>CM032232.1:112510000-113110000 GCA_019009955.1 Riptortus pedestris
TACAACAGACATCTAACAGTTCCTCCTCTAAATCTATATATTCAGCTGCCAGCCCTACTCAGCTCTTTTCATGTCTCTTCTGACGGGCCGATTCAGTCGGAAATGGCGCAAAAGATGTTCGTAGCTCACAGATCTTAGAGCTATCGACTAACACTTTATATTTTTAAAAATATATATTTGTAGCTCTGAGGACAGTATTTAATTCACGAAAGCGCTAAGCTTTTTTAAGACATAAATTGTGTGGAGCCATAAAAAAGTGTTTCTGATTAACCTGATTCATCACCCTCACCACCAGCTAAAAATAAATATGGATAACACTTTAGCATTTCAGACCTGAATGAACGAAATAAGAACTTCACTGAAAAAATTAAAAATGAATCCATCATATCTTCGTTTTAAATTCATGTTAATACCTTTTATTTTTTTCCCTCATAGTAACCCTACGAAAAGTTATTTATTTCTGTAAATGTTCCATTGCCACATGGTGTATTACAAGTATGATTATGTTTAAATACACATTTAAAATTGGTAATTACCAATTTTGGTAAATTTAATTGGTAAATACCATACAATCAAATATAATAAAAAAAAAAAAATTATTAAATGAAAATTGAAAAACAAATGAAATAAAGTTAAACTCAAACGATGTGACGGTTTTTCTCATTTTTAATTGGCAAGTCTATGTTTGGCAAATATATTAAATTATAGTTATCTTCCCTCATAATCAGCTTTATATTCTAATGTATTTTTGATATATCCTTATTTATACTTTTGATAAACTTTATGAGTTCTTAATTATATTTATTAAATAATATATGAGGTGGTTCTGGCCAATTACATAATTTCAAAATTATGTTTATTATGAAATTTGACCTATTTTGATTATGTGTTAAACAGCCATAGAGAAAATGTAAGAACGTTGTTGATGTCTGTGTGTCAAGTATATTTGTCATTGTCTTGGATTTGAAATCTTATTAAATAATGTCCTGTCTGTTCATGTTCCTTTAGAAATTATGTGCATTTGTGATGGATGTTTATACCGTTAAAAAGTTTTTAGTACAGTTAGCTTAGTTTTTAAACAGAAAACTCAAGACAAACAGCTGTGCAAAGTTTCATATCTTTTTAGTTTTAAATACATCTCAAAAATTGATCGTAAGTAGGGTAACTATTTTTATAAATAACCTGACCTCCAGAAAACTGATTTAAAAATAACTCTCAAATCGACAAGCTATATTTCAAAACATTTTATGTACGCATTTCATTTATAAACTATTGATCAAGTTCGTTATTCGCTAAAATCCAAAGATTCATCCTTTAGAAAAGGAGTGTAATAAACATATTTTAATTTCTCTCTTGTCATATTAACATAAGCTGTTATATCATGAAGAACTTTATTTCGAGTATAAATGCCAAATAGTTTTCTGATTGAATTGTTATTTTTTCAGATATATTCAAATACGTGACACATGTGAGAAATTTGCTTAGTTAACGCAGAACCTGCGTGACGTACTTTTTCAATTTCTAAAACTTTCATAATAATTATCAACTCAACAATTTGACGTATTGCTCTTGAAAATTTGACATATTGGAAGAACGAAATGACGCTTTACAGCATTGCCGTTATCACACTCGATAAGAATCAGGAAGGCACTTAGCTCCCCTCTCCTCTTCAGGTGTTCACTCTACTGGCAGCCTGTCACTCAAAGACTGGCATCCTGACATTAGCTTGACGGGCAGACTAAAAACTTAACTTGCAATCAGAAACCTCACATTACTAAGAGGTAGAGCCTTGATTGATGGACAACATTCAATTTAGTAGTGGCTAGAAGATATTTTGCTAGCAATCACTGAACAGGTAGCAATTAATAATGTGCAAAAACGCTATAATACATTGCTCACCGGTAAGCCATCTCATTGTTATTAAATAAATAAAAATGGAATGAGGAAATGAAAATATGGAATATTCATTTTTTAGTCAATTATGTTAATTAAAATTGTTCCTCCTTCATAATAAACATAATTTACATGATTTCTAGTTTCCATAGATATTTAATTTCTTCTAAAAGATTCTCAATTCCTCAATTAACGTAATTGTGATTCGTCGAGCTACTGTCTTCCACTGAACTTTTCATAAAGTTTTAATTGATTTTATCTAAATATTTACAAAATATATTTCGATTCAAGCTATTTTCCACTGCAATGAAAAGGAAAAGACGATTCTTGTTCTGTACGACCAATAATTTTAATAACAACAGGTTGGGAAAATCCCCGAAAAAAATCATTAACCAACGTTTAACACATAACCTATATACCAAAAATCAATTACACAGCAATCGGTTTGGCTTCTCTCTTCAAAATGGCTCTTCAGACACTTAATTTATACACCAAACACTTAATTTAATAAAATTAACTGTTCGGTGTATTGCAACTGCACTAACTCAAAAACAACTCGATGTCCTCATTTCATTTGACATCAAGTTGCATTTGATAATCCGTGGTGGTCTTCTACCTTCAAAGTCCTAAAAATGTATACAAACTTGATTTTTCATATTTCACTGATCGGCTGAGGCCTCAATAGCTCTCAATTTAAATATAACTATAACTCAATGAATAGGAACACCTCAAGTTTCAAGTTGTTCTCCAATTCTATAGAATATAATTTCTCTGCGTGATTGGCATGAAGCGTACAGTTTTTTACGCGTTCGTGAAAGATATTATAATTATGAAAAAATAAATGCTACCTGGACAGTCGTAGTCCATAATTAACACTATACTAAACGTTACTGAGCGATGGGCTCACAAAACCAATTAAAATAACCCATACTAGCCGTCTAACAAAGTATTTTGGAGATCAAGGAACACTTATCTTTGATATGAAGTCAACAATAAATTACTAAAGCAAATACAATTAAATACTATGGAACCATTATTGACAATACACTGACTTGGCGGGGCAACATTCTACATTCCCAAACTAAACTACTAAAATTCATATATCTACTATCAATGCCAACAAAACTGACTTTAGGATAGCAAACCGACACATTACCGACAATTTACTCAGCAGCAATCGAACTAGCACTAACCAATAAAACCACTGCCTTGCGTGAAGGCATACCACGGCAATACAATTTCAGAAAAAAGGGAAGAGTTCAGAGTCTGATAACATTGAAGATTATAAAGGTATTCAGAACGATTTCTTATGAAACTGCTTTTCCATTGGCTAAAATCCTATTGCTATAATATTTGCTAAAAAATGGTTTCACTAACATCTGGTCAAAAAGGAAAACGTAAACATAAAACATAAGCAATCACCAGCCATGAAACACCCTCCAAGCTCCTGTCAGTATATATACCGCTTACACTACCACGCTACCAACGATATGTAATGGCTAAGTCAATTGTCAGTGCCACCCAATCTCCTACACAAGACCACCTCTCTCTCCCCCTACCACCCCAAGCAAGACCTAACCAACATCGTTTGATTCTGATTTGGATTGTTTTGCAATGGCAAATAAAGGTGTTTTAACTAGAGGAGTCAATTTCTGGTTTAAGGGTGAATACTTTAAGCTTAACAAGATCCATACGAAAAAATATCGAATTATGGTGGCAAACCACTGTCTGATTGAATTATTGATGAAATAATCTGCGATTGCGGCAGACATATACAATTTTTATTTAAACAAGTTGATGATATTTTAATAAGTGCATATAGAAACGATGATGAAAGATTTCATTCATTTAATAGATAATTCAACTTAATATTCTTAAAAAAATTAGAAAAAGGCAATAAGCTGTTGTTTTTAGGCAATGAGATCATTAGAAAAAATGTAAATGTATTAGATTTGAAATGACAAAACGAAAAATCGTTCTAAGGAAAACTGATAAATTTTCTCTCTACCAAACCTAAACAATTAAAAGAAAATTTAATATTCAGCAGAGTTCGCAAAGTTTTACTGAAAACCAGCCGTAAGTATTTTGAAGAAATAAAAAACAAACTATGAGGAATTATACACGCTACTAGCTTTCCAGAAAATTTAATAACAAACAACTTAAAAAAATCTGAAAAACAAGAATATTTCAAAAAGAAGATAGAAGAATAAGTATGTGAAGGGCAAGTTCTTGTAAACATATTTCATTTTCACCAGAAATCCTCAATTCCGTTTTGAAGAAACAGAGGAGAAAAAATTAGTAAGTGTTATAAGCAACCCTATGAAAATTAAGCTGGGAACGTATATTAGGTCATGAAGACAATGGAAGCATACCAAGACGAAGCAACAATTAAAAATCTAAATCCACTCAAAAAAAAAACCGATAATTTCTTCAAGCCACAAAATACAATGATACAAAAAGTCAGTCACGCAGGGGCTGCACAAAGCAGATTTCCCACGTGAAGTTTTATAATAGAGAAATTTCAGAATAGAGAGTCAAACAGTTACGGGAAGGGCCCGAACTAGCTCTTGACGGAAACTCAGGACTAGACCCGAAGTTAGCCGATCTCATCACAGAAGTTGAAAACAGAAAAATGCAAATATCTCGGTTAATATTCAAGATACATAATAAATGTATACAATATTATTTATAGTAAATTTAATTTGTAATAAGATTGATTCTATATAATTTTTCGATCCGACGTATAGTAACGGAGATATTTCAAATTTTCGGAAATCCTCCCCTCTAAACCCCCCCTCCCACTGGTCCGATTTCCGCCATTAACGAACTCGATCTTTATTTTTGCATAAAACGTTTAAATATCGAGTTTGGTAACGATCAAACGAAAATTGCGACCACTAGAACGTTAACAGACTATATATATATATATATATATATATATATATATATATATATAATTTTGAACGGACCTCATTTTCGTCATCCCCTGGGTAGGATCGATGGACATTTGAAGAAATTTTTCGAAACTCGCGTCATGAGTCAATAGCTGATTTCCCTTAAGGGAAATCTGCTAAAAATTTAAGAAATATTCATTCCTCAAAGAATACAGGTATATTTCATTTTTATACGTCCCATTAATTTCAAGCCAAATAAGAAACATATGGAAAAGAATAGGGAAGATCAGATGTATTTATGAACACAAAATTAAAATGATTTTAGTTACATTAAATAATTTAATTCAAATTATATAAAATACAAATAGCAAAATTTTTACATAGTTCTAATTCTTAATAGTTTCTTTAACCGAAATACAAGGCCTCTAAATAATATCCGGCGGGAAAAGATTTTTTTTTTTTAGATTTAGCAAGACATTTTTAACATTAATTATTTTCTGTTGTAGTTTTTTAATAAATTTATGTTATGGAATAGCAAATGTTATTATTACAAATTCATTTCTGTAAACGTAGGGGGTAAAAGAAGCGCTAGAGGCAAATTATGGTAATAAGATTTCATTTTAATTAACTTCAGACTCCTGGATGACTCGGGTAATTATTTTCAGCTAGGTGAATATAGGTCAAGTTACGATGATCACATTAAGTTGGTCTTTCAGAAGCATTTCAATATAATTTTTGACTAATATGATCAATCATTTTGATTGATTTCCCTATTAACATTAGTAGCATAAAACGGCTGCTATTAAATAACGATCATTTCGGGGGTAAGAAGCACTTTTTATAACTCACAATACTTATATTAGTATCCACTTTATTGCACATGCTGTTCGTCTTGGGTGGCGTCCAGTTTATTTGTAAAATTATACCAATTTGAAATTTAACTCTTACAAACTGTTGTTACCTACCTTCAATAACAGTACCGTGTGCTTGCTTGTCACAGAATGTTATGTTCTAGGAGACACGATAACATGAGTAATCAACAACTGAATAACTCTAAAGAGTACCTTGGCATTACACATAGAAAGTCGCTTCACGCAGGGGCTGTGTAAACTAAGCAGATTTCCCAAATGCTGGTATGACTCACTAGTTTTTTCATCTTACCATATATTGTCTATTTCTATGTAAAAAGTCCGTCACGCAGGGCCTACGCAAACTAAGCAGATTTCCTACATGAAGTTTTACAAAAGAGAAATCCGATTACTGCTAACACTTAACACCACCATGAGTAAATACAAACGGTAATGAGAAATAGTTCAGTTAATTTTAATAAGCTCCCAACGGAAACGGCTTATGAATTGTAAACAAATTGGTCTGGCAACCACTGAGAGCTGAACTGAAGACATATTCTTCACAGGAAAGAAAAAACAATTACTGATATTCATCTGAATAAAAAAAAAACATTAACGTTATTGCAAACTATTTACTATATCTAGTACTGCAATTTATAATTAATCAGAATAATTTATATTTTTAGTAACTCAAATTTTAGTAGTCCAAGAAATAAAGAAGGCGGGCGGATGCACAGAAGGTGTTTGCAATTATCTCACAAAGTAAAACTACGGAAACGGTAACGATCAAACAAAAATTGCGACCACTAGAGTGTTAACAAACACAAACACACACACACACACACACATATATATATATATATATATATATATATATATATATATATATATATATATATAAAATTTTGAACTGACCTTATTTTCGTCATCTCCTGGGTAGGACCGATCGATATTTGAAGAAATTTTTCGAAAATCGCGTTAAGAGTACGACCTCAATAGCTGTTAATATTGTCTATTACTATGAAGAAAACCGGCGATTGAAAAAAGGGCTTAACGAAGACTGAAAAGAAAGAAAGTACGAATAACTTGCTTAAGATACGAATAAATGCATAGAACAGCAATTGTATACTATTATTAGTTTAGCACGATTTGTTTAATAACATTTTTTGCTCCAACTTATAATAAGCGAGATATTCTGAATTTACAAATTACCCCACCTCTCTAACCCCATCATATAAACATTTTCGAGACAAGACAGTAAAATCATAACTGATGGCATCGCAGAATATATTTCAATAAGGGGTATAAGGGTTATAATTCGCTCCCAAAGGTCGCTTGAAAATAATATTTGCTATTTAAGCCTCGGATATTATTATTATTTATTAACGTAGACTTTTTGCAACTAAGGCTAATTGGGACGGGTTATTTATAGGTTACCCCCCTTATCTACTAGCTAGGTGGAACTAAGGACCTTATTAAGCTTCGGATAAAGTAGTACATGATATAACAGCTTACTCTTAATACGACATGAGTTGGTTCACGAAATTAACCCTAGTATTACCGACCTCTCCCAGGTCGCATGGATTACCAAGGGGGGGGGGGGGCTCCTCGAGCCCACAACCTTAAAAACCTTTTATTTTGGTTCTATAATTTTTTTAAAATTTTTATTTCTATTGGATTATGTTTAATGAACGTTTCTTATGACACCTGTGGAAAAAAAAATTAAAAAAAAATTAAATACAAAAATAAAAATAAATTAAAAAAAAAAGTTCGGATGGGGAAAAAAGGATGACTTTAAATTAAATGTAATTTTATTCTCCTGGAGGAACATATCTAAACATTGCTAGAAAAAAAGTTATCTATATCTAAGTTATTATAACATTATAATTGAATAATAATTTAAGAAAATATAATTATCAGATTCGTAATGCAATTATCGGTGCTTTTGCACAATACTTTTTTTTTCCGAGGGTTTATCCTGGATGCAGCATGGACTAACTGTTCCCCTAGTTGGGAACAACCTAGAAAATCTTCTCTTTTCTAAAAAAGTACCTATCAGGAGCAATAATTATAACCATCTCAGTAATATATTTTTATATGAAAAAAAATTATATGGGGAGAATATATATATTTTTTTTTTGAGAAAAAAAAAACTTGAGAAGGTTTGTGTTTGTTAAAATTACATCAAAGTAATTATTATTTGAGCAATATAATTAATAACACTTGAATTACTAGTTAAAAGTAGTATTAAATATCAGTGGGCTCGAGGAGCCCCCCCTTGGTACTTAAGTGTATAACTACCCCTTGCATTACCAAGGGGGGGGGGCTCCTCGAGCCCATACGTCAAAAAAAAATTTTTTTCTCAACATAGAAATTTTTTTATTTAATTTTATTGTTATGCCCTCACTCTAGGATGTTTTTCTGAGGAATACATAAAATATCAAAAATATCCCATTAAAATTGGGTGATAGGGAAAAAAAAAAAAAGTTGTGGGCTCAAGGAGCCCCCCCCCCTTGGTAGTTCTAGGGTTAAAATATCTCGGGTTAATACGCAAGATTGAGAAAATAAGCATATAACAATAGATATAGTACATAATATATAAATATAATAAAAATAAAATATATATAATATATAAAGGTTCTGTACAATTTTTCGATCCGAATTATAACAACGAAGACAATTAAAATTTTTAAAATTACCATCTGTGAACGCTCCTCCCCAAGTCCGATTTCAGCCGTTAACGAACTTTATCTTTAGTTTTGCATGAAACAACTATATATCGAGTTTGGTAATTATAAGACAACAATTATGATATATATATATATATATATATATATATATATGTAATTTTGAACGGACCTCATTTTCAGAATCCGAGACGGGTAGTTGAAGGCATTTTCGAAAATCTCGTCATGATTGCAACATGTCAAATTATGTTTAATATCAAATATGCTTTCAGTCTAATACAAATTAACCCTAATACAAATACAACCAACAACTTCAATGTGTATCCATTCCAGGAAATATAGACACACATATTTGTATCTATGTTGTGAAGCTGCCTCGTCGTTCACATGTAATGTTAAATTAATGTAAACTCTAACTTCATTAGCTCTTGAGTAAAGAATTTCAAGTCATTAACTTAGAAAAATGGGTTCATAAAACAAAAATACCCTCCTTAGGGAAATAGTTTTTTTTATTATTCATTTCTTTTTCTCATGAATCATCCAACCCACCTTACCAAGTAAATAGTTATTCCGAGTCTTATAAAAATAGTCTAAATAGAGGGATTCTAGGAAAATTGTTTCCGGAAATTTAGTTAGCTTAGAGCTTAAAAAGAAACGAGAAAATAAAGCGTACTGTCGGAGTAGAATGTTTTGTGCAAAAATGAAAACTCTTTCCTCTTTAATTTACTTCAAAAGAAGATAAAATTTAAAAAGCAGCGAACGTAAATAATCAACCAATTCCCTTTGTCATTTACTTTTTTCAATTCTTGAGTTTTCATAATGTAATTCCTTAATAATAATAGTTTTATGAGTGTTGGTATTTTATCATATTGAATGAGCTACTTAATATCTTAATATTAGTGATCTCCTAATTTTTATCGTCTAGAACCAGGTCAACATCCAGAAGTTACTATAGTGTGTCCAGTATAATACACACCCGTAACATTTTAGACTATTTCCATTGTTCATTATTCTTTGAACTATTTTAACTCCGTTTGTTAAATCTAATGAGGCGTTTGTGGAATAGTCCAATAATTAAATTATCTATGGTATAATAGTCGTTTATCAATTAAAGTCCTGCCTATATATTTCTTGGAACAAGTTACCACCTCTTTGGGAGCTTTAGCGTGTAAACATCTCCAAAAAAAATCCTAACCGTCAATTCGTCATATTGTATTCAAAATAACTGCATTTTAGAAAATTATTAGGTCAGTACTATAAATATTTAGACTAATAATACTAAATAAGATTGTTTTTATCTATTCACGTTTCTAGGTAGAGATGAACCCACAAGTTTCGCAATAGAACACAAAAGCTCAGTCAATTTACCTTTAAATTGACCAACATTTTCCTAAAAGAATTTTTTTTCAGTAGTTTTTGACGTAGGGAATCAACATTGACCTGATGTGCTACAACAGCTGTAATGGGGTAACTGAAGAAGAGTAAGGTAGACTTTAATGTAAACATCAAACTGTTCAGCGGACGACTCAATTTTTCAAAATATGAATTATTCAGTGCTGAAACATTACCTCCAGCTCAAGGAATAGAATGTTAAGTTAATGCAAGTTAAACAAAAAAAAACGTATTCTAGTGTCATATATACAAATTCAGCTTAAAATACATGAAAAAAAATGTTGGCACCTTGAATCGTATGACATTTATCAAGGGGAAAAAAAAGTCCGTCACGCAGGGGCTGCTTAAACTAAGCAGATTCCCCACGTGAAGTTGTACAATAGAGAAATCTCCATACGAGAGACGAACAGTTACGGAAACGGCCGAACTAGGTTTGGCGGGAAACTCACTCGCCCGTTATTCGCCTACATTTAGTAAAAATGCAAATATCTTGGTTAATATTCAAGATAGAAATAAATGTATAAACAATATTTATAGTAAAATTAATTTTCAATATGATTGGTTCTATACAATTGTTTGATCCGACGCACGGTAACGGAGATTTCGAATTTTCGAAAATGTTCCCCTCTGAACCCCCCCTCCCATTGTTCCGATTTCTACCATTAACGAACTTGATCTGTCTTTTTGCATAAAACGTTTAAATATCGAGTTTGGTAAGGATCAACCAAAAATTGCGACCGCTAGAGCGTCGATATATAGATAGATAGATAATTTTGAACGGGCCTCATTTTCGCCATCTCCTGGGTAGGATCGATGGACATTTGAAGAAATGTTTCGAAAAACGCGTCATGAGTACGACCTCAATAGCTGATTTCTCTTGAGGGAAATCTTCTAAAACCGAAATGGCTATTTCATTGTTTATAAGGGCTAACAAATGCTTCACTTAATGATAAAATATAAAGACTGTGTAATGAAATAGTTATAAGTATAAATTTATAAATGAAATTGTTTGAAACCCTGTTAAATATATTATAATGGGGGAAAAAATGTTAAAATTAGTGAAACTCAATTGAACTTACAATATTAAAATAATTAATAAAGTTACAATATTCTATGAAGTAATCAGGAAGCACTCCTAGTGAATAAGAGATGCTGTAACATGGAAGTGCCAAATCGGTAAATGGATCCACAAGAATATTGTTTAAAATAAACCAAAATCTAATCCAATCTAATCTAAGTTAAATAAAAAGGAATTCTGGCAGGGACTATGTTAACCAAGCAGATTTCCTACATTCCCCACGTATTTGCATTTGTCTCAACAAGTAAAACTTCAATGAGAACAAGTTTTGGTATTTGTGCTTATAAAGAAGTTTAGATGAAGTTGATTTATTTAGAAAACGTTTTAGTTATAAGTTTGGCATTGCATTTTTACATTTATATATTTGTTTCTTTTTTAATTTTTAATATTTTGACTACTTGTTGTTGACGTTTACATTAATTTATTTATATATTACATGTTTTTTCAAAGTGAAAATGTTGTGTCACAGAGCACTGAAGATGGGGACGGTTCACCCCGGAAGTATTCTGCTTTTAATAAATGAAGCATTAAGAGTGGAGGTGTCTTTGACCTTTTTATCCTTCCGTTTTTAATGAAGTGTTTCATGTTATTACAGATTATTGTTACCATGGCATGACTAGGATAGGAGGTTCACCAAAGGATGAAAAATAAAAATTCCAGATATCTAGGTTAATATTCATATTAGAGAATTAATTATTACTGTCATTAACATCATTTATAGGCAGTTACATTTCCAATTAGGTTGCTTTTTATAATCGAGATTCCTCACCTCTTTAAACGCTCCCCGGTCCGATTTCTGTTGTGAACGAACTAAATCTTTAGTTTTTCATGAAACTCTTATATATCGAGTTTGGTAGCGACAAAACAACAATTGCAACCACTTGAGAGGTAACAGACAATATATATATATATATATATATGTGTGTGTGTGTGTGTGTGTGTGTGTGTGTGTGTGTGTGTGTGTGTGCGTATTTTGAAGGGACCTCATTTTCGCCATCTGCTTCGTAGGATCGATGGACATTTGAGGAAAGTTTTTGGAAATCGCGTCATGAGTACTACCTGAATAGCTGATTTCCCTTAAGTGATTAATTAAAAATAAGACAAAACAAAAGGAAGTGGAACAGATAAACTCAAAGGACTAACTAATTAAAATTGAATATTTATTATAAACATCTTGTAGTTGTTTGTTTATCCAGATGACCCCGCGCCTACTCTTCACGTTCTAATATTATTTCCTCCTCTTGTAGTTGTTTTGTTAAAAAATAAACAAAAATTTTGTGCACATGAAATTACGACTATTAAGTATGGAATTGAGAAATCATCTAAACAATATAAAATAATGAAAATGCATTTGTAAACTCGAAATTTATAAAAGGATGAATGAATACAAATACAAAATAAATCATAATACCACTGCCATCTGAGGTTCATGGAGAAAGGTAGGTGAAAGAAAGAAATTGAGTTAAGAAAAAAAGAAGAGTTTCTTGGAAATCACCAACCTAAAGAAATTGTTCTCACCGAACAGGAGATGAGCCCTTCGTGAAACAACACTATCTCAGTATTACTGATTTTTTTTCTGAGTAATGGTGAGTTTCAAACAACACTGACGGAGTAGAGGCCTCCCGACATAAACATCAATTGGTAATTATACCCCATCGCCTTGAAAAGGTTTGAAAATTTTTGCTTGTAGAGTTAGGTTTATTTGTTACCAATAACGCGAATAGTATAAAAGAAAATAAACTAAATTAAGCAACTAAAATGGATCATAATTATGAATAATATGCCCCCTTGAACAAATATATATATATATATATATATATATATATATATATATAAACCCATTAATTATATTGAGTAAACATGTTTCAAATAAACCAATAGTGGAGGGGTCACATACAGAATAATTAAACTTTTTAATGACTTTTTAAAATTCAGGATTATTTATTTAATTCTTGATGAAAAGCTAAATAAATAATTGAGAGAAGGTACTCAAATTACAAATTACACTGTTTAAAGTATATTGTAGTACCATTTTATGAGCAGAATTATTCTTTTAGCAGATTTCCCGTAAAGTAAATCAGCTATTGAGGTTGTACTCATGACGGAATTTTCGAAATTTTTCTTCAAATGTCCATCGATCCTACCTAGTAGATGACGAAAATGAGGTCCGTTCAAAACTGTATAACTGTATATATATATATATATATATATATATATATATATATATATATATATATATATATCCACTAAAAATGATGAAACTCTACGAATAACAAGAAAAGAGATGTATTTAAAACATAGACAGCGCTATAAACAAACCATACGTAAAAACAAATTAAATTCTTGGAAGCATTATTGTAGCAATATAGATCCCAGCCAAACATGGGGATTCCCTTATAAATTTCCTGCAGGAAAACTAAAAAAAGAATTTTCATTAACTACGTTAATGAAAGATGATGGATCATACACATCCTCGATTACCGAAACTTATGAATATCTATTGAATACACTGATAAAGAGTGACGACCAAAGTACAGACAATGACCAACATAAACAATTTAGATTAGATGCACTCGTAGAACCAGAAACTCAGAATGACTTGCCTCTAACTGACACAGAAATCACTGTCATTATAAACAACCTAAAAAGAAATAAGTCACCTGGAATTGACGGGATTACGGATGACATTTATAAGCAAGTATTTAATATATTTCCAGAATTTATTAAATATATGTACAAAAGCTGTTTTAAAAAATGCACTTTTCCTGATAGATGGAAATCGTCCAAGTTAATATTTATTAATAAACCAGGAAAACGTGATTGTACTGCCTCCTCTGTACGTCCCATATCACTATTCCCTACAGCTGGAAAGGTACTGCAATTGATACTTTATAGAAGATTATCACACTTTTTGTACTCTCATTCGTTAATGCAACCAAATCAATTTGGATTTACGCCCCAAACATCTACCACAGATGCCCTTCAGAAAACGTATACATTTATTGAAGAAGCATTGAACGTCGGTAATCATACTGTTCTAATATCATTAGATATAAAAGGAGCATTTGATAACGCTTGGTGGCCCTCATTCTTACTGACCTTACGTAGACTAAATTGCCCTCTTAATTTATATAAACTAGTTCGACATTTTTTTCAGAACAGGAAGACTTACATTACAACACCGACAATTACTTCTCACAAAATACAATCATTAGGTACTCCGCAAGGCTCATGTCTTTCCCCATTATTGTGGAATTTAATTATGAATTACCTACTACGAAACAAATTACCTCGTAACACAGAAATCATAGCTTTTGCAGATGACATTATTATTCTGATAAAATCCAAATTGTTTACAGAAATTCAAGTATTAATTAATATAATTACCCGCATTACTGACTTGTGGGCAAAAGTGCACAAACTCCAATTTAATACTAACAAATGTAATTACATTATTTTTTCTAAAAAAAGATCAATTCCTCTTCTTACCACACGCATTCAAGGCCAAGAAATAAATAGGGTAACTACATTAAAATATCTGGGAGTAATTTTTGATGAAAAATTAAAATGGAACACACATATTGACCAACTGCAAAACAAACTGCTTAGACTTATACATAACCTCTCCTTAGTTTCAAAATTGAAATGGGGACTCCCATCTCAAGCATTGCATATAATGTATAAAGGAGCTATTTTACCCGCTTTGACTTACGGACTAAACATCTGGCATCATGGACTAAACAGACAATACAATTTGAAAAAACTACAGAGAGTACAAAGATTGATGGCCCTAAAAATAATAAAAGGTTTTAAAACAGTATCTTATGACGCAGCATGTGTACTAGGTAAATTAATACCAATAGATCTCATTGCAAAGCAGTACGTAACTCAATTCTCTCTTTTGAAAACCTCAACAGCCAACTCGAACTATCGGCCTGAAGAAATAGAAAGAGATATTCATTATAAGGACTGGCTCCACCCGTCGTTATATCCAAGTATTTGTTTAAACCCATACAATAATGCCGATATATGCATTTATACTGATGGCAGTAAGGATAAAACCCAAGTCGGTTGTGCTTTTGTGGTTTTTAAAAGAGATGAACTAATAGAAATACAAAAATTCAGACTTGGAAAACTGTGTACCAATAATCAGGCAGAAAAAATTGCAATCTTAAATAGTTTACTGTACATAGACGACAAACAACCTTCAACACACATCAACATTTACACTGATAGCCACAATTCTTTACAATCACTTCAAAATTATACAATTCATGACCCTTTGACAGAAAAAATCAGACAGTTACTTACAAGACTTAAACAAAATAATATACACATACACTTTTGCTGGATCAAAGGGCATTCGGGAATTTTGGGAAACGATCTCGCTGATTTATCTGCAAAATCAGCGTCAAAAGATACAAAAATTCTAGAATGCTACAACAAAATAACAAAAACACAATTACTTACTGACACAATTAACACATGGCAACAGAAATGGAATACGACTATGAAAGGAGAACATTTAAAGATATTTATTCCAGACATTAAAGAGTACTTAGGACAAAAATTAATATCAACAGACTTTTACTTGACACAATTATTAACTGGACACGGAACAACGAATTCTTACTTTAATCGTTTTAGCCTAACAGATCAACCAAACTGTTACTGCGACTTAACTACTGAACAGACATACAGACACTTGCTCTATGACTGCAGACTACTAACGGACAAAAGAGAAGACTTTAAATCCCAATTAAAATGCCGAAAAGAAAATTGGCCTGAAGAGGAAAAACTATTATTTTATAAACATAATAAACCATTAAAAAAGTTTGCTGAAGAAATGTATGACTTCTTGAACTATTTGAAACTGAAATACAGTTAAATTAGTTATTCAGCATTGAATCCAAATTTTGTTTTAGTTTTTCTTTTCTTTTTTTTTTTTCTTTTCTTTGTTGTATATAATTTTATTGTATAAATATTTTATGTTATTATAGTTTAAAAAAAAAAAAAAATGTTATGTATCAAGCACACGTTATGTACTAATTACTGTACGGGACGTGTGGCTAATAAACTACCTTCCTGTAGGGTTACTTCAGGAAGGAAATAAATAAAAAAAAAAATAATCTATGTATATATATATGTATTATTTATTAACGTCCACTTTGACAACTTAGGCTAATCGGGTATATATATATATATATATATATATATATATATATATATATATATATATATATATATATATATGTATATATATTTGTCTGTTACCGCTCTAGCGGTCGCAATTTTTGTTTAATCGTTACCAAACTCGATATTTAGTCGTTTTATGTAAAATGAAAGATCAAGTTCGTTAACGGCTGAAATCGGACCAGTGGGAGGGGGGGGGGGTTAGAGGGGATAATTTTCGAAAAATCGAAATATCTCCGCTACTACACGTCGGATCGAAAAATTGTACAGAATCAATCTTATTGCAAATTACATTTACTATAAATATTGTTATATACATTTATTCTCTATCTTGAATATTAACCGAGTTATTAGCATTTTTCAGATTTCAGCCTTCAGCAAACCCCCACTTCTACTCGTGTTACAGAAATAATACTCCGTTATGTAATAATACATCATTCGAAGCTTAAATTCCAAATATTGTTTTCAAGAGACATTTATTATACGAGATGTTCTGGTGACCCCTTCTTTCCGGTAAGAAATTGATATCACAGTTTGTTTACATTTCAGATGCTTCCCATTGGAAGGTTTCTTATTATCGGTTGTATTCCTTCAATTAATATTCACGGTGCCGTTGTCTTACCGGTAATTAGATTTATCAATTGTAAAACATCACGAGGGAAATCTGCTTAGTTTACGCAGCCCCTGCGTGACGGACTTTTTGAAATCCTACCGAAACCAGGTTCAAAATTGTGAGGAAACCAATATTCCACCTGATAGCGGTTATGTTTGCCACTCGCGGCGAGTTTTAATGCAGGTGCCGGGTTCGGAAGATGAAAGGAGGCCGCTGTTTGATATTGGAAGCTGATATTACTATTTACAAAGCGTCTCAATATCTCACTGCTTTCTTGCATCTCCTCGTACCTCGGTGAGAAATATATTTCCTTGTGAGGACTCTTTAAGAGAAGAGAAAAAGATCTCGTTGTGTGAGACATTTCATGAAATGAAATGTAAATTATTTGTAGTATAGAATAAGATCAAAACTTATCAACTTTTCTCCAATGTTCCTTCTATTCTGTTTTAATCATTAATAATGTTAATCTATGTTAGCGAATATAATTTATTAGAGAAGTACCACCAAGCAAAATAATAATCTGCTCTTAAGAAAAACTTTGGATTTCATTTCTATCCTTAATAGTAAGTATGCTTCCTACCCAGTACCAACGTTAGTATACAAAATATGGTATTTATTCGACTCTGATTTAATTATTTTTCATTTTATAATACTACATTTCTGTTATTTTTCTTAAATTATGTTTTAAATTAAATTAAATATTTTTAATAGAGTCACGTATTTAATATTTTTGCTGAATACCTAAAGGAATGAAGTGCATGTCTGTAAAGGAAGAAGTTCTTTCATTAAAGTTTTGTGTGTGAGAGAGAGAGGGGGGCAGTTCATTCAAGCTGTTAAAATAGAATTCCTCACCAGCGCCTCGGAAACTAGAAAAAAATCTGAATTTCTCTGAATGATGAACTCCATGGAGGGAAGTACTGCCTCCCTGATCGATCAGCTGGGCTGTAGTGGAACATAAATTTACACAATATGACAGGTTAACAATCAATAAATAGGTACAACCTAAGAAAAAGTAAAGGTTATAAAATTATACAAATATAATGAAGATACGATGCATGAGACTGCACGATGGTGCATTCTAGATTTATTTATCCCATGATGTTTGCTCATTCTCATATTAGCAGATTTTCCTTAAGGGAAATCACCTATTGAGGTCGTACTCATGACGCGAGTTTCGAAAAATTTCTTCAAATATCCATCGATCCTATCCAGGATATGACGAAAATGAGGTCCGTTCAAAATTATATATATATATATATATATATATATATATATATATATATATATATATATATATATATATATATATATATTTGTCTGTTAACGCTCTAGCGGTCGCAATTTTTGTTTGATCGTTACCAAACTCGGAATTTAATCGTTTTATGTAAAAAGGAAGATCAAGTTCGTTAATGGCTGAAATCGGACCAGTGGGAGGGGGGTTTAGAAGGGGAATTTTTGAAAATTCGAAATATCTCCGTTATTAAGCGTCAGATCGAAATATTGTATAGAATCAATCTTATTGAAAATTAAATTTACTATAAATATTGTTCTATACATTTAGTATGGATGTTGCATATTAGCCGAGATATTTGCATTTGTATTGTGTGAGTGGTCGGCAGGAGTCGGCTATGTTCGGGACTTTCCGCCGAGAGCTAGTGCGGCCGTTTCCGTAACTGTTTGTCCCTCGTGAATAGGTTTAGAGATTCCTTCCTACTACTGTTATTATTAGGCAAATTTCTCTATTGTAAAACTTCACGTGGGAAATCTGCTTAGTTTACGCAGCCCCTTCGTGACGAACTTTTTTATTAATGAGGTATTACAAATTAAAGTGCACATATACTAAATGAAGAAAGTTTATAAGACGAATGAATACAATTTAGGACGAAAATTAATATCAGAACTTTGTTAATTCCGAATAAATTCACTAATAAAAGAAAATACGGTGGTCCAGGTTAGTCAGGTGTGTTATTCATTTTTTTAACGTTAGTTTTATGCTACTGCGGATTTTCTACTGTTTGTTACTACCGCCTGTTACTCACAATGAGACTAAAGATTTTATACAAGGCATTTGTCACTAAATAAATTTCTATTTCCCTCGCGAGAATCAAAACCACTAATCGTGGGTTCCTTGTGTATTAAGATCAACCATTGACATCCATAGCTCACCTGAGACCTTCATGAGGGTTTAGGCTTTCGATAACATAGAGTTGTGGATTAGATTTCCTTCTGATCAAAGTGACTTTATTTTGCGGAAAAAAGTACCATCGAAATTATTCAACAAAGGATAATCTAGAGCAGTTATCTACAAGTTATTATGACTTTCTTCTTCCCAGGGTGGGACTAAGGATTTTATTTAGTGTGGCCGTCACTAAATAAACTCATAATACCGACTCCGAGAATCGAACACACCACTCTAGATTTTCCTACATCTTGAAAATGCCTTAACATTCATGGCAAACCTGAGGCACCATTTATACAGTTTTACTAAATGAAATCATCACTCTGGTTATAAAGAGTTGTAATACGTAAAGGTCCCAATCCTTGTCTGAATTCTTACTTTATACATGTGAGTGGGGCAAGACTGGTGGGCAGATTAAAGTTGTAGTTTCCATATTCATACTGGCTAATACCTATCATTAGTCAGCTTATGCAGGCTACAGGCTACTGAGGAATGGCTATCTAACAGCTCTGGCCTTGAATAGAATTTTCTCCACTCATATCTTTATTGGGGTGAATGAAATTGTCCTATAGATGCCTTTATTGCTTTTATAATCCGATGCAGAAGGCAATGGGAAACCACTGCATGTCCTCGTGACCTCCTATTCCCTTGTTCGCTCTCGGGAAAATCAGGTTTACCTGTTCACAATACCAATTACCACACGTAGCCTGTAAAAACTACGATAAGTAAAGGGTTATGTATAATATGTCCCGATTAAACTTAGTTGTAAAATGTAGTCGTTAATTTAGTATTTTAAAACTATAACTAAATACATTTACAGAACAAATTTGGAAAAGGTATCAGCACTCTTGTGAATCCGTTTAATTCTCATTAAAAATTGGGAAGCATTATTTTACAATTTTTTAACAACAAAATCTTTCGAGAAAGACTGTAAACATGACGTTAAGATAGAGCTGACACAATATTCACAAAAGCTAAGTTGCTGTGACGTTTGGGAACGGGGAAAATATAAGAATTTTACTTTCCTCCTCCAAGACCTTCCAGCCCTTTTGTTCCTCTGTTTTTCAAGATTGATGTGTTTGTTTATTTTATCTCTTTGACTTCCAGAATATTTGCCTCTTCTCCTTTGAAGTTAGTTTCCCGTCCGCTTATCATTTGACGATATTTGCTCTCATTCGTCCATTTATAGAAAGCTCAACATTTTCCTCTCTTTAACCCAAGAACGCCAAACTACACAGCTGCTACGGGAAACTTCAATCTAAATTATTCAAAATGTCGGATCAAGGTACGTCCTAGATCTACATGGGAGCCTGGTCAATGCACTGAATGACGACCGAACAGACTTAATTTATGTAGTGGAGGTTAGTAATACATTTGCATAGTTGCACGATGAAACATGTTGAATGTTTCAGAACTTCACCACACAAACTCCGTTAGACCATGCCAGAGGGGGTAGGAAACGACAACCGTTTCTAATAGTGAAGTATGGTATATAATGCTAATGTACCTTCCTCCCAGAAAATATGCCAAAAATCGACTTGGTGTTGGCCTAAAAAGTATTTGGAGGAAACCATTTTGAAATATTGCCTGGACGAGGAAGTGTAATCACCAGATGAATATCATTTTCGGAACTGAATCCATCTTTATAGGAATATGGTTCAGCAAACAGCTTCACCCAGCTGTTTCTCCCAAACATATTTTTTTATTAATTTTTATTCACAAAAAAACGTGACAACTTAAGACAATATTTCATATTTCTAAAATATTACTGAGACAAAGTTCCCCTTCCATCGTCCTCCGGTTTTTTGGTGGCGAAACACAGCTAAAATCCATAGAAGTCAATTGGTGAAAGCAGATTTAAATTTAAAAAATATTAATGATTTTATATTCTACTAGCGTACTCGACTGACGTTATCCTGCATGATATTTCAAGCGATTGGGGAATTAAATTTAATAATATTACGTTTAAAACAAAAGCTACTTTTAATAACACAAAAAACAACCTTTGTTATGTGCACGTTTGACTAAAACAAATAGAAAATAAAATATCGGGAATTTTTTATTCAGGCCTCACTTATAACCCCCACTCCCACCGTTCGAACCTAAAAAATTTAATATAGCTTATAATCATGGAAGAATTAATGCTAATTTACATATAAAGTTTTGTTGAGTTCGTTTCAATCGTTAGTTCCAAATACAATTGTTGGTTCCCACTTTATTTTTTTAGTGTATATCGCATTTATACTTTGTTATACGGCAAAAATTAATATAACAAAAGTTACTCTAAATAACAAAATAAACAACTTTTATCCATTGCATATTTGCCGAAAACCCAATAGGAAAACGAAATATCCCTATTTTTAATTTAAGGCCTCCCCTACAGCCTCCACTCCTGCTCCATCTGCCGGGCTGATTAGTGAATCTAAACCACCCAGGGCGTCACCCAAACGCATACAAAAAAAGTCCGTCACGCAGGGGCTGCGTAAACTAAGCAGATTTCCCATGTGAAGTTTTACAATAGAGAAATCTGCCTAATAACAACTGTAGTAGTAAGAAACCTCTAAACCTAAAACATTATTTAGGGCGTAATAACCCAGTAGTTTCGACGACATTCTTACATAGAAAACCCCATTATTCTTCCTAATCAGCACTGTATAATGCTGTAATATGCCATTCTACCATAAAAAAAGTCCGTCACGCAGGGGCTGCGTAAACTAAGCAGATTTCCCACGTGAAGTAATACAATAGAGAAATCTCCATACAAGAGCCCAACACTTACGGCAAAGGGCCGAACTAGGTTTTGGCGGGAAACTCAAAAATCCGTTACCGGCCCAAATTTAATAAAAATGCAAATATCTCGGTTAATATTCAAGATAGGGAATAAATGTATAGAACAATATTTATAGTAACTTTAATTTGTAATAAGATTGATTCTATAAAATTTTTCGATCCGACGCATAATAACGGAGATATTTCGAATTTTCCGAAAATCCCCCCTCTAAACCCCCCTCCCACTGGACCGATTTCAGCCAATAACGAACTTGATCTTCCTTTTTACATAAAACGATTAAATCCCGAGTTTGGTAAGGATCAAAAAAAAATTGTGACCGCTAGAGGGTTATCAGACAAATATATATATATATATTATATATATATATATATATATATATATATATATATATATATATATATTTATATATATATATATATATATATACATATATATATATATATAAAATTTTGAACGGACCTCATTTTCGTCATCTCCTGGGTAGGATCGATGGACATTTGAAGAAATTTTTCGAAACTCGCGTCATGAGTACGACCTCAATAGCTGATTTCCCTTAAGGGAAATCTGCTAAAATCCATCATTCTGCCAAATCTGCTCTGTAATATGAAGTATTATGCCTTTCTAACCTAAAAAAACCCATTATTCTTCCAAATCTGTACTGTTCAAAGCAGAATTATGTCATTCTTACGTAGTACAACCCATTATTGTATGGTATACCTAGAGTGGCGAGTTCGATTCTTGCCTGGGCAAAGGAAATTATTTAGTGACGAAATTCATTATATAACGTCCTAAAATCCCACCCTGGCTAGAAAAGGGTGGTAACCTGTAGATAACCCGTCCCGATTAGCCTAAGTTGCAAAAAGTGGACGTTAATAAATAATAATAATAACAATTATTCTGCCAAATCTGCACTGTACAATGCTTTATTATGACATTCTTACATAGAAAACCCCATTATTCTTCCTAATCAGCACTGTATAATGCTGTAATATGCCATTCTACCATAAAAAAAGTCCGTCACGCAGGGGCTGCGTAAACTAAGCAGATTTCCCACGTGAAGTAATACAATAGAGAAATCTCCATACAAGAGCCCAACACTTACGGCAAAGGGCCGAACTAGGTTTTGGCGGGAAACTCAAAAATCCGTTACCGGCCCAAATTTAATAAAAATGCAAATATCTCGGTTAATATTCAAGATAGGGAATAAATGTATAGAACAATATTTATAGTAACTTTAATTTGTAATAAGATTGATTCTATAAAATTTTTCGATCCGACGCATAATAACGGAGATATTTCGAATTTTCCGAAAATCCCCCCTCTAAACCCCCCCTCCCACTGGACCGATTTCAGCCATTAACGAACTTGATCTTCCTTTTTACATAAAACGATTAAATTCCGAGTTTGGTAAGGATCAAACAAAAATTGCGACCGCTAGAGCGTTAACAGACAAATATATATATATATATATATATATATATATAAAATTTTGAACGGACCTCATTTTCGTCATCTCCTGGGTAGGATCGATGGACATTTGAAGAAATTTTTCGAAACTCGCGTCATGAGTACGACCTCAATAGCTGATTTCCCTGAAGGGAAATCTGCTAAAATCCATCATTCTGCCAAATCTGCTCTGTAATATGAAGTATTATGCCTTTCTAACCTAAAAAAACCCATTATTCTTCCAAATCTGTACTGTTCAAAGCAGAATTATGTCATTCTTACGTAGTACAACCAATTATTGTATGGTATACCTAGAGTGGCGAGTTCGATTCTTGCCTGGGCAAAGGAAATTATTTAGTGACGAAATTCATTAAATAACGTCCTAAAATCCCACCCTGGCTAGAAAAGGGTGGTAACCTGTAGATAACCCGTCCCGATTAGCCTAAGTTGCAAAAAGTGGACGTTAATAAATAATAATAATAACAATTATTGTGCTAAATCTGCACTGTACAATGCTTTATTATGACATTCTTACATAGAAAACCCCATTATTCTTCCTAATCAGCACTGTATAATACTGTAATATGCCATTCTAACATAAAACAATCAATTATTCTGCCAAATCTGCACTGTTTTAAGCAGAATTATGCCATTCTTACGTAGTACAACCCATTATTCTGCCAAATGTGCACTGTACAATGCTTTATTATGACATTCTTACATAGAAAACCCCATTATTCTTCCTAATCAGCACTGTATAATGCTGTAATATGCCATTCTAACATAAAACAATCCATTATTCTGCCAAATCTGCACTGTACAATAAAGTTTTATGCCTTTCTAACATAAAACAACCCAATATTCTTCCAAATCTGTACTGTTCAAAGCAGAATTATGTCATTCTTACGTAGTACAACCCATTATTCTGCCAAATCTGCACTGTACAATGCTTTATTATGACATTCTTGCATAGAAAACCACATTATTCTTCCTAATCAGCACTGTATAATGCTGTAATATGTCATTCTAACATAAAACAATCCATTATTCTGCCAAATCTGCACTGTACAATGAAGTATTATGCCTTTCTAACATAAAACAACCCAATATTCCTCCAAATCTGTACTGTTCAAGGCAGTATTATGTCATTCTTACGTAGTACAACCCATTATTCTTCCTAATCAGCACTGTATAATGCTGTAATATGCCATTCTAACATAAAACAATCCATTATTCTGCCAAATCTGCACTGTACAATGAAGTATTATGCCTTTCTAACATAAAACAACCCATTATTCCTCCAATATCTGTTACTGTTCCAAAGCAGTATTTATGTCATTGCTTACGTAATACAAGGCCACTATTCTGCAAAAAAATTCTGCACTGTACAAACTTGGGGTGGGGCTTTTTTTTATTAGGAAAAGCTAACCACTAACCTCATAAACCTATTCACGAGGGGCGAATTAGTTATGGAAAGACGGCCACTTTAGAGCTCTCGGAGGGAAGTCCGAACATAGCCTACTGACGGACCACACGCAGAATACAAATGGCAAATCATCTCGGTTAATATTTCAAGATACAGAATAAATGTATAGATACAGAATTATTTATAGCAAATTAAATTTGCAATAAGGTTTATTTCTATAATAATTTATCGATCCGACGCATAAGAACGGAGATATTTTGAATTTTCAAAAAATCCCCCCTTCTAAAACCCCCCCCTCCTACTGGTCAGATTGTCATGCTATTAACTGAAATCTTGATTTCTTTCTTTTTACATAAAAAACGATTAAATTCCGAGTTTGGTAACGATTAAAAACAAACCCCCCCCCCACCCCCCCCCCCCGCCACCCCCCCCCCCCCCCACCCCCCCCCCCCCCCACCCCCCCCCCCCCCCACCCCCCCCCCCCCCCACCCCCCCCCCCCCCCACCCCCCCCCCCCCCCACCCCCCCCCCCCCCCACCCCCCCCCCCCCCCACCCCCCCCCCCCCCCACCCCCCCCCCCCCCCACCCCCCCCCCCCCCCACCCCCCCCCCCCCCCACCCCCCCCCCCCCCCACCCCCCCCCCCCCCCACCCCCCCCCCCCCCCACCCCCCCCCCCCCCCACCCCCCCCCCCCCCCACCCCCCCCCCCCCCCACCCCCCCCCCCCCCCACCCCCCCCCCCCCCCACCCCCCCCCCCCCCCACCCCCCCCCCCCCCCACCCCCCCCCCCCCCCACCCCCCCCCCCCCCCACCCCCCCCCCCCCCCACCCCCCCCCCCCCCCACCCCCCCCCCCCCCCACCCCCCCCCCCCCCCACCCCCCCCCCCCCCCACCCCCCCCCATTTCAACTATTTACATCAGTGTACATTCTGAGTCTTACGTCAAAAATAAAGATTATTTTGATTTATTAACGTCCACTGTTTGCTACTATGGTTGAGACGGGTTATCTACAGGTTTACCACTCTTTTGTAGCATAGTATGGGACTAAAGGCTTCATTTAATGAGTTCATCATGAAATTAATTCCTATTGACCAGGGGTGAATCGAATTCACCACTCTAGGTTTACCATGTAAGATTAAGCCCAACTCTTTCACTTAATTGGCTAACCTGAGCCCCTCAGAAATAATCATTGTATAACAAATATTTCTCATTGTCATTTCCTAATGTAGAGAAATTTTAGAAAGATATATATGGGCCGCACTGAGGCGGGAATATAAATTATAATGAGATATAAATCCCCGTTCTCGAGAAAGGAAAAGTAGTAGGTTATATAAATAGCTGTGTTTTCGTTACTCCTCATACAACACAACTAAATAAATCCCCAACATCTCGACCAAGGACACAGGGATACATACATCCATTTATATTTTTAGTCATACCTCCAAGTATAAGTCCATCGTTAGCAAGATCCTTTTTTCTCTTCAACGTCCCAGTCTCCTCACGTCTGTTCAAAAGCACGTTTGACTAACATCTTGGTTTATAATAAAAAGAATATAATAATATCCTGCTTGACAATTTAAAATAATAATATTCTCTATTATTAAGGGCCGCAAAAAAATAGTGTATAATCAATCTTGTGGTTCAATTTATGCCGCACAATGTAAGTTTTTTTCTCTAACTTGAAAATTAACTGAGTTATTTGAATATTAAAGGTGTTATCGTTATCAGAAAACGACAACTTCTAATTTTGTGATTCTACGATTTTGCTAAAGTATTGGTAAATATAAGTAGATGTAAAAGGGGGTTACTGGCGCACTTCTAAAAAAGACGGGATTTCCACAAAAAAAAAAGAACTATAAAAAACACAAAATTTCCACAAAAATGATAAAAATATAAATGCTTTTATCAATTATGTTATAATTTTTATAAAAAAATGCATGCATTTTAGCTCTATCTATATGATGATGATGATGATGGTGATGTCAATGATGATGATGTTGATGAAGATAAATGATGATGATGATGATGATGGTGCTGATGATGGCGATTGTGGTGATGGCGATGATGGCGTTGATGGCGATGACTGATGATGATGATGATGATGATGATGATGATGATGATGATGACGATGATGATGATGATGATGCTGGTGGGGTGATGATGAAGATGACGGCGATGATGGTGATATTGATGACGGCGATGATGATGAAGATAATGATGATGATGATGATGATGTTGATGAAAATAAAAGATGATGGTGATGATGGCGACGATGATGAAGCTAATGATGATGGTGGTGGTAGTGATGAAGGCGATGATGATGTTGATGGCGATGACTGATGATGATGACGACGATGATGATGGTGATGTCAATGATGATGATGTTGATGAAGATAAATGATGATGATGATGGCGACGATGATGATGCTGATTATGGTGGTGATGATGATGGCGATGATGATGTTGATGATGATGCTGATGGTGGTGTAGATGGTGATGATGATAACGTCGATGACGATGATGATAATGATTAAATTAATTGAATAATTTTCTTATTTTAAAGTTTTAACCATTTTTTAACCAAGATTTTTCATTTTATTTTTTTTCATTTTATTTATGGATTTTTACAAATATTTATGTCGTAAAAATGTTAGCTAGCTCGTTTCCTTTTTGGAGGAAAATATTTATTTTTGAAATTGTTACATATACTGAAAGGAAATCCATTTTCTAAACGGAAAACCAAATGAAAAAGTGATTTAAATCTTATTTAAAAAGTAGATAATTTTAAGTTAAAATGCACTTATTTTTAACAAAAATTATAAAATAATTGATAAAAACATTGATATTTTTTCATTTTTTATGGAATTTTTTTTATCGTTCATTTTTTTTGTGAAAATTACATCTTTTTTGAAAGTGCGCCAGAAACCCCCTTTTTCATCTACTAACATATATCCAGCTCCATTTTTATTCGGTTTATTGTCTATTTTTGACTAGGGATTTTTCCAGGCTTTCCGCATATCATTTTTTAATTTGCTATATTAGTTTTGTTGTGAGAACCACGATATCTAATGAATATTCTATCATGGTTAATATTGTTTAAAGTGAAAATGTCCTACTTGGTTCATTGCTGTCACATGATCAGATTAAGAATATATTCACAAAACACTTACTAGTATTTGAAATGGTCCACAGTACATTGTTGTCAATGCTGAGGTACAATGTCACTATTGCAAACTATTGCTCTACTAAAAATAGTAAATGTAATTGGGTCAGTTATTTGGGACGAATTTAATGAATCCCTTCAGAAGGAAGATGAAGTGGGCGGACAGTATAACCCTGAAAGGAAATTTACTGATGCGGCAACAGCTTTCAGCGTTGTTCCTAACTGGATGGGTTTGCTATATGTCCTATCTCTAACAAACATGGCCACTAGCTCTATATCTAACCCCCGCCCTCAAATTTAGTAATGAAAAATACAATTTACATTGACAGATCTTAAATCTTTGTGGCTAGTAATGCTATCATTTTGGAACATTATTAGCAGATTTCCTTTGAGGTAAATCAGCTATTGAGGTTGTACTCATAACACGATTTTCGAAAAATTGTTTCAAATGTCAGATGACGAAAATGATGAACGTTCAAAATTAAACATATATTTATTTATTTGTCTTTTACCACGCGGATGCAATTTTTTTATAATCGTTTTTCATTAAACAAAACAATTAATTATATTATTTATCTTCTGGGTATGATGGACATTTGAGGAAAGTTTTCGGGAATTGCGTCATGAGTACAACATTGATAGCTGATTTTCTTTAAGGGGAATCTGCTAAATTGGATAGTTTCTACATGTCCTGAGCTTACTAAGTCGTCTCAGAAAATTGAATACACAATATTATTTACATAAGCTCTTGACGAACATGATACATCTTAACCGAATGTACCATATAAAAAATAAACATACTTCTCTATTTGTGTGAGTTTGTACAGAATTTCGAGCATAAATAAAATAGTCTCAATATAAAATATGAATTAATAATACTACTTTCTTTAACGGTAAATGTTTATTTACGTTCATTTTTTCAGGATCCAGCCTGCAGATATAATGAAAAATGGCAGATTCCTTCCTAAGATATCACACAAATAACTTCGTAAGTATTAAAAAAGCGTACTTTTTTTATTTATTAACTTAGTGAATTTATTTTGATGGTTGTATCGTATTATAAATTTTTTATACTTTTTAGCGATTATTCAAATTCATTAAAAGGTTGAGTCGTTATTCTCAGATATTCTTGATCGTATATTACAAGTATATAAATTAGCGTGTAAATTATTTGCCCAACATAAATACAACTGCATTATACGAAATTCTACGTTTTGAGAATCAATAAAACTACAAGAGGAATTTCATTCAGGAAAAAAGGAATTATTTTCTTTTGTAGAAGGATAGTGTCACTTTAATGAGGAGGGATGGAAATGAAAAGTTTTAAGCTATCAGACCATATTCAGATGTGCGATAAAGGACGTAGTTGAAAGTTGTCATTGTTATTTATTAACGTTCACTTTGTAGTGCTAAGGCCACTTGGGAAGCGTCGATTACTATAGGTTACCCCTCTTTTCTAGCTAGGTTAGAACAAAGATTTTATTTAATTAGTTCATCACTAAATAAATCCCTATTGCTTTGGCCAATATCGAACTCCCTACTCTAAGATTACCTTATGAGAGAGAGAGAGATCAACATATTAATACACATGGCTAACCTGAAACATTTAAAAAATTCAGGATGAAAAAAAACAAAAAAAAAAAAAAACGTTAATTATTAACTTCCACTTTTTGCTTCTATGGCTAATTGGAATTGGTAATCTACAGATTACAACTCTTTTCTTTCCAGGGTGGGACTAAGGATTTTATTTAATGACTGCGTCACTAAACAAATTCATATTGCCCAAGTGAGAATCTAAAAATTGAATGTTAAATGGCAAAACATAATGTGGTTATGAAGGTAACATTATTACGTAAGTGAATCAAACGGTAACTAACACTATTGATGACATTTCCGCCTCAGGACCTATATTCAAAAAGCGTGCTATTTATTTTAGTTAATGAATGATATTCTTCACTAAATTATAATAAAAAAAAGTAGGTTTATAAAATACTTAGTTCTAATTACCTTAGAATGGTTTAGTCTACTAAACTTGGATTATTTGTACCAATTTTAGATCTCATTAAATAATAAAGTACTCCTGGAAGGTTTATTATACAATTGTTTTTTTAAGCTAATAAAGAAAATGAGGATTGAATTCCTGTTTCTTTTTTTTCAGTTAGGCGCATTAAAATACCAAAAATAGTAGCAATAAAGGATAAATAACACTAAGATAGCGTTAATAATAGGCACTACAATCCAAATTAATATCATCTTTCGTGGGATAAAAGAGAAAAGGAAGAATATGAAGAATTGTGCTAAAACGTTACCAGGAAGTAGTTAATCCAATTAAAGAAGTCCAATCCAACTCTAATGACCATGATTCTCAAATTTCCTTTGGCAGGCTAAATGACCCAGCAAAATAACTCTGGATTACAACAGAGAGAAAAAAAAAATCATAACTCTTGGTACAAGTAAAATTCAAAAGACTTTTTTAAAAAAAAAAAAAAATCAAAGCCATCCATGTATAGAATTGAATCTCCTGGTTGGTGAGGATTGATGTACGTATATATATCATTGTATTGCAAATAATGTGTACTATAAATAATTTCATATACATTTATTCTCTATCTTTAGTATTAATGGAGATATTTGCATTTTTTTTGGTTTTGGTCTTCAGTAAAACCTCACTCATTCTCATGTCATATTACCAATAAGCTGTTATGTTAAAACTAGAATTAGTCAAAACAAAACCATGATATATTTGTAGATTTTTTTGTTTCAACGAGTCTTGTATGTCGAGCATAGACTAGAAGTCAGTAAAGACAAATTGAATTTTCTGAATTGATTACATTTATAAATCGTTCTGACGGAGTTTGGCAGCTTTATATTGTGGTTATATAATTTAATTGCTGAAATTAATATTAGACTGGATTAAAACATGCTGAAGAGTTTTCTACATATAAGAAATATAATTCACGAGCTACATACTATCAAGGAGCGAAAGTGAGTGTCAAACGATGAAACCATTCATCCTTCAAAAGCCAATGTCTGTCAAAGACTCACGAAAGATGGTACTAGACAGGTGAAGGACCATTGATAAGTACTCCTTATTTATAACAGCAATAAAACCTGCACTCATTCACACACGAGAAAACTTCAATCATCTGATAAAAGGCTCTGCGTAAACTATGCAGATTTCCCAATTTGTGGCATGGCCCACTGGTAGTATAACGGAGAAATTTCAACTTTCAAAGTTTTCCAATTTCATCAATTCCCTAATATGATTTTGAGTGTTGAATGATACACTTAAATGTCGATTATGGTAGAGATAAAACAAGCATTTCCCAATCAATCACTTAAAAATCTTAGTTAAAACGACATAAAAGAAGGTGTGAGATTTGGTAAAGATATTCATCATCTTCTGAAAACAATATTTGCTATTTTAGCTTAAAATTAAGTGGTTCATTATATAACAGATTTAGATTTATACTGTATGACTTGGAGTGGGGTTCACTAAAGGCTGAAGATTAAAAAAGAAATCTGGGATAATTTTTAAGAAAGAGAAAAAATGCTACATGCATAGGAAATTAAATTGGCATTAATAATGGGTGTCAATGGTTGCGATGGATACATACGTATGTGTGTGTGTAATAAATATATATACATTTCTCCAAGCTATGATGTCCTGTCTCTAATGCTTAACCGAGCTTTTTGTGAGTAGATATTAGTTCAGCGAAGAATGTATTTTTATATTAAAAAGCAACATGTGGTGAATTGCTCTATACATATAGTCCCAACAAAAACTGAGCTCTAACAACGCCGGGAGGAGTCATTTTTTGTATCCCGTTCAAAGAAACCTGATGGACTCTATTAATTTTCAATTAATGAATTTTATATGAATACTATACGCAGTACTGTCAATGTAATGATTTCGATAGTAACGTCACGAAACCATCATTACAATTTTTTTTTTTTTTTTTATGATGATCTCTATAATATCGTTACTTGTTAGTCTGACGAATAGCTCTTTAGCTTTCCCAAAATGTAGGAACTTTAATACTTACTTATTTGATATGTTAATAAAAATAACATTATTTTTTTAATAATTAACAAGAATAACATTTTTTTAATTTCATAGAAAACTGAGATAAGAAATTTACATGGTAAATTTATCAAATATTTAAATAAACAGCATGTAATAAATAAATGTAGCTAAGCTTCTTCGGGAATCGATTTTTCAAAGCTCCATAAATTTTTAAGTTATCGATTTTTCCATTGTTCATCATTTTAATGTATCAATATTATCAGGTGAGTGATGTGGCACGTCTTCATTATTGTTACTCTTGACGCGACCGCCGAGGTGGTAAGGTCGAATCTTTTTTTAATTGTGTATACACTCCTGAACTGGCGTCATAACCACGCGAAACATGTAAAGGGAATACATCAGCAGAGATAGTTCGAAGATTACTATTTATCTATTCATCTTCGGCCATTTCACCTTGAACGAAGATTGATTTGAGGTCATATTTCAAGGATACATTATTTTTAAACTTTACGTGGCGTTATTTAAATCACATTCCACTTTTATATTTTGATATTAAAGCCCTTGAACGTAATCTTTCACCATCTTCTGGAACGGAGCCATCCCACCCCACCATATTAATCATCTGTTACCCCCACCACTTTGCCCTCAGCTAATTAGGGGTCGTACTTCATCCCTCCCTTTTTATATTCTTGCTATCGGAAAGTGAAGAACCTTAGCTTTCCTCTCGGCTCTTATTCTTTCTTTCAAGAGACCCAATGCTAATTTTCCTTCTGATCTGTTTTTCTTCTTTTTTTTTCAGAGTGTTGCCATATCTGAAAGTCGTTTCGGCGTTTTATCACTTTTAACTGTTTTTCTCCCGACTTTGGATGTGTCATAAAATTCTCTTCTTTTTCCACCCCACCCGTGTACAAGCGGAAGTAACAGTTTATTATTCCATTGCCTCTCTTCTTCAGTTTGCATTCTCAATCCAGGTCAAACAAAATGGACTACTTTTAGTAGAAAACAAAATTATCATATTGAAGCTTTGGTGAATGATTATAGAACAAGTAATGTAAGGTATCGTTTTTTCAATAAAATATTATTCTCATCCTTGTTGATAATTAATTTTTTTCTACATAATCAGGCATAATTTTATACTTCGTAGCGGCAATCAAGCTGCAATATAGTTAATAGAATGCTAAAATCGCAATTATGAACTATTGATAACACATTTACAATTGTTGATAGTAACTATTTATTCAGACTTCCCTCATGTGAGTAAGTCGAAGGTTAGAAGAAGTCGGGTACACAAGGGCTGCGTTAAATAAGCAGATTTTCCACGTGCTGGTGTGACACAATATTGTCCTCCTCGCTTGAGGGAAATCTGCTAAAACATACATTTTTTTTATTGAATGTGCACATAATTTCTAGTCAATATGTTTCACAACACCCGCTGTCCATCATCAGACGTAATCCGACTGCACATTGGGCTAATCTTTGTTTACAAAGTCCTGGTTGCGATTATATTAGTGTGTAGTCATGGTTTGCTTCTAGCTCAATATGAATCTAATTCTCATTCCTTAGAATGCAAATATTTGCGCTTTTAAATATTTTTGTCATCAATTTGACAGAAAGAAATCAATTTTTCCTTCACTTCCCGAAAGAAGCACTGAGGTGAAAATGGCAATAATTATAACATTCAGACGATAATGCATATCTTCATTTTCTAATATCAGTCATATAATCTCTAATAGTTTTCGTACGACAAAAATTTCCTGCTCTGCTACTTTCCAAACATGTTCTTCCATTCTACTCAAATAATATATCCTTGTTTTCCTAAAATTTATTTTTTATCCAAAATTCTGCTATAAAATTATGCAAATGGCAATAAAAGCCAAGGTAAACGGCTTTGAACACAAATTTAACGATGATGTCTATCAATTGTCTCTTAAAAACATAAAAATCCTATTTTAGGTGCCTTGCTATTTTTTGCATGCAAGAAGTTCATAAAATGCATTTAATTTCATTTGTGTTACTATTCTTGAATGAGATACAGAAGTGGCTCAAAAATCTGTGGATTCTTGGATGTAGTCAATAACCATAGGTTTCGGGGCAGATAAACACCCCTACTGAAGGGTTGGATTTCTAATTAACACAAGATTTATTCTCTAATGATGATTATATCTATGAGTTACTCATAACATTTACATGGGGGTTGGTATTATTCATTCCCTTTGCTTTGCCCCTTTTTTCTTAAAAATAAAACTAAACATTATTTTACATTGTTATCTTATCATAGCAACATGGTAACTAGGTTTATTCTATCTTCTATCACAAAAACAATTTGCACCGAACTCACAAAATCATAAAAACAGACTTGTTGTTTACTTTATCATGGACTGTGCATTACTAATTAAATATTCCCTTAGTAAATATAAGCCTCATCTAGACTTCAAATAATATATCTTTACCATAGTTAGACTGCTAGAGTCATTTTTTCTAATGCAGCATTCTTATCCATTATGTCGACATTTTCAATGTCATCTAATGATTATTTAATTATTTCAATAGATTATTAAATAAAAAGACCAATACCTCAGTTGGACTATACTTTTTACTGAATTGAAGAAGTCTTTGAAAAATGTTTATAATATCATATATATATAATCTTCTTAAAACAAATGACCCGTTTCGTAACCAGTTTGAATTTGAATTAGCCATATTGGATTTAAAGAAAAACGTTTGTTCTTCTTTCAAACATCCTATTTATTTTCACCCTCAACACGTTTCGGGCATTATCTTTACGAAGGTGTTCCCTTTTTCTCTATTTTTTATGATAAATATCTATTTGCCAAACCAGAATTATCAAATCTTGTCAACTTATCATACTAACATTTATAAAAGAAAAAAAAAACGTTAATAATTTTTTTCATTGGGCAGTTAGCTCTTCTTAATCATTTAACCGTATTTATACAAACGATGCGGATGTGATTTTATTGAAATCTTAAAACCAAATTTAAATATTGGTGTGTTAGTGACAAAATATAATAATATACTCAGAATATAGATTGATCACAAAAATTTGAGATGCAAAAACTTGATAAGGAGGGACAACGCTCGAAAGACAGTGGGGGATGAAAATTCAGAAGATGTAAGTTTCTGTTTTGACCAAGTATGGCTACATATATGTATATGTACATTTGCATAAGTGAACCCAAAATGAGTGATCATATTTTAATCAAAGAAAGCTAAATGAGAATAGCATTATTGTTATCAATACTAATAGGTTTTTAATAATAATACTCAAAATAGCAAAATATACTAGCGATAAATTTGTATATAGTAACAAATTTCACATCAATAATAATAAAGAGAGAAATTTGAATATTAACACTTCCCTGTTATCATACTCAGACGTTTATGAAATACATTTCCCGTACACATTGATTTGAGCATTTGAATAAATCACTTCGTGCGTGAAGTGAGCTTCAGAAATGTCGGTCATATCTGTCATACGAATAAACCAGAAAAAGTGGGTGTGATTTTTTCCCCTTGAGTGGAGAAGCTGAATGGAGACCAGTAATTTTATGAGAATGAAGAAACGGCCTACGTCCTGGAAAAACAGAGATAAGACAGCTCCCTCAGACTTTGCCGATAATTTTGACTGATTGCCCTCATAAAAAGAGCTACCTACCAATCTTTCTTGTTCCTAATGAATAACATTTTCTCTATATTACAAATAATACGGTACTTATGTACTCATTTCTTTTAAAAAGTAATAAATTCAAAAGTGTGTTTTTACACTTTAGTGGTTTTGATATAAATATTACGTCGGATGAAAGAATATTAGCCCCACTAATAACTTATTTGGTTTTGCCATTAATATTCACCATCAGGTACAACCTGAGGGGTTAATACAAATACCGCTGTAGCATTATAATGTCATTATTCCATAAAACATGTGTCCAGTTCAGGCAAATGATGAAAGCCATGGAAGGTGTCATTACTAACAGGAACGTATTATTTGTACTTCAGGCAAACAAAAAAAAACATTTTTAAGGCCTCACTAAACCATCTTTATTTTTAACCGACAAACAGTTCAAGCTCCTGGGCATTTACAATGCTAAACCAAACAGATTAATTTTAAAATAATAATTATGGTCTCTCATATATTAAGGCATCTATACTTTTTCTATAAAACTAACAGTAGTAACCAGTATTTATAACTCCTAAGTCACAATAACAATAATAGTTAACTGGGGAATAAAAAAAGTATGTGGTAATTTAAAGCCTTAAACTTTGTGGTAATAATTTCAACAATAAATAATCTTCAACCAGGTTGGTTCTATAACCCAAATTTAATTATTTTATTATAGTTTAATTACAGATAAAATAATTAAACTAAAATCATATGCATAAAAATAAATAACTTAGATTATATTTAAAATAAATATATAAGAAAAATTAAATTGGTTTTAGGTATTAATTTAAACTTCTTAGAACGAAATAAACGAAATATTGTAACTTCCAAAAAAGTTCAGATTTCAAAGGAATTATCTGAATCCATTTTGTCACTTCTAAGTTGGTATTCTGGCAGATGGCGAATTATTTTACAGGTTGACTAAAGTTGTGTTTAGATTCAGAAATCCGTATGCATCTCATGTCTCTCAAAACGTTGATACCTTAGAATATTAAAATTTCATATTTAGAGTTGCTATAGTGTCTAGGTTTGTACATCCCCTTCAGATCACTATCGACTAAGAGGGAGAGGGAGTATATTGAATAACAAAAATAGAATATTGCACTTTTCTCCCTCCGTATTAGATATAAACTAAATGATATTGGTCCAATTTCGTTTGAAACTTTTCAATCAGGAGCAATGGAACGGAGATATCTTTCATCACCTTCAAATAAAATCATTTTAAATGTAGTGTTACCTATTTTTTAGTGTGTTTAATTTGATAGTCATGTAGTGCCATCATGTAGGATTTTTTTTGTTCTCTGACATAAGTGAGAATGAGTTACAAAGATAGAGATCACAAACGAAAAAGTCAAGAAGAGCGTATTATTTCTTGGAGTAAACTCATGAGCGCACAGCCCAAATGCACTAAATTTATAAAAGAATATTAATTGATTAAAAATAAGTTATAGACTTTTTACAAAAGACGAAAACTATCAAAAATGTATAAGTATGAAATAAAACTCAAATACATTCCTTCACATAAATCGGTCAACAAAGCTATTAATAATCGAGCATATAGCCGGATTAAGACGTAAACGAGTTTCTACCAACTAATTTTGCATGCCACATTTAATAGATGTAAGGCTAATTGCAAAACATGTCAAAAAATGAAAAATGCCTGTTATATATTTAGAGTGTTATTGAGATTGATAGATAAAACAAAATCAATTTATTACATAGTGTGAGTATTCATGTATTCGTGGAATTTGAGATATTTTTTACTACGAATGTATAATATGAACTTGTAAAAGGTAATTTAACCCTACGTAAATCTATAATTGCACTATTTTGGCAGAAATTCAACAATAAGAGAAGAAAATAGTGTTCTATTTTCGGAATTCAGTCTAAAACTGCCATTTAATGTATCTGATAACCTTTTTTCAATATTTAATGGAAATAAATACATTTCGTTCCGTTCATAGTATATTATGCATTATGAAGGGTACATGTTATCCTAAGTTTACACATTCACGTGATGCAATTTCGTATTATTTTTACAAATAACATAAATCGTTTGGGTTTATTTACAAGTCGCTTCTCCATTGGAATTATTGTATTTATTGTGTGAAATCTGAGGACTATTCGTGAACTAGATTATGTTTTTCGGTACTGGGGAGAGGTACTCTCAAGTAAGAAATTAAAACATTTTTACTCTCCACTTTTAGTTGCCGCCTCATTCATCAGTGGTATTGTGAAAAGAGAATAAATTGACAGAATTGAGTAATAATATTTATTCAAGAAAAAATTTGTTTATACTTCCTGGTGAGAAAACAGGTTTATTTTAGCCCGTCGACGATGCATAAAAAAGGTAGTCTTGATTGAAAGGATTTACAATTTTGATACATATATTTCTGTTTTCGGTTCAGAATTAAATTCCAAACAAAGCTCTGTTATGTAACATATTTCTTGCCTTCCTCAAAAGCCTTCAGACATAAGTGAAACCTTACTTGAGAGAGAAAGAGAAATATTTCTCTTAATTCCGAATATAATAAGCTTTTCAGATAAAGTTACAAAAGCAGAAAGGAACATGCTCAGCTATAAGTAGTCGAGAAGGAAACTCTGTTTTAATAAACCGCTCGTAAAATAAAGGAATTTATGCCATGAAACCTTAAACCCGAGAATGTTTGCTTACAGTCTATTTACATGTATTAAGGGAGAGGGTGGAATTGTCACACTAAAATGTAAGAACCCTTATATTATGCTAAATAAACAAATTATCCTCCGGAAGCACCCATATAATATATTCGACTAGATGTCCCATCAAGGGTATATATTCATGACGTACTTTTCGAAAATCTTCTTCAAATATCCATTCTTTCTGCCTGATCCACTGAAATAACATACATGCATGTGTGTGTGAATGAGTTTGCAATTAGGTTTGTTTATTATTATTCACGTCCACGTATTGCTACTATGGCTAATCGGGACGGGTTATCTAAAGGTTACCACCCTTTTCTACCCAGGGTGGGCCCAAGGAGTTTATTTAATGAGTCCGTCACTAAATAAATTTCTTCTGCCCAGGTCGAGAATCGAACTCGCCACTCCTTGGTCTACTACGCGAGATTAAGACCAACGCCTTAACTCGCTCGGCTAACCTGAGCACCGCAATTAGGATTGGTTTGACACTATAGCAGACACAATTTTTGGTTACATTCGATCATTGTCAAACTCAAGATTTCGGCTTACGAGACTAAATATCAAGTTTGTTCATATTCTAAAACAGACTATTAGTGGTGAGAGTTTGACAAAGAAATAAAACACAAATCGTAAATACAATATCTACAATATATATATATATATTAGATTGGAGTAGGGTATGCAATAATATTTACCAAACGTGTTCCATTCCCGTATGGACAAGATGACTTTATTTAGTGGAGAATTCACTAAATAAAATCTGTACTTCTGTAAATAAAATTCTGGGTAGGAAAACGTGGTAACCTTGATACACAAAACCCAATTACCCTTAAGTCCATGGAGTGGACGTCAATAAATAACAACAAGTATTTATTAAAAAGTCCGTGATGCAGGGGCTGCGTAAACTAAGCAGACTTCCCACGTGAAGTTTTAGAATAGAGAAATTTCACGAGAGCCGACCCAGTCAAGGAAACGTGCGAACTAGCTTTTGGCGGGAAAATAACTCTCGTCCGTTAGGCGCCCAGATTTAATAAAAATGCAAATATCTCGGTTAATATTAGAGAAAAAATGTACATAACAATATTTATTGTAAATTTAATTTGCAAAAAGATTGATTCTGTGAAATTTTTCGATCCGACGTATATTAACGGAGATATTTCGAATTTTCGAAAATCCTCCCCTTTAAACCCCCCCTCCCACTGGTCCAATTTCAGCCGTTAACGATCTTGATCTTTCTTTTTACATAAAACGTTTAAATATCGAGTTTGGTAACGATCAAATAAAAATTGCGACCGCTAGAGCGTTAACAGACAAATATATATATATATATATATATATAATTTTGAACGGACCTCATTTTCGTCATCTACTAGGTAGGATCGATGGACATTTGAAGAAAAATTTCGAAAATTCCGTCATAAGTACAACCTCAATAGCCGATTTCCCTTAAGGGAAATCTGCTAAAAATAAAAATAAGAGTAGACCATTAAAATTATCTTTCTATTTAATTTTCTCGAGCTTTTCATTCTTTCCGTACACATGTAAATTTTACAGTTGCTCCCAAAAGCATTGCAATTATTATTTTTTCCAGACTTTTCAATAGTACTTTAACACTAATAGGATTGTTATCACTGATATGATGATATGAATGATGACAGATATACTATCTAAATATATAGGCTAAGATAAACTTTCTTTATGGAAAATTTATTTAAATCTTTCTTATTGGCATCCTTGTGGTTTTTAGATTTTTTCTAAAAAGTGTTTTCTTACAAATATATATCTTAAGAAAAAAGATAGTAGAAGAACCAGCGCTGAATACATTACAATGCCAGAAGATACAATGAAGGTATAGTCAGCCTCACTCCATTAACTATTTTCTCGATGGAATAATGCAGAGGGTTTGGCGTCCTGCCATTAGGAAAACCAAATGGTTGCTACTTGGAACGGATCCAACCTGTCGTCTGAGGTAACTCACCTGCTCCATAGAAAGTTTTCTTGGAGAACCCAAACAGTAATAATGTTGTCACTCCAGATGAAGCTCCCTTATTACCAAATGTCTGTTCGAGAAATTTAGATAGTTTAACGTGTTTTTAAAGTCACTGAAAGCATATAAAGAAAGGAGAGACAACATGGTAGAAACAGTTCAATAAAGGAAACAGAGCTTTAACCACTGAGTGAATCACTATTCATGTAGAGGAAAAATGTAAACTTAATAAATATCTTGGGATTAATTTTTGAGAAGAAATGAACAGTTTTATTTAATTAACAAAGAGGGGTTCCTTTTGTCAACTACGCAATATTTTTGTACCACCTATCACACAATCGGCTGCAAAGTACCCAACTGACTTGAAGTAGGAAAAATACATGGAACTATATTGTCTTCTTGGAAGATTATTTCCCTCCATAGTAACTCCTTGAATTCAGTACGTAGACTTTAATCTCACATCGTAAACCTAGAGGGACGAGTTCGATTCCCCCCCTAGACAAACGAATTTATTTAGTGGCGGAAATCATTAAATTAAATCCATAGTGCCACCCTGGCTAGAAATGGGCCATAACCTGTAGATAGCCCGTCCCTATTACCATTAGTTGCAAAAAAAATGGACGTTAATCTGACTAGATATATAATTGACGACGAGAGCTTAAAACATGTACCAAAAGTTAGAGAAAATATCGAAAAAACTCAAAAGTTTCATGATTATACACCATCAATAAAAAAAATCGATTAATGTATACCTTTAGAAGAATTGATCCAAACCAAGATGTAGTCTTCAAAGATACTCTTATTACACATAAAGGGCTGTTTGTATGAACAGTTTCTGTGAAATTAGTATCGAAATGAGCTTTCGACAAGAAACTTTGATTTGTTGCATTAATTAGGGTAAGGCAAGATGTAAAAAACCCCAAACGTTTCGTGCAAAAGGCTATAACGAGATCTCCTCCCCTTTCACAAGGACTCAACATTCCTTCACCTCGAGATGAAAAAAAATAATATAATAAGTCATGGTGAAATATTTAAAAACTTCTAATGCAGCTTAAAGATGCGTATGTAATAAAAATTTTTTAGATTTGATTTTTTCTTTTTTTTTTTGGTTGGCGTTATAGGGCGTTAAGATCCTTAGCCACCCTCGTGCTAAAGCTAGACTCGAGGGGTTTGTGATCAGAATTGTTACGTAGTTAGTGATAAGCTCGACGTCCAACTCTCCCCCACCATAATGAGTTGTCTCATTGTAACCTGAGGATTAGTGACCAGTTCACGATGTAAACCCGCCTGTGGACAGGAGCTTTGATCGACATAATCGGTAGTTATGCGGCGAGACTGTCAGACGTATAAACTCTTTAGACTCCCGCTGATCCATGAGCACAGCGACATTAGCGCGCTCTGTTAGCGACCTCGTGAAATAATATTCCATGGCGGGGATCGAGCCTGCACCTTTCATCTTGCTGGCGGTATTTGTAGATGTACCCTACGCCTTAATCTGCACGGCCACTGCCGCCTCCTAGCTTTGAGTTAATGCATCATTAGAGTCACTCCAATAAAACACCAACATTGAGTGTCTTAAAAACCGCCAGCTCCCACTTTGATTCAATGGAAAGCCTACACTCGAAATTCACAGATTCATTATCAATGAATATTCCTTGTATTAGACGAGCTTCTCGGTCATACCATAAGAAAACGTTTCTACATTAGTCCCATAATAGTGTTGACTTCAAGAACATTTGGCTTTATCGAGCTTATTATACTGTAGATTAAACTTTGGGGTATACAAAACTTTTGATGGGGCAGTACAATTGGTCCATTATTGAAACTTTCTTAAAAAGTTTACAGGAAATTAGTACGACCAGGCAGAATTGGCTTTGTGCTGATAATTCAATATGTATGCTAGTCATACTGGTGTAAAGCAATTCTGTAGAAATGTCCCCTTGAATAGCATCCTATTTCAACACTTCAATGAAACTAGACTTAAAAGCTATGATGAAATAAGAAGGAGTTGAAAGAAGCATTCATCCCTGTAAAACATGTTTTTCGTTTAATAAGGTTAATAAACAAGTAGTTTATCGTTTTTTTAGAGGTCGTCACGTAGAGTACGATGATATCTTTTATTATTTCTTCCTAACCAACTGCGGGAAAAAATAATGAGAAGAGGAAGTTATTGGCCATAAAACTAGGAAAAGGAAACAAAGTTCCTCTCCTTGGTCTTCGTCGACATCAATTCAGATGAATGAAACTGTCATGAGCGTCGGAACGTTCTGTAGTAAACACAATAAAAGCTCTTGAAGGGTTTTAATATTTCCTAGGTACACAGACTAGCAGATTTATCTATTGGAAAATCATCTATTGCGATTTTATTCACGTCGAATCCTCTAAAGCTTTTTCAATGTCCCCTTAATAACATCTAGTAGACAACGAAACCGAAATCTTTTTATGTGTTGGTGCTTTTTTCATGCTTAGCTGAAGCTCTGATGTTCAAGTTTGATATCCTGCAGGATAAGGTCGGAACTTGGAAAAAGAGCAATGCAGGGGATTTAAGTATTCTGAGCCAATATAGCTGATTAACTGCCAATCCAGAATTATTATAATATAAATTTTGGTTCTGCTATGCGTTAATTTGTTTTATTTATTTATACCATTTTGAAATACGACTCCTAATGACTGCGATATTTTGAATTTAATTTTCTAAATGCTCTCTCTAACCCCCTCCTCCCTATTCCAGTCATTAACTAATACGATATTTAGATTGTAATGCAACAGTTAAATATCAAGTATAAATAAAGTAGTAGATGATAAATATCGAGTCAAAGAAACAAATATTTTCGATTTACAACCTCAAAATATTAACTGATAACGTCATCGCACTTTGTATTTGCATTTATCTCACACATTAAACGTAGTATTAAACGTTTTTTATTATTATTATGGGGGAGGTTTATACTCAGTAAAAACTGGAGTGAAATTCATATCGGGGGAAATTCCAACCGATATGGAGTTTGTGATTGTGACATGTTATTGGGTATTTAAAATTTTTCGCAAGATTCTGGCATTATCAAGAAGTACCCCTTGCTGTGCTTCTTTTATAATTGTTGTTGGCAGATTCAAGTTCTTGGTGCCTTCTATTGTTGTTTTTGGCACGAGTCCATTTGAACTTACTATAACAGGCGTAACTATGGCAGATTTCAGTTTGTATACCTCTTTGAGCTCGATAGCCAATTCTTAATATTTTCTTAATTTTTCGGGATGGGATTTTCGAATATTCTCATCATTGGGTACTGTGATGTCAATAATATCAGCAGTCTTATTGATCTTGTCAATAATGAGAATATCCGGTTTGTTATGATGCACAGTATGGTCAGTTATCATTGCTTCGTCCCAATACATCTTTATATTATTAACGTCCACTTTTTGCAACTCAGGCTTTATTAAACGTTTAATGTGCGAGATAAATGAAAATACAATGTATGATAACGTTATCCATTAATATTTTGAGGATGTAATTCGAAAATCGATTTCTTCGACAAGCCAAAATACCAAATATTGTTAGTATTAAAACAGTATTTGGGTACTTCAGCTTGAAATAAAGTGGTTTACGATATAACAGACAGAGTGGGGGTTTAGTGGAGTCTGAAAACTAAAAAATGCAAATATCTCCGTTAATGCTAAAGATTGAGAATACATGTATATAGCAATATTTAAAGTACTTTTTATTTGAAATAAAATTGATTCTATACATTTCTTCGATACTACATATAATAACGGAGACATTTCAAAATTCCCCCACTAAACTCCCCGTCCCACTGTTTCGATGTCAGCCATTAACGAACTCGACCTTTAGTTTTGTATGAAATGAATATATATCGAGTTCAATTATGCGATAACAGACAAGTATATATATAATTTTGAACGGATCTCATTTTCGTGATCTCCTAGGGAGGATCGATGGACACTTGTGGAAATAGTATAAAATCGCGTCATGAATACAACCTCAATAGCTGATTTCCCTCGAGGGAAATTAGTTAAAATCCGGAGTTGATGTCACTTGGTTCCAAATCCACGAATATCTAACTTCCACGATAACCGAATTAGTTAAAAATGATTAATTTCAGATACTATGTTATTCCAGTGGCCCAATGTTGTTTTTTTTGCTGAGAGTGTAGCTGTTAAGCGCATTGATCGCTGATAATAGTCACTTGTGCCGATCTAATCAGCGCTATCTAGGAGGAGTGGCCGCGAGTTGGCATTCGAGTGCCGATAGAGATCTTAATGCTCCCTCTGCTATTGGCTTGCGAATCCACCGCGGCTATACATTACCAGCCAACCAAATAGAGACGCCATGCTCTGTTATTTATGGCTACAACCGTATTAGAGGTAGGGTTAAGTTCGCAAAAGGGGCGTTAATGTCATTTGCCAGCTCATTAATATCAATTCAATTAGCTTTTTATGCACTCGGAGTATTTATTGCAGATGAATCCTATTCGCCAACAACTACCATCCTGTTAATGTAACATCAAATATTATAGATGAGGTGGCTCAGGCTATCCATTTCAGTCAAGGCTTGTTGTATTAATGTACTTTCAATGGGTATTGTATTAATGCAATGAATCTGAAATGGGAAGGTACCACACACACGGAGTTTTGTGGTTCTTGCTATAAAAAGATATTGGAATGAAGTTTTAGACCGAATATGTTAGGGAAGGCCATGGTTAGTCATTCTAAAGTTTAATTGAGTTGTGAGTTTACCTGTGTGAAATTCAGGACCGAATTTATAAGTTAATTTAAACCCAGATTTTTTTTTTTTTATTTCTTCTATAAAACTTACAAAGTCTTTTACGACAAACAAGTTTAAAAGTTACAAAAACTCCATGAGTATAGTTATCTATATTTAATATTTTGTGGTTAATATGAGTCAAGATTAAGTATCTGCAGGTCGTTTTTTTTAATTAAATGATACATGGCAATTTTTAACCCCTAAAGTTTTATAAGAATTTTTAGAACTTAAAGTGAAAATAATGACATATTCAAATATATAGTATTATCTGTACCCTCCCCGTGTTTCACCGTTACAGGTTCGTTTGAACAATCTCTTCTCATCATAAAACATTCTTTCGTAATATTTTATATAGTCTGATGTAATATATTTCTCTGAGTAATATATACTTCTTGATCATTTTTAAGATCAGGTACCTAAAGGGTAGCTTGCTTCAGTTCGTATTGTAAGAACCTCGACCAATCAAATGGCGGAAGGCCGACTCTAAGAGACTCATTAAAATCGCCTTTATTTCAGCAGATTTCCCTTAAGGGAAATCAGCTATTGAGGTTGTACTCATGGCGGAATTTTCGAAATTTTTCTTCAAATGTCCATCGATCCTACCTAGTAGATGACGAAAATGAGGTCCGTTCAAAACTGTATTTATATATCTATATATATATATATATATATATATATATATATATATATAGATAGATAGATAGATAGATAGATAGATAGATAGATAGATAGATAGATCTATCTATCTATATATTTTCTGTTACCGCTCTAGCGGTCGCAATTTATGTTTGATCGTTACCAAACTCGATATTTAGTCGTTGTATGTAAAAAGAAAGTTCGTTAATGGCTGAAATCAGACCAGTGGGAGAGGGGGAGGATTTTCGAAATATCTCCGTTACTATACGTCGGATCGAAAAATTGTACAGAATAAATCTTATTGCAAATTAAATTATATATATTGTTATATACATTTATTCACTATCTTGAATATTAACCGAGATATTTGCATTTTTATTAAATCTGGACGGCTAACGGACGAGTGACTTTCCCGCCAAAAGCTAGTTCGGCCGTTTCCTTAACTGCTCGGCTCTCGTGAAATTTCTCTATTCTAAACCTTCACGTGGGAAATCTGCTTAGTTTACGCAGCCCCTGCGTGACGGACTTTTACAACTAGTTTCGCGCTCATTTTAAGTCAGAAATAATTGTTTGATGATTTTCTTTGACTTTCTGCCGTATGGTTGGTGGATGAGTAAATTTATATAGGCCAATGTTTTAAAAAAAAAAATTGTAATTTAACAATAAATTATTTGTTAGCCATACTTAAAACAACATATCTTAAGATAAGATATCATCTACTCTTCTCTCAAGTTTTGTCCAACACTCCATTTCGAATGTTGAATGGCATATTGGTTTAACTTGTATCATGAGGAATATAGTTATAAAATAGTATTATATAGTAGAAATGTAGTATTATATAGATATTTACATATTCGAAATCAGTTTTTCATACGAAGTTTCTGTAACCAATGACACTTTGATGACTGAATTTAGAAATGCAAATAATATAGCTAATTTATAAACAAATAGGTCGAGTATTTCCCTCAAATTTTAAAACTTTAAATGGCCATCATGCAAAAGTTATGAAACGTTGCAGCATTTGCTCTGCATCGAAGTTGATTGACATGATGTTAAGTGGCACCTCGAATATCTATTTAGAGTAATCTATTTATTCCGTCATGTAAAACCTGAAACTTTATTTAAACATTTTGGAAAAAATCCCTGAAATGTGTGAGATTTTCATGTATCCGTACTTTGCCTAGTAGAAAATAATAAAAGTTAGACCTTCTTCGTAAGTACGTTGTAGACCTATGTTATTTTGCTTCGGTATGTTTAGGAAAACATTTATATATTTTAGATGTTTTAGTATAGTATGCTATATGAATAGATAAGATCCTGCATAAAAGTCTTTATATTTTTTTGGTTAATGAGAATATTTCTGTTAACTTTGGTGTTGATCACTGTCAATTTTGGAGTCATTTGAATGATAGGATACGGTATTTGTTTAGAAAAAAATCTAAGTAACCAATAACAGAAAAAAAAATCAGTTATTAGGAGTGGAAAAAAAGTCTGCCCTGTATGTCCGAATGCTTCTTAAATTTGGGTTCATTCATGAAACCTAATGAATGGAGTATTACTCCACAGAAAAATACACAGTACTTTAATTAAATGTTGATATAAAAATACTAAAATCTTTAAATAGATTATATGCGGATAGTTCTCAGTTTGTTATAAGTATTCCATAACCGTGCCATTTCTATTTACATTCAATTCCGGCCTCCTGAGATATAGCTGATTCGGAGGAAGAATGGAGGTCAAATTGACCTACTGGCCTCTCAGGAAAAGGAAATATACCATACCTCTGCTGAAAGCTCTAATTCCAAATTGTTTTCTTTTAGGACTTTAGCTATATTTACTTTATCGACCGCTGGCCGACAAATTCAGACGTCATCATTCCCCTTCCCCCATCTTATATAGATTACCTTTAGATTGGATTCTCAAAAATAAAGCACCTCCCGAGCTTAATTGAACTAAATTAATTTCTCAGGAAATTGGGAATGATTGTGGAAATTGGAAATAGTGAAATCTTCCACTTCATTATTGATTCCCTTCGAACTGATGTTCTCATTCTACCTCTGAGTTGGCATTTTCAACATACTTTTTTATTCAAAATTCAATGTTATGCTTATATTATAAATTAACCCATTGCAGATAATTTGATTATTGTACATTCTGGCCATACATTTGTTTGGATTTGTTTCACTTTTTTCTTTCATTCTAAAAACGTTTTTTTTTTTTTTTTTTCATTGTCAGAACCATGTAAATCATATCGAATTCTTTAAAACTTTTCTCTTTAAATCATCAAGGCTAAGGTCCAATTCAGTCAATTTAATACAGCTTAATGCAGATTGGAGAGAAGGTAGTATACACGTATACTCTTTAACGAAACTCTCACGAGCCTTGAAACTACAGATCTACAGCGCGATTATCAAAGTTATTTTTATGTATGGGTGTGACATGGCGGTTAACGGGTACCCGGGAAACAAAAGGATGAAAAGGTACAGCGTAATTTTTTTAGAATCATAACAAACCAAAGTGGGATGGTGACTTAATACTCTGGAGAAGGAAGACATGAGAAGTGATTATGCCTAAAACAAGACAGTCGATTATATGATATAAACGCTAAGCGGCTACAATGGGCGGAATGGTTACATCTGCAAGACGATAAATACGAACGTTGTGTACCCGACTACGAAAGAGACCGAAGATGGGATGTTTTACCAGAATGAAGAAGAACGCCATGGAGATCCTCCTAGCGGACTGGAAAGTTATCGTACAGGTAAGAGTTTGGTGGGGGGGAGCTCTTAAGGGTTACTAGAATACTTCAAAGTCATAAATATATTTATTTATTCATTTAGGTAGTTATATACTGTTTAATTTGTTATCAGAAAATGATTAATTGTTTATTAACACTATTCAGTGTTTATTATCAACACTTGGTGATCGTTTATTATTACATCACTTGGACAGCTCCCTTGCAGAGTTCATGTGGCAGATGGCGGCCGGGGACGACCGCCTTATGCAGTTACTCCGCCACATCGTCTAGTTTTTGGCTAACCCTAATTTATAATTACATTTTGTCATTCAGATAAATTCTAGAAGTTTTATTTTAAATAATAAAATGATATTATTTTAATTATGATTTAATAATCGGGCGCTCTCTCAATAAATGACAAGTATCATTATTTATTTATTCTCGGTGTTGAAATTATACACCTTAAAGAACTACCCCTAGCAAAGCTTGATGTATTCGTAATCACTGCTTTAAGTAGAGACTGACCAATACGACAGCTAAGTATCACCTGGTAGTAATGGGTGTTTTTTTTAGAGGTATAGAACTTTAACAAAACAAGAATAGAAGCAATAAAACAACAATGGATTATTCGATTGACAAGAATTTTTTTTTATTCGAAAGATAATCTTGTGGCATTACATTTTAAATATTATACATATACGGCGCAACATGTCACACAGCTCGTGCCACAATCGATTTATTGAAAGACACGTTTGGTGACCGCCTAATTTCACATTTTGAACCTGTGAATTGGCCTCCAAGATCTTGTGATTTAACACCGCTAGACTACTCTCTGTGGGGCTATGTAAAGTCATAGGTCTATGCGGATAAGCCACAAACGCTTGACCATTTGGAAGACAACATTCGCCGTGATATTGCCGATATACGGCCACAAATGTTGGAAAAAGTCATCGAAAATTGGACTTCCAGATTGGACTACATCCGAGCCAGCCGTGGAGGTCATATGCCAGAAATCATATTTAAAATGTAATGCCACAAGATTATCTTTCGAATAAAAAAAAATTCTTGTCATTCGAATAATCCATCGTTGTTTTATTGCAATTTAAAGTTCTATACCTCTAAAAAAACACGTTAGTTGTCTCTAGTAGACTGTCGAGCATCCTTGTACCCAGACGAAACTCTTTGTTTGTGGTCCTTTCACATGGGACCTGTTAGTGAGTGGCCGGAATCAAAGATAATCATAATAAATATTTATCGAGATAGGATGTCAGACGTCTATAGTCGTATGACTCGCCATAATCCAGATGCTCCACAACGCTAGGCGCTCTGGTAGTGAACTATTGCACTCCCTTGGCGGGAATCGAACTTCCACCAATTTTTACCTTTCTTAATTAATGAGGGTAGGGTAGAATGAAGTATATAGGTTCAATAATAAAAGTACATCCACCAAATTAGTTCCACCTCTATACGTCTGGACGGCGTAGGAAAGAATCTGATTTACTACAGAAAGAAAAAAAAATTAAAACACAAAAATTAAAACATGGATGCATAAACTTAAAGAACATAAAGAAAAATTCGTATCCCATTAGTCATGGGGTTAAGGCGTTGTGTCTTGAGGGACTTTTTCCTATTCTTTATAAAATATCTAATGTTCAAATTTCCCGAAGGAATATTACTTTTTCACTTCTTTATCTATAAAACTTGAACTTCGGTCGCTAAGTTGGCAAGCTTCTTAGACTTCAGAAACCACTTTTCGCTTCCCCTATACTTCCAGTTAAGCTCTTTATAACATACATTGTGTTGTACAATGGTTTAAAGTTGTTCTTTAACAAAAATCATTATAAAGAGGTTTGAAAATAAGTGAAGTGTAAATTTATTAATTTATTTGATGAGCTTAAGAACGAGGCATGTCGCTCAGTGTCGTTAATTTTTATTCAGAAATTTAAAATGTTAACATAAATAAAAATGTCTGCAAAGTTATTAAACATAAAACAAAATTGAGGATGCAAATACACTATGTCCAAGGAAACGGTTTAAGAATTTATTATTCAATTTAACTATTACAAAATCAATTGGTGGGGGGGGGGAAGCTTACTTGAGATGCACTTATCACTGTTGCATAAGTTGTCATGCTGTGAAGCGTAATTTCTAATGACTGTACTTGGGCAAAAATGAATACTGGCATAGGAATTATACATAGGGAGTCAGAGCAAAGCATTACTGCAAAAATGCTTGATATAATTACTGTTTTAAACTTAAAAATTAGAATAGGTCAGTTCATATTTAAAAAATAACTAATTGGTTTTCATGTTTTCAAAAAAAGAGAGGAACATAGGATTTTACTTTTAAACGTTAAGTAACACTCAACTTACAGACATATATAAATATATTTTTTCTAATGTGCAATGCATTTTTTATAGGGCCTGGGACTCCCGTCATTTCAAACAATACCCGCTGTTCCAAATCTCCATTTTCAGACCACCAGCTTCCAAAAACTTTTCTACCCGCACATCACCAAATAACTTTCCAAGAGATAGTTTTATTTGTCCACCAAGAAGGATTCAGAGAGCTGACTGAACTTCTGCCTAATCTACTGAGGCCGTTATAAACTTTTCATCGTTCTGGGGCTTAAATATGCCCCAGAATCCCGGTTAACTGATAAAGAAGAATTAAGAAGACGTGGTCTTCTTGGATATGAGCATTAGTTTTGCCTTCCAAAACTAATACTAGTGGCATGGGTAGGACTGTTGTAAAGTGAAATAAAATAAGCAAATACATTAAGAAACCAAGGCAATGAGTAGGCCGACTTATGAGTTTATTAGTAATGTTTCCCATACACAAGCGATTTATATTCAATGTATTAAAGTATTTCACATTCTAAGTTGCAGACAGTGGGTCAAACCATTAACCATATAAACCTTTCAAAGCCAAACTACAACTTCAGTACCTTTAATTGGCCACGAGTATAATCTTCAAAAAAAAGGGGTGAATCCCTAATATGCATAACTCTAAAAAAAATATTTTTAATCATAATATGAACGGAACAATTAGGAGATTGGTGATGTTGAATAGTTTATAAGGAGGAGAGAGCCATGCCGGAGTATGGTGGAACATCCATCAAACGGTGCCCTTTGACATGTCCTCATCCATAGCTCTAACCTCTTACACCCCCTTCTAGTCTAATACTAAACCCTTCGCTCACCGTATCAACCTCTGGCCCGAATCCTGGGATTTTGTCACCTAGTTTGCACCAGAAGTTGTGTTCAGTAGAACTTCAAAATCATCCCCTGACCGCCCAAAAAAAAATACTCAATTTTCATTTTCCTTCCATATCTGCTACATGGAATGAAAAAGAAAATATAAAAATACTGGGGAAACTTTTTCGGTGAGTACTAAAGACATGGGAATGGAATAATAATAATACCATTAGAAGCAACGAAAATTAAAAATACCCCCCTTATGATGAGTCGTATCGAAAAAAGTCCGTCTCGCAAGGGCTGCCTTATGTAAGCAGATTTCTCACGTGCGTCACGTATTTGCATTCATCTCAAAACGTAAAAGACCAATGAGAGCAATATTTGGTATTTAGGCTTCTACTAAGTTTATAATAATTTAACATCTTCTTGTTAATATGACATGAGTATGAGTGGGAGTTTACTGAAGGCCGAAAACTTAAAAAACGCAAATATCTTGGTCAATAATCAAGATATTGAAAAATCGTACATAACAACATTTTTAGAACATTACATTTTAAATAAGATTGATTCAATAAAATTTTTCAATCTGACTCTCCACAATGGAACCGACTACCTCTCATTGGTCTGATTTTAACTGTTAACGAACTTGACCTTCATTTTTTACATAAAATGTTTAAATATCGAGTTTGGTAACGATAAAAAAAAAAACATTCGACCGCTAGAGCGTTAACAGACAAATAAATTTATAGCTTGGGATGGACCTCATTTTCGTCATCTCCTGGGTAGGATCGATGGACATTTGACGAAAGGTTTCAGAAATCGCGTAATGAGTACAATTTCAATAACTGATTTTCCTTAGGGGAATTCTGCTAAAATGTTACATAACTAATCTAGTTAAACTCTTGGTATTGTACAATTATTATATATTTTTTTGCAGCAAAAATTTAGCGAGTTACTTGTACTTTATGTTTTTCAACCTTCAATAACCAACCCCTTTCCATGCCCACCCCTTTTACCAATGGGATAAATAGAAAATATATAGTGAGATGAGATCACAAGTGTGTTACAACAGCATGTGGTAAAGCTGCTTAGTTTGTGCAGCCCCTACGTGACGAGTGTTTTTGAATATAATATCTAATAGTCATAAATTAAATTTTAATAACTGCACTCACTGGATTATTTGCATGTACATTTGTAAAACCAGGCTTTAAAAGATCTATAAATACTCGTATTTCGTGATGAACTTTTTCCTAGCATTAAAACTAAACCAAATATTTCTTTCTGAATGACAAGTTATGATTCGAATCTGCCTTTACTTCCTCGCAGTTCTGTAAACGATACCTGAAAGATATTAATTATCCATTGAGAGGGTGAAATTACTTTGGGAGAATATTATTTACGTAAGAAGCATAAATATATGGAGGTTCGCAAATATGGCCGTAATAAAGGACGAACTAAAATATAGACGAGAAAGGAAATATTCGTGGTAATTTGTTTTCATCTCGATTAAAAGATCATATTTCGAAGAGAGATAAAGAGAATTTTTAATTTTTTTTTTCTCTTTCTCCTGAGCAGAGGTAATAATGAAGATGAGAGAGGCCTTTGTTCACCTAATATCAAACTGGGGAGCTTTAATAATGCTGTAACCTTCCCATGGCCCGGCTTTTTAATATAACACATTACGTAAAATAAGATAATTTGTACAACAAAGGAAATTTAAACTCATTAATTCAGTGATTGTCCTTAGTAATAATATTTTTTATACACAGAGCCTTTTTGCTTTGTTGACAGTGGCCCGGCCTAGATAATCAGTGCCTCAGCAAAAACAATATATAGCAAGTACTGTACGTGGATTATAAAGTTTTACCTCCTACCATTTAACTATTTATAGTTTTTCTTTTCTCTTATTTTAATTTTGTTTTTATCCTCATGTTGTAAATATACTAACAATTTATATTTATTTTTGTCCATTCTATTTATTTTGTACATTTGTAAAATTTAACTTTGTAAAAATTTTAATATTTATTTAATTTTGTAAAGTTATATTCTAATATGTTAAAAGATGAATCGCCATCTCAAATAAATAATAATAATCAGCAACTCAGATCGGCCATCTTAAAAATTCGTGGGGAAAAGAGCGAGACGAACACCCAGAAATAAACTAACTTCTTAGATATTTATTTAGGGACAACGTCTTTGATAACAGGCAGTTGCAATCGCACTAAAATAATGATCGTAGTTTTGACGGACATTTTTCTTACGGTCAATGAACTTTAGTAATAATGTTAGAATCAATTGCAACCTGTTGCGTAGTATTAGTCCATAATTTCTATACTTCCGATTGAAGTTGAAAATCCGTGTATTTTCAGTTAAGTTGACTTTATTTATTATATATTCGATACCACCAGGCAAAATACCGCCGGCTCAAGGCAAAATACTGACCCGGGCAAACAACCGTTTTGTCGCCCCCCCCCCTAAAAAAGGGGGGTCCGGGGGCCCTCCCCCGGAAATTTGTTTAAAATAGGATTTAGAATACTGAGTTTTGAGGCATCTTAAGTGGTAGTTATCAATCGAAATATTATCATATTTTCAAGTGAAAAGATAAGATGACTTATATTAAAAAAGTTTATAAAAGAAATTTACGCAAGAGAATACAAAATATTAATTTGTATAAAATCGAAAACGAAATTTTTCACTACTTGGGCGTTTGGTCGCCCCCCTGGCTGCGTCGCCCCGGGCAGTCTCCCGGGTTGCCCGGCCCTTAAGCCGCCCCTGGATACCACAGCACTTTAAAAAGTATTTCTTTACTTTACTTTAAATACTTACCAATAACGATACGAGTGATGCCGTAAATGGCATTTTAAATCATTTATTTTTATTTTTTGGGTTCACATAAATCCATACAAGAAATAACCAAGTAAATGCAATATGCAATACAAGAAATAGGAAAATTTAAATTCGATGAAACTTATATATTATAAAAAGAAAAGAAAACTTAAGTCAAGACATGTAGCAAAATCAATTTACATAATTAAAAATATTACTAAAACTATTTAATAAAACATATCCTGGAAACATAATTGCAGTATATGCAAGCGTAGTTAATAAATTAAAAATATGATGTGATTATCCTCATTCACAAAAAAAAGTTAAATTACATATTTTCCGCATTATTGAATATACAGTACGTTGTAAATTAGAAATAAAGTTTGTAGAGGCAATGGTTTTATGATGTTAACAGTAGGGAGACCTTCACATTTGTATATACACTCCCATCTTTATTCACAGTGACAAGAGTCAATTAGTTTGGCTTTTCTAAGTAATTTTAGTGAGGTTGACAAAGAACACATAATGCTCCTCATATGGTATACAAGTATTTTAGGACTATAATATAAGCTAAAATTAGATAAAACAATTGTAGCAGGTAAATGATATAATATGTCACAAATATCATAGATTATATAATTTTATAGTGACAATGAATAATTATTTCATAGTATTATGTGAATATTGCCCAAAAAGGCTAAAACGTTTTAATGAACTAAATAAAATATTAAATTGGGGAGAAGAGGTTATTTTTATATGGATACATGTTTTTGTTAGAGTAATTATTGCCCCCAGATAAACGCCATGACACCATTAAAGAGTGTACTAGATTATTTTGTGGCTCTTAGTCCACCTCTACATTTTCTATCGGATGTCAAGCATTTCTCTAAGATGTATAACCAATTTGTTATATATACCACTTTTAATTATTCTAATAAAACACCTGTTTGTAAAATTTCTAAATCTATTTTGAAATCATGAACATATGAAAACGTAGGAGAGATGATGAACACCTGGTTCTAAATAACTGTCATTCCTTCCGTCCTGTTTTCCTCAATTTCAACCCTGACACAACACCGGGCAGAAAATGAAAACACACATCCCCTCATTGGGAAAGCTAAGCACCAGACTGATTGCCTGTCCTATCCCGTTTGGAAATGAACAAATTGGACGCTATCTGCCGGTCACGAATCTAATCAACGAGAGGTAGGCGCCTTGTTTACTACGATTCGTTTAATGCACTATGCAATCTGTGCACTGAAAGGGTTAAAGCAAGAGTCATCCAATACACTGATTCCATTTAATTGCTAGTGCCAATACACAATCTAGGCACTTATTGAAGTTTGGACAAGTCATCATAAATCACCCTTGCATGTTAGTCTGAATTTTCATTGCTGCTATACTTTTTTTAAATTTTTTTAAAAAAAAGTCCTAGACAGTGGCAAAATATCCTAAACATTTAAATGCACCTCAGCAGTCATACATATTTTAGGCGTCAAATGAAATAGTTCACTTCAATAAAAATAATTTATTATTTTAATCTATGCTTAAAGATAAGCTTTTTTTCAATGGCCAAACATAAAAATAATATATATATATATATATATATATATATATATTAATAACATTAAATACTACTTACATTCTAATAACGTTTTACTAAAATCAAAACGTAAATAAATGGAAAAAAAGTGTCAATGACTTTTTTCTTCCTCAGGAATAATTCCTATTAATTACACGTATCGGTACCTTATCAAATTAAATTATTCATTAACGTCCACTTTTTCCTACTATGGCTAATTGGGACGGGTTATCTTCAGATTACCTCTACAGGTGAGGGTAGGACTAACTACTTTATTTAGTGAGTCCGTCACTAAATAAATTCCTTATCCATAGGATTTTATATGCCACAGGTAAAACAGTTAATAATCACCAATGAGGTTATAACAGTTAGAAAGGAACCTATTTGATGTACGTCATATTAAAACACTTATTTGCATTAAATGTTTAATCTGAATACCCTGAGCATTGATTGTCATCAAAGGAAATGCAATATATATATAAAGTTTTTAATTTAATTACGAATTAAAAACTTGAATTTCGTCCTTGTAGCCAAGTGAGTTAATGGCTTAAGACTAATACACTTTTTAATCCGAAAGCCATGGGATCGGTTCCCGTGGGGGCAAAAGAACTTCTGGGACATTACGTTTAAATAAGTCATTCCCATTAGTTTTAAAACTGTAATAAATAACATATTCTTTTAATAATAACAAATATTCTTTCTATTGCAAATATTCTGGCTCTATAGATAGTAATAATAAATGAAACGTTTAGTATGAAAAATAACTATCAAATTAAGGAAGAAGATTCGTATTAAACAGACCTTTCATGTTCAAGAAGAAAACTAGTGACCTTCCATTCACTGTTCCAAGGGATGCAAGAAACTCACAAATTGCCTCTCATTAAGTTTTTAAAAGGAATATGTCTAGGTTAACAGTACTAATTCGGCCAAAAACTGTCATCCATTACTAGAAAACTTGAAATAATTGTATATACTTTCAGGTTTGAACTGAAGGTATCTAAAATTCCAGCTTCATTTTGAAGAGTTAATGTATTCTGACATTAATTATATAGCGTTTCTCCTCTCACGTATATACCATGATCAATAATCTAAACACTGTTGGTTTAAACTAAATCATGGCTTATAAAGGTCGGGATTTTCTTAAGTACTGGACTCCGTTGTTGCTCGTCTTTGCTACTAATTCCGTGAGGTAGTAGATAGTGTTACCCCTTGGCAAGTAATCAGCGAATACATGGTCTGTAATTAGCGAACAGGTTGGATCTAATGTCGGAATGTACTTCGAACTACTATTGCACAGCTACCTCAAATAAAACAGGAAACCAAGATTATATCCATATCACATGTGGAAATAGAATATCTAGGAAATGTTTCTATAGACTAAAAGTTTTGGATCCTAGAAGTCAAGATACAAATTATAATTAGGTCTCGCAAATAAAAGCTATAGCAATAAATAAAAAATAAATAATGTTCTAGAGTATTTTAGCGATATCTCATGTCAAACAAATTTCCTAGAAAATAAAAACAAAATGTTAGAACAAGTCGCATATTATCCACCGATATCAATGGAGTATATAATTCATCATACAATCCCTTTTATAGAAGTGTCTGTCATTATACCAGCCCCCAACCCGAAGATTATCTGAAATTCAAAGTGTATATGAAGAATGTAAGATTAGTTTGTCAACTGAGAATTTCAAATAATTACATATAACTTGAAGCTGTACCACAATACAAAAATGAAAATTATAAAATCCGGGGAAATTTGTGAATTCTGCCAGAAATTTATATTGGACGGATTAAAACAGTTGTTACTCCAACGTTCACAATACAGCTATCATAGTGAGCAACACTTGAAGAAGATTATAGCCAGAAGTGATGACTTAATGTCCCTGGAAAATAACATAGTATATAAAGGTTACCTTCTTTATTAAACACATTTATATAGAATCGCCCAACAATGTCAATTTGCAAGTGACAGTAAACAAATAAATAACAGTAAATACATTAGATGTATAAATAGTATTCATCTGATTAAAGTTATAAAGAATTCTAGGAGTTTAAGTACTACTCGAAAACATTTATTTAAAATAAAATGTAGGGTATCTCATTTGTTCTTGTATAGTTTCTGTGTATATTATAAGTTAGATTATTATTTCTGAATGGGCCAGACTCAGGATAAAGTATGTACGTATATATATTAGCCAATACAATCTATCTATCTATCCAAATCACAGAATTAAAAGTAAATATTTATAATTTACGAACATATACACACACACATACATGTATGTATGTATGTATATATATATATATATATATATATATATATATATATATATACATGTGTTTGTGTGAGTGTCTGCTATACCCCCCATCCTTATACAATCAAGTAAAAAGCATTTCGGTCACATTTTCTTCCTGAATATTAACTTATATTTTGCTGGGATTCAGTAGAACGAAATACGGGGTTGAAATTGCGGTTCAGTCACAACTGCCCAATGAAAAATTAGCATTTCCATCTAACAGAATATTTGAAGACTATCTTGGTTGGTAATACTTGAGTAGACTACGGTTGGTCGAATATGTGGCAAACATTCACTGAAACACCAAGACGGGGGGAATAAAGAATCGTGTTATAACATTTAGATTTGATGATAATTGGTAATATTATTTACGGATTAAGTCTGAAATTTAAACCCATTGAGATAGCAAAAATTAATAAACGTCCTAGTTCTAATATAAGCAAACTTTTAAATGTCTTAAAAAATGTCTTTTCAAAAGGAACTTATTATTTTCCTTTCAATCTGCTCACCACTTGAGAGGAACCCTAGATAAAAGCGTTCGGGAGAAATGGGATCGACCATTTTCAATATTTGTGTCATCTGGGGCGGAAACGGCTGGGGTATTGGAGAGGATAGAACGAAGATCTTGTGGGGGGGGGGGAGGGAGACGGAACACGTGTGACAAACTGTCGTCACGTGACACGAAATGTTTCACAAATTGCTTTGGGCTACAAGTTGTCACAGACTTCTACAAGTGCGATCGTGAACTCTAACACTAATTGGAATCCTGAAACTTCCACATAGGATTAATGACTACGTTCCACGTTGTATCATTTTTATTTAGAGGTATAATAATTAGGGCAGTAAAGTATCTCAGAGTTATTCTCAATAAGAAAAATCTTAGAAAATATTTCTTTGAGTTATTATCATATGAGTAATCATTAAACAATCAAGGGGTATGAAATAAAGAAACGCCAGGCAGTGAATTTCTTCATAGCTCACTAAATCTTGGCGGTTTAATTAACTCCAAAACAATATAATTGTCAAGCTACGATTTGTGGATGATTTTATTATATATGTATATACTCTGGTTTCTTGAATGTAAAAAATACATTTTAGAGCCACAGAGTACACTACTAGACAAATGAGCAAAACACGCCACAAAGAAAGGGATTTCAGTCATCAAGACCTTGACTGTTCATGGAGTGTTTAATATAACCAAAAATAATATACTCAATACTTGGAAATAAAACTTGCACAACTCATTTAACAAGTCGAGAGAAATACAATACACTGTTGAAGTATGGGCAAGTGATGACGCGACCAGACGATGTTATACTAGGAAAACTACGAATTGGACATACATTACTGTGACACTCATACTTCATTGAAAGAAAAACAACTCTAATTTGTCAGACTTGCACTCTCCAATTAACCGCCAAACACATACTTAACTGAATGCCACCAACCAACTTACAAATAACGATTAAAGATAAAGTTAACGAAATACTAAGTCCATACTTAGTCCATACATTCACAAGATACGTGAACATCTTATGACTATACACTCTTACTCATAAATATAGTTTTTATACTTCCTTTTTATATCCATTCCTGTGCTACATTTTATTTCCTTTTCACCGAAAATTTTCGTTTTTTTTTTTAAATATATTTGGGTGATTTTAGATGGAATTCTTGAATAATTCATTACGTAAATAATCCACACATTCCGGATTCCACTTATTCAAAATTCCACTAACCAACCAACTAAATATCTCTACAATATTTTGGCCAGCCCCCTATTCGGCAGATTTCCCTTAAGGAAAATCAGCTTTTGAGGTCGAACTCATTATGAAAATTTGCAAATATTTCGTCAAATGTCCATCGATCCTACATATGAGATGACGAAAATAAGGTCCGTTCATATACATATTGTCTATTAACGCTCTACAGGTAGTAATTTTTATTTGATAGTTACCAAATTCAATTCATAAGCGTTCTATGTAAAAATAAAGATCAAGTTCGTTAACGGCTGAAATCGGACCAGGGAATGGAGGATTTAAAGGGGGCGAGAAGCTAAATTTCTGTGTTTGTATACGTCGGATCGAACAAGATTATAGAACAAATCCTATTGCAAATATAATTTTCTATAATATGTATTTACACACATATTTTCTCTATGATATTTGGAATTTTTAGTTTTCGGCCTTTAGTAACTCACCTCTTCCTCCTACTTATCAGTTTTTACATATAAATAGAGAATATGTGGTACGGTGAGATCACAGCAGCACGTGGGAAATCTGCTTAGTTTAAGCAGCTCCTACTTGTCGGACTTTTTTAATATATGTGCCTTACGTATTTCATTTTAGACATAACAATAGGTCTTAAAATTTTATTCGAGTCATGTATAATACTGCTTCGGTCGTGAGGGAGGTTTCTTTCTTATTGGAGGCAGTTCTCAACCACCACAAAATATATCATGAAGAAAATTTCTTACAAACTCATGAGAGTAGAAAATGCTCCTCGAAAGCGAGAGTTGTTAGATAGACATCCCTCCGTAGCCTGCATAAGCTGACTAATGATAGATAATGATAGTATGAGTATGCAGACTACAACATTTTTTTTTTTTTTTTGTGGCGTGTCAACCATTCTGGTCATTAACGCCAAACCGTTTTTGTGGATTATTGATCAGAATTTTTTAATATGCATTATTCCATGTTCAGCAGTCAATATTATTACTATTATTAGTTAATGATTGCGATACGAGGTATAACATATTGGGAGGGTTAGATATAGGATTTCATTTTTGGTGAAACATTGTTCAGGAGGTGTCCTGCAACGGAGGGCTGAGCCACTGGAGGGAAAATGGCTGTGAGATGGATAAAGCTCACTTTTAAATATATACTGCCGGTGCTCCAGGAGTGAGGGCCGTTCGCTCTGTCCCCCGGCAGATCGCTCGGCCCTCACGGAGACTACAACTTTAATATGCCCTCTAGTCTTGACCCACTTACATGTTGTGTAAGTGAGGATTTTCTCAAGGATGTGGCAGGTATCTATTAATAAAACGAAATCGGCTCCCGTAGGTAAACCTAAGTGCTCTCTAATAGCATACATAATGCATTAAAGGAGTCAATAGGAAATATCCTTCTCTGTCGTTAAATAGAGGATAGACTTCCAGGATAGAATCGCAGGATAGACTCGGCCAGGATGGAGGTAGGAAGATCCCGGGCATAACTCAGTCAGGCGGTCTCTCTAATCGAATTCCAGTCCTGAGGTGAAACCCTCCTTCGGTCACACCGCTACCTCTCTATTGACTACTAATACAGCTTGAACTTTAAACAGAGAACTCTTCCCAACTCAGCCATTTAGCAGATTTCCGTTAAATGGTTGTACTCATTATGAGATTTATAAAAAATTCTCTTCAATGTCCATCGATCCTACCCAGGAGATGACGAAAAGTCCCGCAGGGGCTGTGTTAACTAAGAAGATTTCCCACGTGCGTCACGTATTTGCATTTATCTCAAAAGGTAAAAGTTCAATGTTAAAAATATTTGATATTAACTCTTCGAATAATGTGTTTCATTATATAACAGCTTATTGTAAATATGATATGAATAGGAGTGGGGGTTTCCTAAAGGTCGGAAACTAGGAAAATGCAAATATCTTGGCTAAGAATCAAGGTAATGAAGAAACCCACATAAAAACATTTATAGAACATTATATTTAGCAATAAAATTGATTCTATACAAATTTTAGAAATTGTTTTAAAATGTTTCTTTATTTATTGAAATTGGGTCGTAAGCAGTGTCAGTTTGTAGTCTGTGAATTTTGCTCATTGGCAGTACTTGCATATTTAGTCTGTTATGTATTGAGGTGAACAATTGGGATTTCTTCCAGTCTGTATAGCATATGCATTAAAATATGCTTGCCCCATATGGTGCTATATATCAAACACTAATCTAAGAAAGCTACAAATATGCCAAAACAAATGCCTGAGAATTGTGTATAATCTTCCCTATCATACAAGAATAATAAAATTACATCAAATTTCAAACTTATCAATGATAAAGACATATATCCGTATACTAACTACTTAATTTTTCAAATCTTGTAAACACAAAAACAACCCACTCATCAATGAAATAGGTAATTATAACAAACAAAGCACTGCAAGGTACGTGCACAAACGAACTAAGCACATTTTACACTAAAACAAGAAACTGATTGAATCAATGCCCAGAAGGCTACTTATGTAAACTCCTTTATCTTAATCCCTGTTCTACCTCTATTCATATTAGATAATCATAAGAAAGTCTGAACTTGTTAGTATTATTAGCTCATAAGATCACTTAAATTTGTAATTTCTTAAAATAACTTGATATTCACTAAGTTGCAATATGACTGCCTACTATTAGTCAATTGCATTTACAACAATCTTCTACTTAAATAGAAATTTTAGTTTTATGTTTCTTTTTGTAAATTGCAGTGGTCAGAAGGAACACCATGAATTATTTTGTAAATTTCTTGTTATTCAATAAAGGAATACTATAAAAAAAAAAAAAAAAAAAAAAAAAAAACATGAAAATAATGTACGTTCGTTTTGATGTAGGCTATGCTCTTCATGGCTAAATACAATCGAACAGCCTGAATACAAAAGTCCAATTCAAATAGCGACCGAATAAGAATAAGCATCTAAAAGATCTTGCTAGAAAAGACGGATAACCTATAGTAAAACTTCCCGATTAGCTTTAGTAGTATACAATGAACATCGATATTTTTTCTGTAAGTTATACGGTAATAACATCATCGATATTTTTTCTGTAAATTATATACTAAAAACAAACATTGAACAGAGTATAAGAAGAAAAATCTGATTTTTATTTTAATATCCATTTAAACATCAAAATTTTAATTAATCCCAACATACAAAGTATACATTCCTTTTAAAATTGAACACTCATTTATTGTTTTTTCGCCTACCAATATTACTATACAATTTTTTTTTACCTTGAAAACTAAACTTTAACGGTAAATTATGTTTTAGAGTAATTCCTTCAATCGGCAACTCAAGCAATAATTTACTATGATTGTATTATATGCGCGCATGAAACAAATCTCTCAGCAGCGTGAAGCTCATACAATTTATAGAACATACATTCCACCAACTAGCGAGCTGTCACATAATTCCTAGTTACCCTCGTGTTGCCTTGGATATCTCAGTCATAAGCAGTCTTTCCCGCCAAATATATTGCACTCTGTCCGACCCAGTCAATTTACTAGAGTCCCACCTCCTCCCCTCCCGATTCCCCCTTCGAGGGTGGGCAAATGAATTGGTTTTAGATTGAAATTAATAGAATTAAATTAAGCAATTTGTAAGCCATCTTCCACGTGCGTTATGCGCTAATAGTTCATAGCGAGACAGTCAAAATACACTCCTAAATGTAATGTAGAGGAGAAATAAATAAAAATAAAACCAATCTCTTTCTTGTCACAATTTCCTTATGCTTTGTTGTCTACTACTATTTCAAAGACTCCATTGAAGATTGTTTGCCAATTTCGAGACAGATTTGTATATAAAATGTAGTTCTTGGAAGTAACTCTATAAAGGAACAAATAACTCGCTCTGTTTTATATTCAATAATGTTTTCACTTTCTGTATCTGTTCCTATACATATAAAATGGAGCATACAATTATAGAAGATACATACTTATTTCTCTTATAATAACAGAATACAAGTTTTTTATTTATTATATTGTTCTAAGGACGTTCAATACAAGTTATAGCCAAAAAGTACTGTCATTCCTGCCTACCAGTCCAGTAGCCGTTTAGAAAATAAAAAAAGTCCGTCACGCAGGGGCTGCGTAAACTAAGCAGATTTCCCACGTGAACTGTTAATAGAGAAATTTCACGAGAGCCGAACAGGTAAGGAAGGAAACGGCCGACCTAGATTTTGACGGGAAAGTCACTCCTATCCCTTATCCGCCCAGATTTAATAAAATGCAAATATCTCGGTTAATATTCAAGATAGAGAATAAATATATAGAACAATATTTATAGTAACTTTAATTTGCAATAAGATTGATTCTATACAATTTTTCAATCCGACGTATAGTAACGGAAATATTTCGAATTTTCGAAAATCCTCCCTTCTAAACCCCCCCTCCCACTAGTCCGATTTCAGCCGTTAACGAACTTGATCTTTCTTTTTACATAAAACGACTAAATATCGAGTTTGGTAACGATCAAACAAAAATTGCGACCGCTAGAGCGGTAACAGACAAATATATATAGTTTTGAACGGACCTCATTTTCGTCATCTCCTAGGTAGGATCGATGGATATTTGAAGAAAAAATTCGAAAATTCCGTCATGAGTACAACCTCAATAGCTGATTTCCCTCAAGGGAAATCTGCAAAAAAAAAGTCTGTCACACTAGAGCTGCGTAGGGTAAGCGATTTTTTTCCACGTGGAATGACACGCTGTTGAAGTCTTCTCGGATTTTATTATCTAGGACTGAATAATAAATAAAAAGCCCGTCAAGCAAAGGCTGCGTAAACTAAGCAGATTTTCCAGGTGAAGGTTTAAAATAAATAAATCTACATTTCAAGGGCGGGAAGCTTTTTAAAGGTAATAATAAAAAAGCATTAAACTGAAATAAAAGTATTAAAGAGATAATTTCCTAATAATAAAGCATTAGACTGAAATATTTACTATTTTATGGGAAGATGAGGGTGAATAATACAAGTCACTATTTGAGTTTTCCAAAGAATCAAGTATATATTGAATAAGTAACATATAATAAACTTTATAGTAAGGAAGCTAATTTTATACAACTTAAACCTTAAAAGAATGCTAATTTAGGGGCTAACTTTATATCTAATTGAAACAAACATTAACATTTATTGATATAGATGTTGAGAAAACAATGGTAATTTAACTTTATAAAATACGACTGTACAACTAGGTAGAACACAATGGTTAGCCCTTTGTTTGTTCGTAACTTTAGGGGCAAGCCAATAATATATGTATACACAAAATAATGATCGACCGGTCTTATATTATGAGTACTCATTTAATAGTTTACGGGGATAATGCTAGTATTATAATGAGAAGTACCTATTTCTATGAGAAATAGGTACCTTCGGGAAACATATACTTTCCATGAAGTGGAGTTTTCTTCCTGTGTTGTTTTGTGTTCCCAATGAGATTCTGTCTTCTAGCTGCTGAAAACTGGTTGCGGTGACCTTTATCTGCGATGCGGTGATCCTTATTTGACACTAGCGTTGCGGGAGATGAAAATTATTCCCCTTTTTGCGGAGCCATCCAACCCGTCCTTTTCACTCGGGCGATGGAAACCAACTGAACTCATGTAATGGCCGCTCAGATCAAGCGGGCTCTTTGTCCTGTAGGCCAGCGCTGCAGTTTCCTCTCCTGGCCACCGCCTACGTGTTCTCCATATGTACGGCAGGTTAGTGATCCAAGAAAGCGCGGGATTTTAAATTCAAAGACGACTGAACATACATTCTGGTATCACCACCCTGAGAGAAATCATTCAGTCAATTTACATGTCAATAACCCCTACAACGGTATTCGTCTGAATTGCAAACAAAAAGGTAAGCTAACCTCTCAGAGCTGAATAGATAGATAGAAGTGTTCTAGACTGGAAAGAAAAACTATTACAGAAATATATCCGAATATAAAATATTAATTTTATTGCACAAATTTTACTATAGCTATAATAATGTATAACTCAAACTTTAGTGATCCAAGAACAAAAGAAGGGTGGTGCAAAACGTTTTTGCATATATCTCACAAAGTAAAGGTTCAATGAAAACAATATTTGGAATGAAGTGGTTCATGATATATCAGCTTATTATCGGTATGATATGAGTAGGTGAGTGGGTTAGAAAGCCGAAAACTATAAAATCCAAATATCTTGGTTAATATTCATGATAAAGAAACCATGTATAAACAACACTTATAGATCATTCAATTTCCAATAAGTCTGAATCTATATAATATTTTGATCCGGCCTATAATAACGGAGATATTTCGAATTTTCGAAATTCCCTCTGTACACACCCTCCTGCTGGTCATATTTCAGCCATTAACGAAATTGAGTATCAAGAGTAAGAATCAAGTTTTGTAAAGATCAAACAAAAAATGAGACCGATATATAATATAATTTAGAATGGACCTCATTTTCATCTGCTAGGTAGGATCGATAGACATTTGAAGAAATTTTTCGAAAATCGTGTTATGAGTACAACCTCAATTTCAATAACGAAAATCCGCTAATATTTTAACCCCCCCCCCCCCCCAAAGAAGAATACCACTAACATATGGAAGATTGGATACATACTCAAAACGCACCCCATTTAAGTAAACAAAAATAGTAGTTTAACCAATGAATTTTAAAAAGATAAAATCACCAGGCCTAGAAATCCTTGACATATTTCAATAACCGTTACAAAAGAAAACATGACAGCTTCAGTTGTGGCAGGAATATTTCTAAAAACCGTTACTAAGGGAAGCCCAAAAATACTGATGGACACATGTGACACATCTCACTTTATACAAGTTACTGTGACATATAGGCTCCTGAGTATTGACCAGTAAAATTTAAAAAAAAAAAAAAAAAGTCTAATTTCCTTCCACATAAAATTCCTGTGACTTATACATTCGTTTAACTCAGTTACAGAAGTCCATGCTACAAATGTTAAAGGGCCTTCGCCTACATCATCATAGTCTTCCATTTTCCGTCGTTAGAATCCAAGTCTATTTCTGCTTTTATAATCATTTGTACATACTTTGCTAAACTGGAAATATTATGTTTAAGCTTTTTACGTTTATATATAGTGTTTGGTAACAAACAATTAAAATTTACGATTGCTATCGTGGCATATATATTTTGAGTTGTACATTTATGAGTATATACATATTCTTATGTATACGCATATAAATTTACCTATTTTTTTTTGTCATCTTCTAGGCAATATACTGAATCTGTTCAAAAATCTTTGAATGAGTATATAATCTCAATTGAAAATTTTCTATAGCCTTTAGACTAATCCTGCCCTGCGGCTATGCTCGAGAAAAGTTCGTAGTCGTAGGCCTAGGAGTTTCACTAGGGAAAGTTGTCAGCCTTAAATTTAAATGTTAAATTCCTCATTGAAAATCTACTGCCCTACTGTAAAAATAATATTGTTACGTTTATTAAAAATATAATAAACGTTGATTATGACGGTTCTTAATGAATACCAAAGTTAAATACATAAACTTTAGTGTTTCTATCACTGAGCAATTTATTTGACGACGCACTTCCTAAATTATTCTTCACTGCTAATCAAAATATGCACTGTTAACTTCACTTACTATTATTACACAGCACAATAAACTACGATTACACGAATTACTGATGTTCACTAAGCACTGCACTGCACTGAAATTAGAAAGCACTGTTCACTAACAGCAGCACTGAAAGCTGATAAAAGTATCCGTAACATTTACTTAACACAAATAAGCAAGTACTGAAGACAATCTGGCTAATTATAGTTATAAGGTAGTACAGGAACCCAAGTTATAATTTTAATGTGCTTACATCCATTTCACTCTACTTTAATGGTGGTAGTGAGAAATTTGACATCGAGACTGTAGTCTTCATAGAGCTCAAAATATATATCTCATATTAACAACAAAAACTGGCTCCAAAAGAATCATCATTAACTGTATATGTCTGATGTTAGCAGATTTCCCTTCAGGGAAATCAGCTATTGAGGTTGTACTCATGACGGAATTTTCGACATTTTTCTTCAAATGTCCATCGATCCTACTTAGTAGATGACGAAAATGAAGTCCGTTCAAAACTGTATATATATATATATATATATATATATATATATATATATATATATATATATATATATATATATATATATTTGTCTGTTACCGCTCTAGCGGTCGCAATTTTTGTTTGATCGTTACGAAACTCGAAATTTAGTCGTTTTATGTAAAAAGAAAGATCAAGTTCGTTAACGGCTGAAATCGGACCAGTGGGAGGAGTGGTTTAGAGGGGAGGATTTTCGAAAAATCGAAATATCTTCGTTACTATACGTCGGATCGAAAAATGGTATAAAATCAATTTTATTGAAAATTATATTTACTATAAATATTGTTCTATACATATGTTCCGTGTAATGAGTATTAACCGAGATATTTGTATTTTTGTAATGAGTTCCGCTTTCAGTAAACCCCCACTGCTACTAGAGACATGTTAATAATAAGCTGATATCTAATGAACCACCTCATTATTAGGTTAAATACAAAATATTGTTTTCAACAACGCTTTATTTTACGAGGTACAAACAAATACGTTCTGCTGAACCCCCACCCCTTTTTTTTTCTTGGACTACAAAAATCTGAGTGATTGAGATAAAAATTATTTTGATTCATTTCAAATTACACCACTAACTATAATAAATAGTTTCCAAAAATATTAATATTTTATATTTAGATATATTACTTTAATTGTTTGTTTTTCCGGTCTATCTATCGATACTGCACTACAAGGTTGGCTAACCTGTTTGTTTACAATCCAGCCGTATTACGTTGTAGGGACTATTAACTTATATTGTAAATCCACTGAAAGATTTCTCATTGCCGTTTGTAATTCACTAATATTCACGGAAGTGTTACCTGTATGTTTATTTATCTATTGTAAACCTTCGCTGGCTAACCTGCTTGTTCCTTAATCATGTGAAAATCTTATAACCGTCTGAATCGTATTTGCCCCCCCCCTTTCTTCCCGGATTCCTAAATTTGGAATGGTTTTAATTAAAATTATTCTGGCCTATTATTAATTACATTACTAGATATAATAAATAGTTATATGAATAAAATTTATAACTTATATTCAAATATATTTCCGTAATTGCTTTTATTTCCGGTAAAAGCTGGCTAACCTGATTGTTTGCTATCAGGAAGGTTCTTACCATTTGACTTGCCCTTTATTTGTATTCTTAATTAATATTCACAGCAGTATTAAGTCTTACACATAATGGATATTCTGTGGTACTATTTAGTGTTGGTATAATAAGTGTTCAGAGCGCTGCTATCATTAACGGTAAGTCCATCTTTTGTGTTCTTGTTGTTTTGTTGAGATTGAATTGTTTTTAATTTAATCTCGGAGCCTAACGGACGAGAGTTACTTTCCCGCCAAAAGCTAGTTCGGCCGTTTCTTTGACTGGCTCGGCTCTCGTGAAATTTCTCTATTGTAAAACTTCACGTGGGAAATCTGCTTAGTTTACGCAGCCCCTGCGTGACGGACTTTTTTTGATAATAACACTGAACGGAGATGTAGAATCTCATATTTTGAAAACCAATCCAGCTGCTAGAGGGGGTTACGTTAGCCAGTATTCCTCTTTGACCCTTAACCTATCTGATACAACTCTTAGGGGATATAATAACATCGAATTATTTCAACTTCAACAATTAATTAAAGAGCACTGAAGAACACTCTGGGTTTCGGAGTTGACAGGTTTCCCTCTAACTTTTCCAAAGTGATATTAGAATGGTTTTATTGAATTTCCAGACTGGCTGTCACTTCCAACTTAGACGCGGCTCCCCCTGATTGCATGAAATTCTCTGGTCCTGTGGAGTTAGTTAGTATAGACCTGTTAAACTTTGGAGTCCGTCTCTGCCAGAATGCTGAATCCATCTTCAAAACTGTAGTGGAGGACAATAGTTAGCAGCTATTCCCTATAAAGTGACAGGCATTGAGCAAGAGGCAAATCTATATATATATATATATATAAAATTGTAAACCTCTGTCTGTACATTGATTTTTTTCGCGAAATTTCACGATAACTTTTCGTTTCACATGTCATAGACACCATAACTGCAGTTTGTTTCTTTGGTGTCTGTTTGTTTCTTTGGTGTCTGTTTGTTTATTTGTTTGTTTGTTTGTTTGTTACATTTTCACGCATAAACGGCTGAACCGAATTTTATGAAACTTGGTATGTATATTACTACTAGCCCAACTTAGACTTTAGGCTATATTAATATTCTCTCAGACGAACAGGAGTGGGGGTTATAAGGGAGGCCTGAAATTAAAAATAGCGATATTTCGTTTCCTATTGCTTTTTCAGCAAATATGCACATAACAAAAGTTGTTTATTTTGTTATTTAGAGTAACCTTTGTTATACGCACTTTTGCCGTATACGGAAATATAAATGAGTTATACGCTATCAACTAAAGCGGGAGTCCACAATTTTATTTGGCACTAAAGACTCAACCGAATTAAACCAAACTCGGTATGTGAATTAGTACTAACGCCTTCATTATAATATGCCATACTAACATTTCTAGGGACGGGCAGGAGTGGGGGTTATAAGGGAGGCCTGAAGTTAAAAATAGTGATATTTCGTTTCCTATTGGGGTTTCGGCAAAAGTGCACATAACAAAAGTTGTTTATTTTGTTATTTAGAGAAACTTTGGTTATATACACTATCGTCGTATACCGAAGTATAAAGACGTTATACGCTAAAAATTATAGCGGGAGTCAACAATTTTATTTGGCACAAAAGACTCAACCGAACTAAATAAAACACTCGGTATTTGTATTAGCACTAACGCCTTCCTTATAATAAGCCATACTAACATTTCTAGGGACGGGCAGGAGTGGGGGTTATAAGGGAGGCCTGGAATTCAAAATAGTGATATTTCGTTTCCTATTGAGGTTTCGGCAATTATGCACATAACAAAAATTGTTTATTTTGTTATTTGGAGTAACTTTTGTTATATACACTTTCGTCGTATACCTAAGTATAAATGTTAGTTATACGTTAAAAACTACTAATTCAAATCTATGCAGAATGCACAGGAAATGGGAAATGTGACAATATGGAGGACAGTGAAGTCTTTCATAAAAAAAATAATTGTATTATAAACAAATCCACGGAAACGACGGGTATTTACTCTAAACACTGTGACGGGTAAATGTCAAAACATTGTGCAAAGTAAATCCTTGCAAAAAAAATACTATCACCATTCGGCCTCAAATGAATTCCCGAGCGAAGCCGGGTATCTGAGCTAGTATATATATAAAATTGTAACCTCTGTCTGTACATTGATTTTTTTCGCGAAATTTCACGATAACTTTTCGTTTCACATGTCATAGACACCATAACTGCATTTTGTTTCTTTCGTGTATGTTTGTTTGTTTGTTTGTTTGTTTGTTTGTTTGTTTGTTTGTTTGTTACCTTTTCACGCATAAACGGCTGAACCGAATTTTTTGAAACTTGGTATGTATATTACTACTAACCCAACTTAGACTTTAGGCTATATTAAAATTCTCGGAGATGAACAGGAGTGGGGGTTATAAGGGAGGCCTGAAATTAAAAATAGCGATATTTCGTTTTCTATTGGTTTTTCGGCAAATATGAATATAACAAAAGTTGTTTATTTTGTTATTTAGAGTAACTTTGGTTATATACATTTTTTTCGTATACCGATTTATAAACGAGATATAAGCTAAAACCTATAGCGGAAGTGAACAATTTAATTTGACACAAAAGACTCAACCAAACTAAATAAAACTCGGTATGTGTATTAGCACTAATGCCATCATTATAATAAGGCGTACCAACAATTCTAGGGACGGGCAGGAGTGGGGGTTGTAGGGGAGGCCTGAATTTAAAATTAGCGGTATTTCGTTTTCTATTGGTTTTTCTGCTAAAATACACATAACAAAAGTTGTTTATTTTGTTATTTAGAGTAACTTTTGTTATATAAATTTTTTTCGTATACCGATTTATAAACGAGAAATACGCTAAAACCTATAGCGGAAGTGAACAGTTTAATTTGACACAAAAGACTCAACCAAGCTAAATAAAACTCGGTATGTGTATTAGCATTAACGCTTTCATTATAATAAGCCATACCAACATTTCTAGGGAAGGGCAGGAGTGGGGGTTGTAAGAGAGGCCTGAATTTAAAAATAGCGGTATTTCGTTTTCTATTGGGTTTTCTGCTAAAATACACATAATAAAAGTTGTTTATTTTGTTATTTAGAGTAACTTTTGATATATAAATTTTTTTCGTATACCGATTTATAAATGAGATATACGCTAAAACCTATAGCGGAAGTGAACAGTTTAATTTGACACAAAAGACTCAACCAAACTAAATAAAACTCGGTATGTGTATTATCATTAACGCTTTCATTATAATAAGCCATACCAACATTTCTAGGGACGGGCAGGTGTGGGGGTTGTAAGGGAGGCCTGAATTTAAAATAGCGGTATTTCGTTTTCTATTGGTTTATCGGCAAATATGAACATAACAAAAGTTGTTTATTTTGTTATTTAGAGTAACTTTTGTGATATTCATTTTTGTCTTTTAACAGTTTTTAAACGGGATATACACTATAAACTAAAGCGGGAATCAACTATTTTATTGTTCGCTAACGATTGAACTGAACTTAACAAAACTCGGTATGTCAATTAGCATTAATTCTTCCATGATTATAAGCTATATTAAAATGTTTAGGTTAGAACGGGAGTGGGGGTTATAAGGGATGCCTGAAATAAAAATTCACGATATTTCATTGTCTATTTGTTTTTCGACAAACATGCACATAACAAAATTTTTTACTTTGATATTTAGATTAACTTTTATTTTATACACATCTCCAGGAACAATGTGTAGAGCAAGTAATTTGCGTAGAAGTATTGATACGCTCAACAATTCATTCCAACTTAAACTATGAGGTACCTCACCTGGAAAAAATCTATGTAAATCTATGTTAATATTTTGTCCTTAATAACTGAAATCTATGTATAATACACAGGAGACAGGAAATATGACGATTTGGAAGGCAGTGAAGACTTACATAAGAAATTAATTTCATTATTAACAAATGCCAACAAGGAGTATTAACCCTAAACACTGGGATGGGTAAATGTCAAAATATTGTGCAAAGTAAAGCCTTGCCAAAAAAATACCATCACCATTCAGCCTCAAATCAATCCCCGGGCGAAGCCGGGTATCTGAGCTAGTATATATATATTTAAAGTCCATCACGCAGGGGCGGCGTAAACTAAGCAGTTTACTCACCTGCTCGTATAGTACACTGGTGATCTTATCTCACCACATATTATCTTATATATGTAAATAAACAATGTGTAGAAGGGGTGAAGAGAGTTTCTGAAGGCAGAATACAAGAAAGTACGAATAACTCTCTTAATACTTGAGTTACGAAATAATACATGGAACAACAATTGTAGAGCATCAATAATTTAACAAGAATGGATCCGTAACATTTTACAATCCGACTCTTAATAACGGAGATATTTTGAATTTTCGAATCCCGTCTTTTAAACCCCCCCTATTCCATGTCCGATTTCCGCCAATAACAATTATGATCTATAGTGTTGTCTGAATCTATCTAAATATCTAGTATAATTATAAATCGAATAAATCGATTTTTTTGAGTAAAAAACGAAAACTCTTAATTGATGACTTCAACTCACGTATTTGCATGTATTCCACAAAGTAAGAGCTCAATGAAATAGTATATTTCGTACCAAGGGCCGAAAGTGGGCGTTTGCCGGCCCTTGGTACGAAATAGAGACTGATTTTCATACTCAATAGTTCCAAAATTGATATTTGATGTCGAAGTCGATGACTCATACACTTTACTAAACAGTCTGTTAGAAACTTCCAATTTCTTTGTCACAGAGTCTTCAATGTAACCTTCGGCAGCTGTTGAAGACTTCCATCCACCATGGCGTTTATAGATTCTGATATTTATAGATTCTGATATATTATTAGCCATAATTACTGAATAACTAAACAATAATACGAGCAAAACAAACTAATATAATGTATATAATGAAATGAATGAATTAAAATAATAAACAGCTGATTTTGCGGCCCTAGGGCGGCGAAGTGTAGCTTTCGGACCGCAAATTAGGTGTGTAAAACAGGTGATTACATCGTAGTATGGTGAAAACCATATTTAATATTTAACCTTGGAATGAAGTGGTTCATGCTTATTTTTGATATGACATTAGTAATAGTGGGGATTTACTGATGGCCGAAAACTATAATATGGAAATATCTCAGCTAATATTCAATATAGAGAAAATATGATAGTAACAACATTTATAAAACATAGCATTTGCAATAGGTTTGATTCTATATAATGCCTTCAATCTGATCAATGATAATTTCGAATTTTCCTAATGTCCTCCCTCTAAACCCCGTTTCCACCCTGTTCGATTTCAGCCGTTAACGAACTTGACCTTAACTTTTACATAAAACGTATAAATATCGCGTTTGGTACAAAAATTGCGACCGGTAGAGCGTTAACAGACACATACACACACACACACATATATAAATATGTGGCACTAAATATGTGTGTGTGTGTGTGTGTGTGTGTGTAAAAACATCACTAAAATCAACGATTGTAAATGCTTTTGAATGGAATCCTGATTAATTAATGAAGTATGCAGGACAAGATCTTGAATTGTAAAATTTATATTAGTGATAAGTTATTGAAAATGGTATTTATTATTCCTTGGCTTCTGAATGACGACGAGAGAAAATAGTGGCTGAATTTGCTGAAACTGTTTTCAGTATCAGGAATCTGAATGTTACTATGTCTTGTGTTTGTTCATTTGACAATTGTGAAGGCTAAACACAACTAAATCTATCTATAAAAATAAATATTATATAAATGATGTTATCTTTAATATGATCTTTCGTCGCCATGAAAAGTTGGCGGGTGGCGATGCTATTGTTTTAGTACCTAACTCTATAAATTAAATCATGAACCCTAGGTTGCATAGAAAATTTGATAACATGTAGAGGATACCAGAGATGGGAGCTCATGTTAGCCATGTGTGTTAAGGCGTTGCTCTTAATACATATGGTCCACATAGAGTCATGGTTTCGATTCCCATGAACCCCATAGGAATTTATATACTCACTAAATAATATCCTTAGTCCCACCGTGCCTAGTAAAGAACGGTGACCTGTAGATAACCTGATCCCATTTTTTCGTAGTAACAAAACAACAGTTTTGAAACAACTTCCACGAAGCATACACTTATTATTGTGTTTGCATTAGTGCTGGACCAACCTACTGTTCTATGACGGTCTGAGTTTGATTTGCAGACATCTAACTTTGGAAATGGATTTTCAGACAAGTTGTGAGAATTTCCATGACAGAGAGTGGCGGAATTGTGCTGTCAAAGTTAGACCAGATCCGATTACCTTCTCAAGTATCTTTAGAGCAAACTGAAATAAGCTTGGTTCCTGAATGTGTTGACGGCACGCTAACAATCCATGCAAGTTTGAAGTTTAACAGTCTGACAACCTTTACTGCTATTCACCAGTTATTCTGAAATTGCGGTATTTGTCATTATTTTTAATCTACCTTTTCTATTTTCTTCCTTCTTCTTCCTTTCTATTCCTTTCACGTCCTAAAAATACGTAATTTTTTTTAGCAGATTTCTCTTAGGGGAAATCAGCTATTGAGGTTGTATTCATAACGCGATTTTCAAAAAGGTCAAAGGGTCTTCAAATCAAAAGATCCCTCTAAGGGGATGACGAGGAGGAAGTCCGTTCCAAAGTTCAAATTTGTATATGCATGCATATATATATATATATATATATATATATATATATATATATATATAGAGAGAGAGAGAGAGAGAGAGAGAAGAGTGAGAGAGATCGACAGACCGACAGAGTTTTATACATTTATCTGTTAACACTCTAGCAGTCGCAATTTTTGAATGTTCGTTATTTAAACGTTCATTTTGACATCGATATTTAATCATTTAAGTAAGAATAAATATCAAGCTCGTAATGGCAGAAATCGGACAAATGGAAAGGGGTGGTTAGGGGGTGGGGTTTCGAAAATGCCAAATATCTCCGTTATTATATACGTCGGATTGAAAGATTTCATAGAACATATCTAATTAAAAAAATTAATTTCCTATAAAAGTTTATGTGTAAATTTTTTCTGAATCATGAATATTAATCGAGATGTTTGCATTTTATTTATTAGTTTTCTGCTTTTAGTATAGGTACTCCCACTCCTCCTCATATCTTATTAACATTAAACATTTATTTCATGGACTACTATATTCGAAACTTAAATATCAAATATTTATTTGAGTTGCTTGCTTTTTGAAACTTTAAACATTTCAAATTGTGTTTCCTGAAGGTGGTAAGGTCGACAAATCATGTCTATCAGTTAAAATATTATACAACTGAGGCTAATTGGAACGTCTTATCAATATAATGTACTTGATCTCACCTGGACTACGTAAAGTCTCATCTAGGTTATAAACGCTTATTATATAATCTCGGCTAGATTATTTGTACCTATTCTAGGTAACTTCTCTACCTAGAATGGAACTGCAGGATTTAGACGATCATTTAGAGGACCAGGTTAACCGTATGCAGACGATGACCAAAATACTCCTAGGCAAAGAGTCCTAGGGTTGTATAACTGTTACAGGAGTTTATAAAGAGGACGTTCAATAGCGCTGAACCACCAGAAAAGGGTGGTAACCTCCCCATTAGCTTAAAGTGGAAATCTATAAAACATATCAAAGGAAGGATAAAAAGGTCATAAACACCTCCAATTTTAATACTTCATTTATTAAATGCAGAGTACTTTCGGGGCGAACCGTCCCATCTTCAGTGCTCTAGAGCTGGTCCCTATTGAGCCATCTCCGGCGAGGCTAAGCCCAGTCCGTTTGATCCTTCCGTTTATGATGGACCTCCACTAGCCAGCCCGAATCCTGACTATATAACATATTTTTACTGGAAACATTGTCTCCGAATAAACAAGTTTTTTTTTCTTCTACCGTGCAGACTACAAACCCTGAGTAAGGGGTCTTGTAAATTCAACGAAACCTGAAATACAAGTTTTTTATATTAATTGAAGGTATATAGTTTTCATGTAAATCAATTTGATAACTAATTTTGATACTCCCAAATCTTAGCATCAACTTTCTAAATCTCCCAAGATCTGACCAAATGTTAGTTGCAATGATACATAGATGGGGTCCTTCAACAAGGAAAATTGGAAAGTACAATATGCATCTCGAGTAACTCAACAAAAACTAGCTTTAGAATGTTACAATTTTATATTCTGGACTGAAGAAGTTTATTTACTAACATCCTCAATGTGCTACTGTCTAATTGGGACGAGTTATCCACAAGTAACCGCCTTTTTCTATCCAGTACAGGCCTAAGGATTTTATTTAATGACTTCGCCACTCAATAAATTCCTATTTCCTAGGCGAGAATAGAACCCATTACTCTAGGTTTACACGTGAGATTATGTCCAATTATTTAATTCACACGGCTAAACTCCCCTCCCCCTCCCCTTGGAATTATTAACACCCTTCAAAATACTCCCCAAAACGAAACTCACTGATGTCATGTCTAAATGACGAGAACACCGATGAGGAAAGACACAAGTTTGTGACAATTTAACCGAATTCTTCGGAATTGTTAATGAATTTTTTAAACACGTGCAGTATAACAACTCACCACAGCTACATAAGTGTCTAAAGAACACGTGGTCAAAACTGTAGAAACTCACATACATTCTGTATGCAATACTTACCATTGTAATAGAACAAACTAGAGTTCTCAACGTTAACATAATATTTTACATGACCTCATGTATATACTTGGAATGCTGTCATATTTTATAAATTGAGATCACTAGAATTCTTGAAATTTATATGCTTACATATTAACGAAAAAAAAATATTCGAAAAACTTATGTATTTATTTAACTAAAATGTGCGGATGTAATGACTATATTCTTCAGAGATATATTTTATCTCTCAATTGAAGTTATCACAGATAAGGTGGCATTAGACTTCCGAGAGTTGTACTCGATGTTGCCCTCGTCAAGAGCATAGGAAAGAATTCTTCCGAAAAGTCTGGATAACTCGGGTTGGCAACCTTGCTTGTAGAGAATTTGGCGATGTAACAATCCATTGGGTTTTCTGAATCTAAGTTGTAGTCAATTCTCAGCCTGAACTTCCAATAAGCGGGATTCTTCGCAAAACGACCAAATCCTTTACAGCAGGTAGTCAATTGGAGAAAATCTTTCGGCGAGAGGTATTTGACTATTTTGATCAGTATCTCTTCGGGCAAGCCGAGAAGACTTGGGTTTGGCTTGTTTTCGTCGTTGAGCGCCATGTCTTTCTCACTCTGGAAGAAATTCCTGCAGCACTTCGCCAGAACTGGAAGATTGTTAAACCTCTCGGCGATAGAGTTTTGAAAAAGACTGAGCCACTGAGATGGAATCATGCAGTCGCCTTTGGTTCTTACAACTACACTGTCTTTCAGCGTCAGGAAATTCACAATGGCTACATTGCCGAACACTGGGATCACAAGGAGGGTAAAAATATAATTTTGAAGTTGACTTAACCTAAATTCTACCTTGTAAAGCTTTTTAGCCGTATCCCTCCATTTTCTCAGGCTGTTGAAGTCTCTCATTTCTCTTACATCGAAATTGCAAGAAGGCGACTCATCCAACCGAAATCCACATTCCAAAGCCACAGTGGCGAACACACAGACAATGTAATCAAAATCTAAGCTGAATATTTCTAGAACTGGTTTGTCAATTTTGATAATAATACTTCTATCGTCAAGAACATTCTGAACCAAAGCACTGAATGCATCAGGAACTGCAGTTTTGGTACTTTCTGCTAGTAGATATATTTCATTCATGGCTGTTCATTCAAAAAACTAACATTTTGAGGTTAAAGCTGAGTTAAAAAAATAATATCTCAGCTGTAGAATAAATGATTATTGAATAAAAAACATTTAGTTTATTAATTTAAGAAGTATTTCCTATCATATTTAAGGCGAGCTGTCATTTAATGGCAATTAAATAGAAATTAATAAGTTCAAGATAGCCGAGTGATTTGAAATTCACAATAATTTGAACTTTTATAGAAAATAAATGGTAATAAGATATATTTTATATTACAAGAGGATTTGAAAGGAACAGATCAAGTGTAAATTACTCAAATTCACTTGTAATATATGTATATAAAGGAATATGTGGATTAGTTATAATATACGTTATTATGTTTTACAATTTATGTAATTATTAATTTACAGTTTATGCATTTTTATTATTTACTATCTAAGGCCTCGGCCGGGAAATCATTTGAGAATGAATGATGATGGTATTGTTTTTGGGCTTTAATTTGTACAATATTTTTTACATTTTCCCTTCTTAATGCTAAGGAAGAGTCCGGCGTGCTCGGGATATGTTATTAATAAAAGTATTATTTCATACTTCCCTTATAACCGCACTCCTGTTCGTACGGCGAAATTTTAATATAGCTTACAATCAGGGAGATGTTAATACTAAAACAGATACGGAGTTTCGTTTAGTTCGGTTGAGTCTCTTATGCTAAGTAAAATTGTTGACTACCGCTATAATTCATAGCGTATAAATCATTTATACTTTGGTATATGACAAAAGTGTATATCACAAAAATAATCTAAATAAAATAAACAACTTTTGTCAAGTGCATATTGGCCAAAAGACCAATAGGGAATGAAATACCGCTATTTTTAATTTCAGGCCTCCCTTATAACCCCCACTCCTGTTTGCCTCAGAGAATATTAATGTAGCCTTAAGTCTAAGTTGAGTTAGTAGTAATATACATTCCAGGTTTCATATAATTCGGTTCAGCCGTTTACGATTCTATAAAAGACACGCAGACAAACATTCATTTTTATATGTATAGATAACATACATTTATAGATTTAATACTAACACATTCATCATTAATAATTAATGACAAATTAATCACTAGTCGTTGATTTATATTTACGAGGATTCCGTTAGTCTCTTAGAAATAAAACTGAATAAGCTTTCCCAAATAAAGAAGACCCAAAGAGAAAGAAGGACCTGTTTATATACAAGAAGTTTCGTTAGTTAATCTTCTTCCACTAATGGAACTGCCACACAAGTTCTCTAAGTTTCATTTACTTTGGAATACAATTGTTGTAAATTTCAATGGATTTAAATAATAATTAAACTAAGTAACGGAGCGACAAAAGAAGTTTTGACTTTATAGAAATTATTGTAATCTGGAAATGAGTGCTCAAGATTAATTGCTAGTCTCTGAGGAAACCAAATAGAATAATAAAAAATGTCTCTTAACTTTACTAAACTAGCTTAATTTAAAGCAGTTCGTTTAAAGAAATATATAACAACCTGATAGAATGCCTACACACACACACACACACACACACACACACACACACACACACATATATATATATATATATGAATATTTCATTTGCTTTGACTACTAAACTATTAAATGTTTTAAAAAGGTGAAAAAACAATGAAAGTTTATAAACCTAAAGAAGAACGTTATTTGTTTTTTTAAATACGTTTGGTACATTATATCATTTTAAACCAAAAAAATTATAAAACATTAAAATTGATAAAACGATTCTACATTTAAAATCCCATCCAGACTCAAATAAAATTTTAGCTTCAACAATCCTCAAATGCAGCTTTCCTTGCAAATGCAAGTTGTAGGGAGAAGGCTTCCTCATCTCAATTAGTTTATTTATTATTTTAGTAGATTCCCCTTAAGGGAAATCAGCTTATGAGGTTGTACTCATAATGCGATTTTCGACAAATGTCCTCAAATGTTCACAATTATGTATAGTTTAGTTGCTGAAATGTATGATAAGCAGGTCATTTTGACGAGAACGCCAGCTTTCCAATGCCACGCTATTTTTTTATTGTAGATACGTGTCTCATATTGAGATGATGTGCATTGAAATATTGTGTCATCTTCGTAGACGCAGACAAATAGACATTGCATTTAGTGCTACATTTGAAGAACTTAATATTTTTTCAGGCTAAATGGAGCACTCTAAAATATTATTGGCCTTCTTTAAGTATATGAAGATATAACGCTTTTTTCAATTAATTCCTAATTTTTTTTCTAGATGGAACCAAGTTTCAAGCAGGCTGGAAGAATAACAATGACTATTACCATAATGAACACTGAAACTAGATGTTGAAAGAGTTTAAAGGTAAGAATCAATCATTCGCTGCTTATTGCCAATTAATAAACCTATTTTTTTATATAACAAAAACATGTATAAACATAAAATTTGTGCAATTACATTTAAATAAATGAATAGTCAAAGTACCTCCAGGCGGATGTAATTTTATCTCAAATAATAATACCTGGAACCAGGCGTCATGAAATAAATATCTAAACATTTATTAACGTCCAAGTTTTGCTACTAAGGCTCATTGGACGGCTTATCTATAGGTTACCACCCTTTCCTAGCCAGGTTAAGGACTAAGGATTTTATTTAATGAGATCGTCACTAAATAAATTCCTATCCAGGAGTGAACCGAACTCGCTGTAGGTTTACAGTATGTGATTAAGAACAACACCCTAACTCACATGAAACACCTGAGCCCCTCATGAAACAAAATTAAGAATAAAGATGTTAATGATTATCTTTGAACCTCGCGAAATTATCATAACTTCATAAAAAGATTAAATAAATAAAAATTCTCATCTTATTTATAGAGTTCAAAAAAATGAAATGCACTCGTTTCACTCAAAAATGAACTGTAAATAACCCATGATAACACATTATAAATAAGACATTCGAACAGACACATTCCATGGCTTACATTTGAAACAAATGTGGTCTGGCGTATTTAAAAAGGCCAGTATTTGTTTATTTTATTTTATTGAGAATATTACAGCCAGCATTTAAATGCATTTGGTAATGTGCAATATGTACATTACAATAGTCCTCCATCACTCTTGACAGTAGCCACACCCCTTCACCAAAAAGGAGAGGATCAGCCTCTTGCTGGCTGGCAAGGAAGTCAAGAGTTAAGGAGGAAAAAAAAAAGGCCTGTAAGTAGAGACAACGTTGGTCATATCGAGTGTTCTTTGAGGCCTAGATTGGAAGGCTAACAGATGTTTTGGGCGAAATTTTTATGGATCTGTTACAAGCTTAGTAAAGGATTATTGTTCTATAGCGTATTAGTCACGATATACCATTAATAAACATTTGCTGGTAAACATGACATATTTACATTTGTTGGTGCGCTATGGCGGTAGTACAATGTCGCAATGGGTTTCATTCTTGCCTCCCAATTAGATTACGTCTTACTGATGAATTCCACTTTTGTATTGTTTTCATTAAAGTTTATACTTTAGAAACACTGAGAATGATAGATTATATATACAGGGTTTTAACAGACTTTAGTGCGTAAAATTTGAGGGATGATTCTGGATACGATATCCAACAAGAAAGTTTATATATGATCTGCTCCGATGTTTTGGAGATATTATAGTCAAATTGGAGCTATTTTTCTTCATATTACAAGCCTTAACATCTGAAATTATTTGAATATTAGAAATCTGGGTTTACCATTCTAAAGAGCAATAAATTTCCCTTAAAATGATACCCAACCATGTATGCCATTGTAAAAGAAGAACTAAGGTGGTTTAATGAGAACGAATAACGACATTCTCTTTCGCTGTAAACTTTCTTCTTTTATTGTCCCACTATCTGAAGAAGCGAATTTAACAAACATCGGAAAAACTTATGGATTTAATGAGCTGCAAATCACCATTTCTATTTCAAACCACTAATGACAAGTAACATGACTAGTTGTTTAATATATTTTTAATATTTCAGAACAAAAGAAAGGATCTTTAGGTTTCAAACCAACTATTTTTATTCTCTTCTTTCATATAGCATACGTTTCACCCTCCTGGGTATAAGCAATGCTTTAAAATTATTCCTCTCAGGCAATATAATACTAATAAATCTGCATAAAATAAAAAACTCCTTAATAAGTGGTAATTTGTCAAATGATATCTAATCTCTTAAGAGGTAGGTTCTATCTGCTAATGCCCTGAAGAGCAAAACGTCCGTCACGCAGGGGACTGCATTAACAAAGCAGATTTCCCAAGTGCGTTACGTATTTTCATTTATGACAAAACTTAAAAGTCCAATGAGAACAATATTTGGTATTTAGGCTTCAAAGAAAGTGCTGCTTCATAACGTAATAGCATATTGCTAATATGAGATGAGTAGGAGTGGGGGTTTACTACAGACCAAAAACTAAAAAATGCAAATATATCGGATAATAATCAAGATATTGAAACAATGCACATAACAACATTTATAGAACATTATATTTTCAATAAGATTGGTTCTATACAATTTTTAGATCCAACGCATAATAATGGAGATATTAAGAATTTTCGGACACATATATAGATAGATAGATTTATCTATAGATACATAAAGTTTTGGACTGACCTATTTTCGTCATCTGCTTGGTAAAATCGATGGGCATTTGAAGAAAAATTTCGAATAAATCGAGACATGAGTACAACCTCAAAAGTACAATCAACCCCTTAAGGGAAATCTGCTAAAATTCTGCTATGTGAAATAAGAGAATAAAGATAGCTGTTTTGAGAAATAAAAATTCTTTATTTTCCTCTGAAATACTTTAATTGGTATCAGTAAGGATTAGATGCAAATATATTTTTAATAATAATTGTTATTATTATTCGAGTTCCATTCTCGCCGGGGTAAAGGAAATTATTTAGTGAAGAAATTCATTAAATAACATCCTAAGTCCCACCCTGGCTAGAAAAGGGTGGTAACCTGTAGATAACTCGTCCCAATTAGCCTGCGTTGCAATAAGTGGACGTTAATAAATAATAATAATTGTTATTAAAAAAAGTCCGTCAAGCAGGGGCTGCGTAAACTAAGCAGATTTTCCTCGTGTATATTAATAATAGATATATCTACATACTGCTAACACAACACCACCGAGAATAAATACAAACGGAAATATGAAATGTTTCATCCAATTTCAAAAACTGCCGACAGGAAGCGTTAGGTTAGAAATGTAAACAAACAGGTCTGCCCGCCTCACACCGGAAAGTAAAAAAAAATTCTGAAATATATCAGAATATAACATATTAATTTTATTGAGAACTTTTTACTATATCTAGTACTGTAATTAATAATGAGTCAGAATAATTGTTATCTCAATCTATCAAATTTAAGTAGTCCAAAACCTTAAGACAGGGGGGGGGGGTGAACAGGACATATTTGCATTTATCTCGTATAATAAAGGTTTCTTCATACAATTTTTGGTATTTAATCTTCGAATAATGTGATTTATTATGTAGCAGAGTATTGTTTATATAACATGAGTAGAAGTGGTGGTTTGCTGATGGCTGAAAACTGAAAAATGCAAATCTCTCGATTAGTATTCAAGATATTGAATAAATGTATATAACAATATTTATAGTACATTTAATTTTCAATAAGATTAGTTCTAATCAATTTTTCGATCCGACCTATGGTAACGGAGATATTTCGAATTTTCGAAAATCCTCTCCCCCCTCCCCCTGGCCCGATTTCAGCCGTTAACGAACTTGGTCTTTATTTTTACGTAAAACGACTAAATTTCCAGTTTGGTAACAATTACACAATAATTGCGACCTTTATAATAAATGAGGTCCGTTCAAAACTGTATATATTATATACAGTTTTGAACGGACCTCATTTTCGTCATCTACTAGGTAGGATCGATGGACATTTGAAGAAAAATTTCGAAAATCGCGTCATGAGTACAACCTCAATAGCTGATTTCCCTTAAGGGAAATCAGCTATTGAGGTCGTGCTCATGACGAGATTTTCGAAAATTCAAAATATCTCCGTTATTATGCATCGGATCGAAAAATTGTATAAAACCAATCTTATTGCAACATAAATTTACTATGAATATTGTTATATACATTTATTCTCTACCTTGAATATTAACCGAGATATTTGCATTTTTATGAAGTCTGAGACATGTGGTCGGGTATAGTTCGGATTAGGTCGGCTGTTTTCGTAACTGCTCGGCTCAGGTGAAAGCTTCTTCTAACCTTACCTGTCGTTTCTAACCTTACCTTACCTTCCTTACTTTGTGAGATTTATGCAAATACGTTCTGTTCATCCGCCCCCCTCCCTTTCTTTAGTTCTTGGACTACTAAAATTTGAGTTATTAAAATATAAATTATTCTTACAATTCAGAAGCCGTTTCAGTTGGGAATTTATTTTAATTAAAAATTAACTGATGATTTCTCATTACCATTTGTATTTAATCACAGTGGCGTTGTGTTACCAGTATGCAGATTTCTCTATTGTAAAACTTCACGTGGGAAATCTGCTTAGTTTAAGCAGCCCCTGCGTGACGGACTTCTTTAAGACGTTGTCCAGCTATGGGCAGATTGCGCATTCCCTAGTCAGTAAGTAAGTTTAACGGTCAGAGGCACGTTACACATCTCCCATACATGATTTATTGTATATTACATTTACTTATTTTATTTTGTTCTGCCCATCCTGTATTTACTACATTCTACACTGCCAGTATGATCATATGTATCCTGAAGAAATATGATTGCCTCCATGATTCAGAGCCCCCGCGGCCTATGATTGAACGTCTAGGCATTTGGCATGCAGAGCCCAGTATTCCCTGGGGATCCTCGTCCCGGACTAAGTCCCCGAGCTAAGTCGTCAAAGTAAAGCCCTTCCTTAGAGCTTTCCCACACCCTCAGCCACTGCCTCTTGAATATAAATCTATGCCAGTCTATATTCAATCCATATCGCCAATGAGCGCTTTCATATGGCCAATTTTTAATTTTCAAATGAATGAATGAATATTTAGACCAACTCCCTAAAAGAAATGTATAAAATAATTCAATAAACTTACTAAAGTAAGAGTTGGGCAAAAATTATTTTCGATAACTTATGACGGCTAAACATAGTCATTCTTCAATTTTTATTTTCAAATGGGATATCCGTTATTCGAATCAAATTAACATAGAAAATTCTGATATCCACTGTCTTATAGTTTAAATAAAATGTCTAAATAATTTTTTCTTCTAAATAATTTAATGACATAAAACTTCCCACATTTGTTTCGTCCGTCTAACCAGAAATTAATACTGTGCACTAAAACTGTTCAAAAGATTTTTCTGTTCATAAATTCAGAAAAAAAAAAAATTCAGCTCACATGCTTTTAAATTAAATTATTTATTAACGTCGACTGTTTGCAACTAAGGCTAATTAGGACGGGTTATCTACAGGTTACCACTCTTTTCTAGCCAGAGTGGGAATTAGGCTGTTATGTAATGAATTTCGTCACTAAATATATTCCTTTGCCCAGGCGGGATCGAACTCGCCACTCTAGGATTACCATGTGAGATTAAGGTCAACGCTTTAACTCACATGGCTAACCTGAGCCCCCTTCACATACTTTTATTGTCTAGTACGAAGCAAAGTGAGAGGATGGGGAAATTAAATAATTAAAAGTCCCTTCTTACCAATTAAAGATACAAAAGATTTGAATGGAATATTATTTCTTCATTTACCATAAAAAAAAATGTATAAATAATGCTCTGTGACATTTTTCAATCGTTGACTTGGAACGAAGATATCATACATATATGGCTTCCTAATAAAATACTATAATTTTAACATTATTACAAGAAAATCATGTTCTTTCCGGATCAGTTATTTTTTTTTTGTTTTCTCACACTAGCGAGAAAGTGTTAATAAGCCTGAGTACACATCAGATTTTTCAAGTCCGCCATAATGTCAGTACATACGACATCCATAAATTATAATGCCTTCTAAAATAAAATATACACATTGAATCAATATTAAATTAGAGTAAAAATAATAAAAATCAAATGGCTTTAATGATGCAAAAATACTCAATCCAATACTAATATAAAACACTCACATGGCAAACCTAGAGTGGCGAGTTCGATTCTCGCCTGGGCAAATGAAATTATTTAGTGACGAAATTCATTAAATAACATCCTAAAATCCCACCCTGGCTAGAAAAGGGTGGTAACCTGTAGATAACCCGTCCCAATTAGCCTGAGTTGCAAAAAGTGGACGTTAATAAATAATAATAATAATAATATAAAACATGAATATAACCTTTATGATTATGTGATTACTAGTTTCTGGTTACCTTCAAATTTGACATATGAAAGTGTCAAATCAGGTTTTTATAATCATTTCCTAATGAATATTTGCCTTATTTAAATACAATCTAAGTCCCACACTGGTTAGAAAAGGGTGGTAAGCTGTTGATAATCCGTCCAAAGTTGCACAAAAGTGGACGTTAATAAACAAATAACATATAATTATTTCTACACCTGCAATACCTTTTTTCTTTATGGATTTAAAATATTTAGTTAAATGTACCTGAGTAAACATATCAAATGTAGCTATATATGAAATGTATAATAGGACGAGTTAGAGAGGAAGAAGAGATGTTTTGAGGAATGTGTAACTAACTGAAAAAATTATCCAAGCGAATTTAGCTTTAAGTTAATTTTGTTTTAGTCAGACGCACACCTGCCCTAGAAATTTGTGATATCCAACATAAGAAGAAATATAAAATGGACACACATTCTATTGACATTGTTAAAAGCTAAATCTAAGAAAAATGAAATAATAATGACCCTTTATAACATAACCTTCAAATAGGAAGTTATTACACTTAATTACAATGTAATACCAACTATTTTAAGATTATATCAATGAAACTCTTAAACATTAATTATAATTGTTGAAGACCATGTGTTGTTAACCACCATTTTGATTCGTCCAAAATAAGGACCCTATTCATCCCCTAGGCGAAAAAAGCCTTCTTAAATTCTCATTTCACTCAATCAATCCTTAATCTTCCCTTACATTTTTCTTCCTCCAATCTGTCTACCTGCGGTTTATCGAGTATATACATTCTAACTACAACAAATGTATTAAGTTCCCAAAAAAGGTTAATCGTTTGTTTTATTAATTAGGATCATGTTTGAGTCATTAGCAGCTGAAATTATTCCTTTATCTACAGTATTTACTAAAACGCTGATTAAACAACTGGAATAAAATTTTATTTGTTATCAAAGAGATTTACCTGATAAAATAAATGCAAATCGTCCTTTTAGAGTAGAATTTAATTAGTTTCGACAGAGAGCTTTATTATTTAGGATTATACGGGTTGATGATTAGTTGAAACAACCATCTGGCAATATTCTGAAAACTCCAGTAACATAATTTATTAATTGAATAATTGTACTTCATTCTGTTTCTAACAGATCAACTTCAGCTTATAGTTCAAATAAATGTGTATCATACATTGGAACTGTCCAACGTAATTACATTTATATTAGTGAGAGAATATTCCCATCGAAAGAAATATACATGAAGGGCTCCCTAAGATTAGTTGTAGACCATCCGACTTCAGATAGCCTAAGAGTATTGCACATTATGCATGGTCAGTACTTGAATGGGTGACCTCAATGTTAGTTCAACGGTTCATTACTAGAGCGCGCTGGTGTCACGGGTTAGTGGAATGGTGGGAGTCTAGTGAGCAAATCAGTCTGACAGCCCTTCCGTATGACGAAGGACATCTACTCTCCTAGATATCGTCGATTAGCAAACTGGCCTTTGGTGATATGACCTCTGTCTGCCCGTATAATGTGGCACGTGAGTCTACTTGAAAAATCTCATTCCAGGTCTTCCTTGGTTAACGGCTGTACATCTAGTTAAATCACTCACTCGCTTGGAGGGGGGGAGCTAAAGGTCTATCATACCAACCGAAAAACAAATTACATACACACACACACACACACACACACACACACACATATATATATATATATATATATATATATATATATATGTTTATTTATTTATTTAAAAGCTTTTTCTTTTGAGCCGTAAGGTCGGAAAATAATAATTCCTTCACATAGTCATTTATTTCATCCCCAACGCGTTTCTACTGACCCTTCTCCTCATTTTTCAGCCATCAATTCCATTTAAAACAATCCAATCCATATATTATAATATACAAAATATATTATAATACATTAGCCTTTAAAGCTATAATTGCTTTTTTTTTTTTAAATAAAAGTTTTTCGCCATTTCTAGCTATGACGAATGTTTTATATAATAAATTTCATATATTATAAATATATGGGTTGTTTTAAAAGGAATTGATGACCAAATGGACCCTTTAGAAGGAGTGGTGACAATTGAAACGCTTTGGGGATGAAATAAATGACTATATGAAGGAATTATTATTTATTGACCTTACGGCTCAAAACAAATTCTTAAATAATAAATGATCAGTTTATAAATCAACTATATATAAATGAACAACACGAATGATTATTTATTCAACGCCACACACAATATTTAACCGACCTGGAAATCTAAATATTCTATTTGGTAATGGCTGAAATCAACCTTGATGGAGAGGGGAATAATTGAAAATTCAAAATATCTCTGTAACTTAGAGTTGGATAGAAATATTTGATATAACCAATGTTCAAAGGTAATTTTTTATAGCTATTGCTAAATACATATTTTCTCAGATTAGAATATTAACGGAGTTCATTGTAGATTTGGTTTGAGAATTTGTTTAAACTCCCACTGATAAGAGTTTTACTTTAAGTACCTAAGTTACTAAACACACCAAGTGTAAATAGTATTTTAATGTTTTTTATGTATGCTTCTTAGTGTGAGAGAAATACAGAATAGATGGTAAGATGATATCATCAATGTATATTCCTGTGCATTCGAAATCTGCTTAGTTTACGCAGTATCTACGTGACGGAGTCTTTAATGTAGTGCATAAAAATAGACAGAATTCTGGAACCAAACTTTGGAAAAAGCTCGAGACCTAATGTGAAAGTTGAGATTCAACAAAAATTCCAAAATTACGGTAAGTAAAACAAGAGCCATGAACCCACCATGTGAGGATACTAAAAACTTAATATTTCTCGACGCATTTTACTTTGCTTAAGGGAACATAATGAGCCCAAATTGACTAGGCTCGGCAAACAGAAGGCATTTGCCGCTCAAAGGGAGCCGAGAGGTTCCGGTGTCTTTTTTAATTAAAGGGGTTTTCATTTTGTCATGCTTAAGCTGGCTTATCCTCACTCGTGCTCAGCCCTTTGATGGTGCTTTTCTTTGTCTTGGAAATTTCAGCTCCTGAGCTAAGCTTCGAGCTTAGAACATTATGGACCGTTCCCTCTTAGCAAAAGCTACTTAACTTAGACAATAAGACAACATGTGACTGAGACATGGGGAATGGAGCAGTACTAGAATTTATATCCATGTATATCTGTATATATCTATATATATATATATATATATATATATATATATATATATATATATATATAGGATTTACTTAGGCGGCCAACAAATATTTGAGTCTGGATGTAAACAGTAGCCCTGTTTTCCTCGCACTGTAGAGGAAAATAGCTCAAGATTAATACGTCCCTCTACCTCCCAACATCCCTAGAAGAAATATTTGAGTATTAGGTCTATTAAGACAAAAGAATTTAAATTAATTTATTGACATACGCTTACATCCAAAAATAAAATCATTTATTAAATGTAACAAACTTATATTTCATTATGATTTTTTTAGTCAACGGGCCTATTGTAGCAAGAACAACGAAGCAAAGGGTAATTAACAGTGAATAAAAAATAAATAAAAAGTAGTGTAGGGGATAAAGCAAATATTTACTGTTCTGGTAAATCTCAACGCAATGGAATAAACATACATTAAAAGTACATTGCGAAGGGGCAGCGTAAGCTAAGCAGATTTCCTACATTTTGGACTGGCATACTACTGATCTCATCTCAGTATATATTGTCTATTTCCAAAAAAATAGTCCAATGAGTAGAAGTGGGCAGTGAAAAAGAAATCTTAATTGATGACGTCACAAAACGAACTATTTGCACGTATCTCCCATAATATAGGTCTTTTGAAAACAATATTTGGTATTTATGGTTAGAATACAACGTTTCATTATACATTCTCTTATTTTTAAAGTGTATTGACTAAAAGTGGAGGTTTACTAACGGCTAAAAACTATGAAATGCAAATATCTCGTTAATAATGAATATAATGAAAGATGCAAATAACATTTATAGAACATGAAATTTCCAAAAAGGTTTGTCCTATAGGCTTTTTCGATCCCAAGTTAACAAAGGAGACATTTCGAATTTTCGAAATTTTCTCTTCTAAAACCACCTTCCTCTTGGCCGATTTCAGCCATTAACTAATCTGATCTCTATGTTTAAATAAAACTTTTTTTAATATTGAGTAATATGTTGTTTGTTTCAGACTAAAATTGATTAAGTTCGTAAAATTGTATGCCGTAGTTTTGTATATATATATATATATATATATATATATATATATATATATATATATGAAATTGGGTTGTTTTATTTTATGTTTAATATCTATTCGGCGTAGAAAAAAGATTTTCGTGTTCAGACCATTCTAAGAAAAATAGTATCAGAATTGAAAATCTTGTCACCCCCCCCCCCTTTGTTACCCAAAACCGCCTCACAAGATTTTTATGATTTTTAATGTTTGGGAGCACACTGTCCCAGGTTAGAACGTTGGCAATATGAGAATTTGAATTATCAAGTATGATTTACTTCGACGTGAAATCACGTATTCGTCAACATTAATATTGGTTTTATCAAGAAAATATAATAAACAAATTGCCTTAAGAATAACGATGCCGGTCCAACAACTTCATTTAAATATCCGTTAAAACTCAGACAATAAATCATAGTCAGGCCTGATATTTAAGCCTTTTAAACTATTGTTAATAAACCTGTAACTAGGTAAAATCGTGCCATGGTAGTTTAGAGAGATAAAATGTTGTATATTCAAAGTTTTTCTGAGCATTTAAAAATGTTTTGAAGGCCAGACTCATTGAAAAACTGTTTTAGAAGTTAAAACTATATAGTTAGAAAGGAAATATTGAACATTTTTAACATGCCTTATAGGCCTATATTAACCGAGTTATATATATATTGTATTTTACTTATTCAGTATTTAGTAATCCTCTTTTCCGACTTCTTTTAAGATTTTATATTACAGATCATCCTTCGTCTAGCTTAAACATCATGTCTTGTTAACTTAGGGTTTTAAAGTAGCAGGGAAAGAGAAATTAAATTGGGCAGGTAACTACAACTGTACGTTACGAGTGACAATCACACGTCATCCACACATCACTAGTACAAGTGAAGAATTTGGTTAGTCTCTGGAACCTATGCGTGACGGACTCTCATTTTAGCTTGGCCTAATCTCTTTCCTCAATGTTACATATGCACTTCCTTAACTAGAGTACCGATTACACAAGGTAAAACTCATTTACGGTTCAATTTTTCGTAGAACCACCTACAAATGTCTATGCCATTTGAAACTTATTTCATTAATCATTTTTAACATAAAAATACCACTGTTCGTGGGCATTTTCACAAAAACTTCTCGCGGTTGTATAAAAATTGGAAGCGGATGTTCGTAATAAATAAATTCGAGCTTCCATTCCAATCAAGCAAAAGGTGGGGAGTGATAGGAAGACGACTGTTAGGGGCAAAAGGAGGGGAACTTATTTTTACCAACACCCCCCCCCCCACCCCTTCGCCACCCCCCCCCCCAGCTCTCAATCAACCATTTTCTCTTTATTTCGCCACCCACAGGCCTTCCGTTTCCATTACAAACCCCATCCATTTAGGTCCTTTTCTACTTCTAATTTGGATCCCCGTTTGACCGGTTTCGATTTTATTTCGTCATATCTCTGAAATTTGAGTTATTTTACATATACGTTCTCTAATTGTTCTGTTTCTTTTTCCATTTAAAAATACGGTTACGATGGGTGTATTGGGAAGAATTCTATGTGCGCCTGAGTTCATTCATTTGCTGTAATGGTCTCACGTCTTATGGTGTCTCATCAGGAAGAGATTAACTTTGGGGGATCAAGAGTAGCCTTTAAGGTGTAAAGAGGTCCGGGGAATTTTCAGCTTCAATTACGTGCTATGACATTACAACTTTCTCTCTCTAATAACCATTTATTCTAGAGAGTTCCTTTATGGATTAAAAAAGGAAGTTTAACAATTACAGAGAAGACTATTACAATAAATAAAGAAAACAGGAGAGACTTCGTCGCGTTAACAAGCCCGTTCTCAAGTTTGCTACTCAATAGGAGTTTTGCAGGTGGAAAAGAGATTCTAAAATGAAACACTGTTCGACTAAATTCCAGCAGTGATGGCCAGATGATTCTGAGCACTGGTCCATATTAAATAGAATCCTTTGCGAATTTCGTAGTGGCCAATTGGGGCTCAGATAAGCCACATCATTTAAGGCTGATAAGTTGATCTAATACAATTGGTACACCTAGAGGCTTGAATTCTACTCCCGCATAACCAATAGGATCTTTTTTAGGGACAATCGCACTAAGTGAAATACTTAGTTTTATCCTGTAGACAACATCCTTATTTATCAAAGTAGCATATTGTGCATGAGAATAAACAGCAACATATCATCATTGTAGCCAATGATTTTAGCAGATTTCCTTTGAGGGAAATCAGCTATTGAGGTTGTACTCATGTCGGAATTTTCGACATTTTTCTTCAAATGTCCATCGATCCTACCTAGTAGATGACGAAAATGAGGTCCGTTCAAAACTGTATATATATATTATAATATATATATTTGTCTGTTACCGCTCTAGCGGTCGCAATTTTTGTTTGATCCTTACCAAACTTCATATTTAAGCGTTTTATGTAAAAGAAAAGATCAAGTTCGTTAACGGCTGAAATCGGACCAGTGGGAGGGGGGGGGGTTTAGAGGGGAGGATTTTCGAAAATTCAAATATCTCCGATACTATACGTCGGATCGAAACATTGTGCAGAATTAATCTTATTACAAATTAAATGTACTATAAATATTGTTATATACATTTATTCTCTATCTTGAATATTAACCGAGATATTTGCATTTGTATTCTGTGTGTTGTCGCCAGGATTCGGCTCTGTTCGAACTTTCCGCCGAGAGCTCTGGCGGCCGTTTCCTTAACTATTCGTCCCTCGTGAATAGGTTTAGAGGTTTCTTACTAGTACAGTTGTTATTAGGCATATTTCTCTACTGTAAAACTTCGCGTGGGAAATCTGCTTAGTTTACGCAGCTTCTGGGTGACGTACTTTTTAAATGAGGAAGATGAGCTCCAATGTGACTCCGAAAGCTTCGTTAATAAATTAGAAACGCATAGTGTGATAATTTGCCATGAATTGATGGAACGGCTATAGTCCAATAAAACCTTTTTACCTTTCTTTATTGTAGAAAAAGCGAATTTTATGGACTAAAATCATTCTGCTTTACCTTGTCAAGAACTGAATCGCTGCTCATTGTCTTCTTCAATGCAATGATGTAGGTATGACTCCGGACAAACGATGAATACTGCGACCATATGCATAAGTGCTAAGAAAAAATTAAATATCGAGTCTTCCAGATCACGGAAAGTGAAACAAGTCACTCAACCCTAAACTTGAAGGAAGATCACATGATAACTTATCTCTGATCACTCCATTCTAATAAACCCGAAATAAAGTTTTTGAACGATCTGAAGGATAGATATAGGTAAAACCAGGTACATAACGAAATAGTGTACCAAGTAACTAATTAAGTAAAATATTAGTTTGCTTGTATTGATTTTTATCTCATGCATAGTTAGGTTCAACTTAGTGTACACTTCTCAAGAAAATTTATAATTTTCTGGTTAAACTGGTAGACCTGATATTCGCATTACAAGCTGCTGTCTTGACGAGGTTTGGTAGAATTATTGTTTAGGTTAGGATTTAATGAACAACCAGCACTAAAATTTCACTAATAATTGAGTTAAGAATGAATAACCGCATAGTAAAAAATAAATGGATAAACAAAAGGGGAAAATGGTCCTTACCCGTAATTTTATTAGTTTAATGCTAATAAATTTTAATTTTGTAGTTCTCCTAAACCATGTTGAGAAACGGTGGTTTAGATATTAGCACAGAAACATAAAATGGCCCGTTTAAGAAATGCAGAGGAACGGCAAGTTTTTGCTAACTTGTTCTGATTGAATTCTTTTCAAAATGTATATAAGATATAACCTTGTTTGACTTGAACCCGACTCTTTCTACCTCGTGTAATTTGTTTATTCGAGAATACATTCGGCTGGCTAGGCCGAAGATGTTTCCAACTTGAGTTAAATAGAACGAGGGAGCTCCATGAATGTTTAAATCTCTTCACTCACGTAAATGGGCTGACTTCCAAGTCAACTGGAGGCCACTTTCCGCCAACTTTAAAAGTTTATATTTTTTTCAGCAAACCACAGTTTCCGCTCGTTTTAGTAGCTCGATTCCCTTTCCTGTTTCAGCAATTCTTACGCATTTTTATATATTCCGAAGTTACAATACACAAGAGGTTTAGCAAAGCACTTCATATTTCCTTAACGAATTTTCCTTATTTTTCCATAAACTTTACACGAACTAATTTTTACCCTTTTTTTTGTATATATTCCTCTGCCTCCAGCAAAAAAGGGTATCAAGCAGCATCGCCAGTATAATGAACAGAGTAATAAATTCATAAATATATAGGATCCATCTGTGAAAAAAAAATAAAAGTTTAAATATTTTAAACAGACACGTGATAAAGGAAAAAAAAGATAAACCAGTAAGAGACAGACTCTCTATGTCAATGTTTATTTGGCCAGTGTATACTGCAAATTTGGTCTGTTAAAAACAAAACGAATGATTTTGTTTATTCAGTATCTAGACACTAAAAAAGAGCGAAATTAATTTAATATCGTTTGAAAGGGAAGCATATTCTATGGAGTTTGATGATTTATATTAATAAAGCCCTTTTCTTGTCATTTACGATAATCCACTTTAAATTCTTTTGTTGGCAGCAGTTCTTGGAAACGGTCCATGAGAGGCATAATTAGGAAGGCTTTTATAAATCTCTTTACCTTTTATTTCAGAAACAACACTGTTAAACGATTTAACTTTCTGCCATTTGACGGTTTAGAATCTCCTCCCCGATTGGTTGGTTTATAATTGATTACAGGAGTTTCAACTTGATTGGTTTCCATTGGGCCAAATTAAATACCTGTCCCCACCTTTCTCTTTCTCTCGTAGCAGATTTCCTTTAAGGGAAGTCAGTTTTTCAGGTTCTTCTCAGGTGCTACTTTGAATAACTTTCTCTGAATTTTTATATATTCTAACTTAAAGATGACTAAAACAGATCTATTCTACTTTATTTTTATAGTTTTTAATACTCTAGTGACCGCAATAGTTACCGTATTAGGTCTTTAAACGTTTTAGGTCAAAACTGCTGATCATGTTTTAGCAGATTTCCCTTAAGGGTCGTATTTAAGGAGAGGTCGTACTCTTGACGCGATTTTTGAAAACTTTCTTCAAATGTCCATCGATCCTGCCCAGGAGATGACGAAAATGAGGTCCGTTCAAAATTATATATATATATATATATATATATATATATATATATATATATATATATATGTCTGTTAACGCTCTAGCGGTCGCAATTGTTGTTTGATCGTTACCAAACTCGATATTTAAACGTTTTATGCAAAAAGATAGATCAAGTTCATTAATGGCTGAAACCGGACCAGTGGGAGGGGGGGGGGATTTAGAGAGGGGGATTTTCAAAAATCAAAATATCTTCGTTACCATACGTCGGATCAAAAAATTGCAAAAAACCAATCTTATTGAAAATTAAATTTACTATAAATATTGTCCTATACATTTATTCTCTATCTTGAATATTAACCGAGATATTTGCATTTTTATTAAATTTGGGCCGATAAGGGATGACTGTTTCCCGCCAAAAGCTAGTTCGGCCCTTTTCCGCAACTGTTCGGCTCTCGTATGTAGATTTTCCTATTGTATAACTTCACGTGGGAAATCTGCTTAGTTTACGCAGCCCCTGCGTGACGGACTTTTTTAATTACTGATGTTAGACAAAAATGAGTAGACATTTCAAAGAAGGGGTAAAATAATAATTCCTAAATTATTATGAGTAGTTTAGAAAAGTATTATTTAACAAATTTTGTGTTAATTCTATAGATCCAATTAAAGTTCCAAACATTTTTTTTCCATAAAGCTATATGATTTTTATTTCAGTATTCCATTACCCCATCGGTACTCGTTGCCATTTTCATTTACAGTAAGTGCAACACTTAATATCTCTTGAGCTCCAGCTTAAATTTCAAGACTATTTTAGAAGATTTTCCTTGAGGTAAATCAGCTATTGATGTCGTACTCTCGTCGCGATTTTCAAAAAAATTGCTCAATTGTCCATCAATTATACAAAGGAAATGACGACATTTTTTGTTCGATCGTGACCAAACTTGATGTTTAAACGTTTTATGTAAAACTAAAGATCAAATTCGTTAATGGCCAAAATCGGACAAGAAGGAGAGGGAGAATTTCGAAGACTGTTAATATCTCCGTTATTATGAGTCGGATTAAAAAAATTGTATAGAATCTATCTTATTGGCAATTTATTTATTTATATAAATTTTGTTATGTATGTGTTTTCACTGTCTTGATTATTAACCGAGGTATTTGCATATTTTTGTTTTTAGTTTTCAGTAAACCCCTACTCCTACTCATGTCATATTAACAATAAGCTATGTCGTTATGAAGCATATTATTTGAAGCCTAAATACCAAATGCTGTTCTCATTGAACTTTTACGTTTTGAGTCAAATTCAAATCCGTGGGAAATCTGCTTAGTTAACATAGCCCCTACGAGATAGATTTTACTAATGTTTTTATTACAGAGGCTAGTATGTGAGTTTAATCATCAGCGAGGCATGCCATTTCACCCAAATTGTCTCCTTTGATTTGCATCGCAAATGAAGCTGAAAACACTCACACGGGAATGTAGGCGTATTTATGACTTCAGACCATTAATAAGTTCTACAAAATAAAAATAAATTGGCATGTAGGGCGTTAGGGCTTCCGAATGTAGGGATAGAGAATAATGTCTTCCCACAATGAAGAATTTTATTTTTTTTAACTTATTGTACCAGTCCTTTCAGCATTCTTAAGAGACTCTAGTTGAGTTATATTTCATGTCATCCAGTTGAGCTTTTAAATTATCTTGCTGTTCACATAGATTTCTTACGAAAGGACAGATAGAGAACAATGTGAACATTATTTGTCGGACTACAGGACGTATGAAATTATTACATTTTACGCAGCCCCTGCGTGCCGTTTTAACTTAATTTGTTTATTTTTATTACGAAGTACAGTTTAGTTGAACTATATTTATTTAAAATTAGTGTATGTTTGATTTCAACTATTTAGATGACGCAGGATTCATGATTTGTTAATTAATTCCAGCCCCTAACTGGCTGGACTGAGACGACCTAACTATTCCTCTGAATAAACACTAACTCCAGTAAACTTACTTAGAAGCCGAATAAATAATTAACCAGCTTCGCCTTGAGAGCAATTAGCCCATTGACAAGGATTAAGGCCAATTCGGCTCTATTATTCTTGCTTATTCTATTCAAATTAAAATCAATTCTTAATTATTATATTCATATAAAAATGTATTTAATTTAGAACAAAAAAAAAAAAAAAACCTGACTAGGCGATTTATCTTCCTTGGCCACTTAAAAGCAAACAAAACATAAAACACGTATAGTTATATATAATCCTTACTGAGATCAAATAAAGTATTTCAGGGGAAAGAAAGGATCTTAAGGTCAAAAATCAGCTTTCTTTATTATATTTCTCACAATAGCAGACGTTTCGCTATCCTGGGCGTTAATAATGATTTAATATTACTGTTCCCAGTCAATATCACAATAAATCTCCTGAGGTCAATGAAAAAAGTCCGTCACGCTGAGACTCCGTAAACTAAACAGATTTCCCAAGTGAAGTTTTACAATAGAGAAATCTGCCTAATAACAACAGTAGTAGTAAGGAATCTCTAAACCTATTCACGAGGGACGAACAGTTACGGAAACGGCCGCCCTAACTCTTGGCGGAAAGTCCCAAACTTAGACCACACACACAATACAAATGCAAATATCTCGGTTAATATTCAAAATACAGAATAAATGTATAGAAACCTATTTATAGTAAATTTAATTTGCAATAAGATTGGTTCTATGCACTTTTTGATCTGACTTAGTAGTAGTAGTAACGGAGATATTTTGAATTTTCAAAAAGCCCCCCTCACAACCCCCCTACTACTGGTCCGATTTCGGCCATTGACGAACTCGATCTGTCTTTTTGCATGAAACGCTTAAATATCGAGTTAGGTAACGATCAAACCAAAATTGCGATCGCTAGAGCGTTAAATGACGTATATATATATATATATATATATATATATATATATATATATATATATAGATTTGAACGGACCTCATTTTCGTCATCTAGGATCCATGGACATTTGAAGAAATTTTTCGAAAATCACGTCATGAGTACGACCTCAATAGCTAAAAAAACTTAAAACAATCAGCCTGAAACCAAGTGGTAATTCGTCAACAATATCTGTCAATGTCTGAATATCTGAGATATTGTGTACACATTACCACTCGGCTTAAGGCTGGTTGTAATAAGGAGTTTTTTTTTTATCCTTCCGTGGAGATTTATTGTTATATTAACAGGGAGGAATAATTTTAAAGCATTAATACCCAGGAGGGTGAAACGTCTGCTTTGAAAAAAAGATAATAAACATATCCGATTTAGACCTAAAGATCATTTCTTTTACCTGTAAAACACGTATGGCCAAGTGGTTGTTGAAATGTCCTTCACGCAGGCTTCTTTAACTACTCTGATTTCCTTCGTGCGGCACATGTTCACATTTATCTCAAGACGTAAAAGTTCCATGATAACAATATATTTTTTTTAGGCTTCAAATAAAGTGCTTCCTAACATAGCTGCTTATTGTTAAAATGACATGGGTAGGAGTGGGGGCTTACTGCAGACCGAAAACTAAATAAATGCAAATGTCTCGGTTAGTAGTAAAGATAGTGAAAAAATGTACATAACAACACGACAAAAAAGACAACGCCTTTTAGGCACACTAACAAATGTAACAAATTGGGATAAATTTAGCAACGGAGTGAGAAATTGTAGGTTTTCTTCCCCAACGTATAAATATTTCCTTATGTCTCCCCGAGTCCTGATAAAACTTTGTAATGGCCCAGTAAAAGTTCTTATCTCAGAATTCTTTTTAAGCAAGGAGATACATGGGTATCTTCGATTGGGCATAAATTGTATCGTGTTACAGTGTTATACGAGGAGCTTGTGCTTCCTTCCATCAATTTTTTAATTGAGATGGAAAGAAATTAAATTTTAGTTATGACCCAATTGGAAGCTAATGATCATTATGTCATAATTACAAGTTCAAAACACATTGAAGGGGTATTGTGTCGACTGCGACCACCGAAAGAGAAGTTAGTTTTTTAACGCTACTTGACCGATTACTTACAGATAATTGACAAACAAAAACATCCGTCACGCAGGGGCAACATAAACTAAGCAGAATCCTACATGCGCCACGCATTCGTATTTACCTCAAAAAGTAACAGTTCAATGAGAACGCTATTTGGTATTTAAGCATCGACGAAAGTGTTTTACGATATAAAGGCCACCGTTAATATGACATGAGTAGGATTGTGGATTTACTGATGACAGAAAACTAAAAAAATTGGAAATATCTCCTTTAAATCCCCCCTCTCACTTGTCGGGTTTCAGGCATTAACGAACTTGATCCTTAGTCTTATATAAAACGTTTAAATGTCGAGAGTGGTAACAATCAAACAAAAATTAAGTCCGCTAGAGCGTCAACAGACAAATATATATATATATATATATATATATATATATATATATATATATATATATATATATATATAAAACCAATCTTGATACATAAGCGTTTCAAGTAAAGCTAAAGGTGCGATCGATGCACATTTGTGGAAAGTTTTCCAAAATTGCGTCGTCCAAAATTGCGACCTTAACCCTCGGTCGGGCGCGTCAAGAATATTCCGCCATCGGGCGCGTGTATCACAGATCATCCTCAACCGTTTTTACGGAAATACAGTTTTTTAATATATATTTTGCACTAAAATGTTCAGCGTGTGATTAGAAACCATAACAGAGGAAGTATTTGTTTGAAAGAAGTAAATCATTTTTAAAATTGATAAGTGTTATAATATAAAGAAACGGTAGACGATAATTTTTAAAATATAATTAAAAAACACAAATATCAAAAGGAATTGTTTAAATGCACATGCCTTTATTGTACATATTTCATTTCAGTTTGTGAACAATATAAAAATATATCTTAATATAACTTCAATCAAAAATAAGTAGCACGAAATCACTTTTAGATAAGATTTAATGAAAAACATCAACAAATTTTAAAAATACCAGTTTAATTGTTATTTCTTTTGAAGAGCTGCATTGCAATTAGGACAAAGCATGGAACTATGTTGTAAACAAATTTTGGATTTGCAAATCTCACAACAGTAATTAGTACACCTACATTTATTTTCAGTTTTGCTTGGTTCACATCATTTTCTTTTGTTCGTTGTAGCGGAGGGCCTTTTTTTATGCTGTTCTGTACTTGAGTTCAATGTATGGTCCAATGAGCTAGTGTACTCTTATGAGTCTCTGTAGTCTTCAAGTTTCGTCCTTAGTTCGGTTGGTAAACGTCTACTATTGTCACTGCGTCGTGCAATATATCCTTGTACAAGTTCTTCTGAAAGCTCATGTTTGAGCAAAATAATAGAATAATAGGTTTTTATGATTCCATTTAATAAAGAGAAACTTAATTGATGTACATTTTTATGAAATACAGATTTCAAAAAAACTTACGAGATCGGGCGCGTGGTATCTAGGAGATAAAATGTAATGACAGGTGAAACTCACGACTCCGTTAAACACAGTGACACAACATACCTTGAGGGGGAGATCTCTAAAACACATAACTCGAAGCACTACAACACCACTCTATGCTAGGAGGTGTGGCAAATATTTTTCTAGAAATGTGTATATGAGAGATACACGCGCCTGACGGAGGGTTAATAGCTGATTTCACATAAGGGTAATCTGCTAATAGAGGGAAAGTTCACATAACAATATTTATAGAAAATAAATTTTGTACAAGATTCAGTTTATACAATTATTCACACCGACTCATAGTAACGGAGATATTTTTCACATTTTGTAATTATTATACTTTTACATATTGAGTTTAATGTTGATCATACAATCATCCAATGTGAGGCGTGATTGATCATTGTAATTCACCGTTATTTTTGGCTTCTCACTTAGCAGATTGGATACTGTTTTTGACAATTGAAGGGTTTGGTGCAAAAAGGAGGTAGCTCCATCCCATAGCTGTTGGGAGTTATAAACACTTTCTTGTGCCAAAAAAAAAAAAAAAAACCTCTTTTATTTGGCACAAAAAGGATGCAGCTCCAATCGTTATGATGTTATTTTCGTTATAATGATGTTATTTTCGTATTTTATGTTATTCGTTATAATGATGTTATTTTCTGTTTGTAAAAACAATAATTTTGCTGTACTTTATTTTCAGTTTTCTTTGAATAAAAAATACATAATAATAGTACATTCTATTTATTTTTACACCCTTTTCCAAGACATAACATATTCCTCCATTCCTCATATTCCATTCTTTTGGGCAAAAAAGAGGTAGCTCCAAAGATCATCCACGTACCACCAACATTTGGATGATATTTTTTGAATGAAAATACTGTTCTAATATGTAAATACCGTAATCGAAAGTTAGCAACAACAATATTTTTACATAACTTAAAATTTGAATTTTTTAAACGTTTTTTTTTTGGTGTCCCAAAAACTGTAAAAATTGGAGCTACCTCCTTTTTGCATAAAACCCTTCAATTGGTACTACTTCCAAAGATTTGACCTAAGGTTTGAGAATTTGGGTCATTTTAATGGCAACAACGTTTCTCCTCGTAGCAGTTTTCAAAAAACTGTTGGCGAATGCTTGATTCTAACCTACCCCAAAACATCCAGCTGATCGTTGAGTATTGGTCACTGCCATCTATATCCAGAGGAAACTTGAGGAAGAAGCGGGAGGAGACAAGCTTCCCTCAGACTTATATTTACTGAAAGAAGAGACCTTCTCTCGACCCATACTGCCTTGTCAATATTTGTAGTCCACAGGGAATCTTTCAACACAGCAAATGTGTATGCCCTTGTCAACAATTCCAGCTACCAAAGCTAATAGTAGTCCCTTACATTCTACCTTTGGCTATTTATTGCTCGACGTCTTTTTACACTTGAGTGGACTAATTGTAAAACTCTAATGATTTATGTAAAATAGTAATATAGGTGGTTGTTACAAAGATGCAACGGGTATGTCACGTAAATACAACCTGAACTGATGGAACTAAACGTAATCTAGACACCCCTTTTACGTCACTATTACTGTGGAATCCTTTGGAAGATTATGTTGAACAGACTATGTCTCACACTTTTGTTTAACATAAATGGGATAGTGTTGACTGTTTTTCAATATGTATCCCTTTACAGAATTATGAATACATTTATTTACTCTGAAATATTCAGATACGGAGTATAAGTGATATCCTCGAAAACGAAGTTTTAAATTAGTACATTTTTGGTTTAGAACTACAAGAACACATTTCACGTAAATAAAACATTTTTTTGGAATTGACATAAGGTCTATTAGGTTATTAGCAGCTGTGTCAATTTCCTCAAATCTGTAAGGATACTCTTGCAATTTTGTTTGATTTACGCCTGGTTCGTGGAACGTTAACATTACGTAATCTGTCATGAATTTTCTCTATAGGAAAAAGAGAGGGAATTTTACTGGTTTGTCGGTAAATTTGATTTTCTGAAATCAGTAGGTTCGTTCACCATAATCATTTGATATCTCCTCCTAGCTTCTAAGTAGATTTTAAAGTTAGTACTATAAGTTTGTGTGGTCCCATTTTACTCATCAAAATGACGTTTTTTTTATTTATAAAATACATTCGGGGGGACAAAAAGAAGCACTATGCTGTACTCCTAAAACTAAGAATGTTTGACTTATGGGTGTTAATTGTAAGAAATAAGAGTTTTTCAGATTTGAGGATTATGCCCCTACCCAATAGCTATTTAATTCAATTTGGTGTATTATGAATATACGAGGTTAGACAAAGCGAGAATGCATACGAATTCATATTCCTTTTAGCAGATTTCTCTTAAGAGAAATCAGCTATTGAGTTCGTGTACTCATGATGCGATTTTGGAAAAATGTTCTTGAATGTCCATCGATCCTACCCAGAAGATGGCGGAGATAAGGTCCGTTCAAAACTGTGCCCAAAAGAAATTTGTTGGAACGCCCTGAGATTATAAACCAGATCTTCTACCTAACTTAAGTAAGCCAAAAATGTCCTTCCGCCACTCATAGAACGAAGTTAATAGAATTGAAATAGAAGTTAATATGTGAATTGGCCCAGATTGGTATGACGTGGTGGTTCCATTAAATGTGCTCCTTATTTTCCATTAATGAAAGATAAAGTTAACCTTCGTAGGAGAATCTTTTTTCAAGAGCTAACTAGGCATTGTTTCTAGTTTATTACATTAGTAGATCCCCGCATTCCCAGCGTATCTCAGTGGTTCACTCTTATGTAGCACAAAATTCGAATTCCAACGAGGGTGAGAAGGTTTTTCTTAATAAAAAATAATAAAATCATCATGTTATTTCCTTCCGTGCTTTATAAATAGTTTCCAATTGCGCTAGTCATCGTAATGAAAAGGATCATTAATGAACGCATAGCTCGAGATGAATTATGTAGAACAATTAAAATTGAAACGGCATTATTTGTAAACTAATTGAATGATATCTAGGAATTGATATGCATATGGAATAGGTTGGAACTCCAGTTATTAGTTTAGAACTGCATGCCTATTTGCATCCTCTGATCTAGTTACTATGATTGAGACTTGGAAGGCAGTTGTATTAAGTGTAACTAACTAGTTGTATAATTGGTTTAACTGGATTGTTGTGGCGTAACACGTTGGATTCCTTTCATCTATCAGTTTTCTATTAATTATTTCTTAGCGGAATTATTTGTATTTTTCATGCTTAGTCTTCAGTAAAATGCCAGTTAGTGACTTCAATTTTAACCCGCAAGCGGGCGCGCTCTTTTCTATGACGCGAGCGGGCGCGTGTAGTACTTTGTGCTACAATCAATTTTTCTATTTTCCCTTATTCAGATGTTTGGGTATGCATTCATTTTACTTTATACTTTCAATTCTTCGATTATACAGTCTTTTAATAGCATTTTAAGATATATTTTATTTTTATAGATGTATGGAAAAAATAAAATATTTTCAGTTATGCATAGGAATTTTATTAGTTATTTATAATTTATAATAATTATAATATAATTTATTAGTTATATTTATATAAATTTAGTTCTAGTATTTTACTGAGTTATTTATTTTTACATTAGAGATTTTTTAAAACAGTTTATCTAATATGAAAAAATACAAATGAAACGTTCATATTTAATATTCTATGTCATTTTTTATCTTCGAGTCCATAATTATCTATAACGTAAATTAATCTCCATTTATATAAACATCAAAACAACAAACTAATTAATTTAATTCAAATAAATATAATGTAAAGATTATACAAAAAATTGTTGCAATAAATAAAATAATATAAAATGTTGACATAAATAAATTGGCGTCCATACAATATAATATTAGGGCATCGTACAATTACTTCTTTTTTATTCGCTATCCTCACTCACGTTAGGAGCGTCACATGATAAACAAACCACTGTATTTTTTATATGTTTTTTACATGAAAATTTGTGGCAGATGTCGCAAGTGATGGTGGTTGAAGTATTGTGTTTTCTTCCAAATACATGACAGGTTCCTTTCTTCTTTTTTTGAGGTGGCGGTTCTCAGCATTGTGGTTCCGGTGACCCGTACCGTTGTTTTCGAAGAAAATGACGTATATCTAGAGGCAATGTTTGAATTTTCGCTCTTTTGCATAATTGAGCTTTCATCAGCTCCATCCCTAAAGTTCTCAAAAATGTTTTGCGTATTAGTGGGCTTTGCAAATGTTTCTGTGTATGCAGAATATGCGCATTTATTCCTCCGATATTGAGCATCGTAAAAAATATTGACATAGGCCATCTTTTTGTTACGCGTGATACAGTATAATTTTGGATCATACGGTCCATCGTATCCACTCCTCCTTTTGTTTTATTGTAATCAATAATTATTTCAGGTTTACCGCTTGACTGATCAATTGTATTATCGTCATGCATCGTCGATAATAATATAACAGATTTATTTCTTCTTGTTGCATAAGTTACCAATGTTTTATGTTTTTGAAAACCAAAAAGAGAGCTCCCGATAGGATTATTTTTGTTTGGTAAAAATTCAGCAGGTATCTCTCTCTTATTCTTTTTGATTGTTCCAATGAGGGTAAGGTTTTTCTATTTGAGGTACTCTCCTAATTGAATGCTTGTGTACCAGTTATCTGTTGTTATATTCCTATTAGAGTTTTCAAGAGGCACAATCAGGCGTTTTACTATTTCTAAAGGTGTGTTAGAAACTTTGAATGGGCCTTCTGGTTGTTGTCCGCAATAAATTTCCAAATTATTACAGTAATAAACACTTGAATCACAAACTGCAAACATTTTCAGTCCAAATTTTGCTGGCTTACTTGGTATATATTGTATAAAAGAACACCTGCCTCTAAATGAATGAAGCATTTCATCTATTGTAACGTATTGGCCCATTTTATAATATATGGTGCAATTTTTTACAAAACAATCAAAAACATATCTAATGGGTGCCAACTTGTCTTGTGCTCTGCGAATTACCCTGATTGGAAGGTCGTCAAATCGCATATTCCTGAGTAAAAACAAAAATCTTTTAGCACCCATAACAGCTCGCAATATTTCAAATCCAGTTCCGTCGGTAGCCCACAACTCCGTGACATTCGTTTTTGAACACTTTTTATTGCCTATGAAATACAATGCCCCTATAATTGCATACAATTCTTCTATCTCAAGTGGTAAACAATTGCGAGACCTCGTAAATTTTGACCTAATGTTGTCTATGCAGAGGTTGGTACTTCGTAAAATTTCTTGAACAATATTTACATAAAAAAATAATTGAAAGAAATCAAACAGAGATTTTACATCGTCCGAAATATTTTTTGGGCCCGGTTTGCATTTCACAACGTTTTTAGATTTAGTTTTAGAACGCTTTGATATTGGATATTTCTGCCATTTTGAAAGTTTCCCTGTGAAAGGGTCCTCTTCAAAATTTCCACTTGGTTCACAATCACTCGCGTCCTGTTCACTCTCACTATCGTGTTCGCTATTGTTGACTTCTTCATCACTGAAGTCACTGTCGTGTTCCAGAAGCTCTGGCGGTTCCTCATGCTCTTCCTGATCCGAGAGGTCTTGGAGCTCTTGAAGAATCCTAGGAATATCCTCGTCCCTGATTATTTCCCTTGACCTTTTTTAAAAAAAATAATTGTTTAAATACAAGTTCGTAACATTATATCATTAAAAAAATATAAAGAACAATAATTTATAGGACATTGGATACTTACATTATGAAGAAATCCACAGTAGAAGTCGAGAACAAATGTTGGTGCACGAGAGGGCGCACGTTGTACTAAGTGCTACAAGACGACTTTCTCCCTTGAAAGTGCAAAACAAACTGACCGTTGGGGATTTTCCGCCGAATGACCCATTCATTGTGTGGTGGGGGGTGTTGGGAAGGATTAGCTAAATGGGTAAGCCCCAAATATTCCTGCGAGGGACGAGGGATCATTTTTCCTGGGTAGCACTTTATATATTTTTCCTGGTAGCACTTTATACAACAGCGCGCCCGCTGGCGGGTTAAGGCATTATGTTACATGCACAGATTATCTCGTATCCAACTCGTTTTCTTCGGATTATTATTACTAAGGGACAAATAGGTATTGGAGTATCGCTGTACATGAGAAAACTTCTTAGTTTACGAACTCCCTGCCTAAAAGCCTTTTAACAGATTTCCTTAGTGATATTAGATTGATTGAGAATGTAGTCATGACGAGAGTTTTGACCAATTTCCTCAAATGTCAATCGACCGTACTTCAAAATGACAAAGATAAAGTCCGTTCAAAATTTTGTGTGTGTGTGCGTGCGTCTGTGTGTGTGTGTGTGTGTGAGTGTGTGTGTCTGTGTGTGATCAGTCAGTCATACGTCTCAAGCATTTGCTCTGAGAGAAACGGCTTTGAAGGTTAAGAAAAAAAGAAAAGTCCGTCACGCAGGGGCTGCGTATACTAAGCAGATTTCCCACGTAAAGTTATACAATAGAAAAATTTCCATACGAGTGCCGAACAGTTACGGAAATGGCCGATCTAGCTTCTGGCGGGAACGTATAGAAGCGACCATAGCTCGTCCGTTACACTTAATAAAAATGCAAATATCTCGGTTAATATTCAAGATAGAGAATAAATGTATATAACAATATTTATAGTAAATTTAATTTGCAATGAGGTTGGATCTATACAATTTTTCGATCCAACGTATAGTAACGGAGATATTTCGAGTATTTGAAATTCCCTCCTCGAATCCCCCCCTCCCACTGGTCCAATTTCAGCTGTTAACTAACTTGATCTTTCTTATTACATAAAACGATTAAATACCGAGTATGGTGACAATTAAACAAAAATTGCGACCGCTAGAGAGGTAACAGACAAATATATATATATATATATATATATATACTGTTTTCAACGGACCTCATTTTCGTCAACTCCTAGGTAGGATCGATGGACATTTGAAGAAAAATTTCGAAAATTCCGTCATGGGTACGACCTCAATAGCTGATTTCCCTTAAGGGAAATCTGCTAAAAAGAGATTAAGGACTAAATCGAAGTCACATAAGTGATCTCACCAATCTTCGGTCTGGAAAAGTCTAGTGAATTAAGCACAAGTAATTGGGGCATATAATTGAAAAAAACACACCGACTTGTAGACATTGTAACGAAACTTTAACTGTGCATCATATATGGAGTAACTGTCAATGAAGAGAAAAGTTATACATTCCAGATGACTTGCAGGAACTTTTGACCGATAACAGTAATTACATAGACCCAGTCATTAAACATCTAAAATACATTAATAAATACAACACACTATAATCTACAATTTCTACACACCACTCTTCACTTCTTCCCTACATTAGCAGGTTGTATATACTTAAACTTTATTTCTTCATTTTTATTGTTTTCTTTTGGAGGATTTCCCTTTTTTTCTTTTTACTTTTTTTTGGTTTTACTGTTTTTTAGCAGATTTCCCTTAAGGCCGCGATTTTCGAAAAATGTCTTCAAATGTCCATTGATCCGACCCAGGAGATGACGAAAATGAGGTCTGTTCAAAATTATATATATATATATATATGTGTGTCTGTTAACGCTCTAGCGGTCGAAATATTTGATCGTTACCAAACTCGATATTTAACCGTTTTATGCAAAAAGACAGATTAAGTTCGTTAATGGCTGAAATCGGACCAGTGGGAGGTGGGTTTAGAGGGGGGAATTCTTAAAATTCGAAATATCTCCGTTACCATACGTCGAATCCAAACGTTATATAGAGCCAATCTTATTGCAAATTAAATTTACTATAAATATTCTTCTATACATTTATTCTGTATCTTGAATATTAACCAAGATATTTACATTTTTATGAATTGTAACGGACGAAATGAATCGGCTAACTTCGGGTGTAGTCGTGAGTTTCTGTTAAATGCTAGCTTTGCCGTTTCTGTAACTGTTCAACTCTATTGTAAAATTTCACGTGGGAAATCTGCCTAGTTTACGCAGCTCCTGCGTGACGGACTTTTTTATTTTTATTATTTATTTATTATTCCCCCTTCTATACTTACATTTTCATTTATATTGTTTTCATCACCCTGATGTTTCCATATACAATATCGTTTGCTTCATATAAGACTGGTACGCCAATGAACCAAATAACCGTATGCCATAGTTCACTCTTTTTCCGTTTCTTTTTTTTTTTTTTTTTTTTTTGCTGGACATTTGAAGAAATGATTTGAAAATCGCGTCATGAGTACGACCTCAATAGCTGATTTCCCCTAAGGGAAATCTGCGAAAAATCGGTCCCACAGTGTTACAAAAAGAAGATTAATGCTGGATCGCCGTCGCAATGGAAAGAGAGAGTTGGCCAAAAATGACGCTATAGTTCCTTAATCGAAAAAACTGTGCTAAATTTATACAATACAACGCGTTAAATGTTTGCGTCTTAGAAATAATTATCTTACAGAATGATAATAACATGAACTATTTTAATTAGAGAAAATAACGAGCATATTTACTTATCTCTTACTACTCTCACGCTTCCAGTTTTTTTTCTATCGTTACGAAAACTCCCGTATTTAGCATTTCTTATCACAGTAAAGCTCAAGATCATTAGTGAGTGAAAATAGACGAGGAGAGAGGGGAAAAAAAATCGAAATATCTCCGTTAATATAAGTAGGAGCTAAAAATTGTAATAAAGAAATCTTATTGGGAATTTAATTCTCTATACATGTTTTATACGTTCCAAATATTAACCAAGATATTTGCATTTTTCCCAGAGTAGTTAGTTATCTCATGGGAAATGGCTATTGAGATTTCTCTCAATAAAACTAGTTGTAGAACGTCCACCGACGCAAATTGTAAACGGTTTATATTAGATCCGATTAACCAAGGGCAGTGGAGGCTAGATTCCGTGACGTAACTATACCTGCAGTTCTCAACTAATAATTGGAGTTTCAACCAATTCCCAGACCATATCAATCCCGAGTTAGCATTCAATTAGCTTGCATCTGATACAGCTCCAATTTCATGTTGGTTTATTCACTGCAAGCTTATTTTAAAAGTTTTTATTTTTCATTAATGGGAGATATGGGCTATCAAAAGTAATACATTCATAATTATTTTTATTAATGGAAGGGAATGTCGAATCTACTTCTCTAAATATAGTCACTGCCAGAGGCTCACATTCGTAATCATAAATAGTTAAAGGCTTTGAAGTTTAATGACTTGACGAAATACTTTTTTTTTTCTAAGAGAGATCTGCAGGACGGTACAAGGCAGATATCAAGAAGAAAACACAGGCGTTCCTTCCACCAAAAATATATATTTTATTACTTTTATATACATAGGATAGTTATTTGCATAGTCAATTCCTATCATTGATCAGTTCGGTGGGAAAAATCCAATTTTTTTGAGTAAGAAATTTTCTAGTTTTTTTATTTGATATAACTGATACACATGATTATGTAAATGTACAAATCAATCCATACAGTGTAAATTCGAGTAGGCTAAACATTAATTCACACACATTAAGTGCCCCCATTACTATTTAAATGTAACCCATAAACTTTTAATTTACTTATCTATGTGATGAAAGATGTTTTTACATTTTATAATTATTATATTCTTTCAAGTAAAATAATCAACGTAATGTACACAACTGTAATGGGTCAGTTAAAATGAAAAATACAAGTTTAAATGTTTTTCTTTTACTTCACAATTACCCTCAAAATGGCGTGGTGACAAACACAGACACAACTGATTATTGAGCAATATTATTAAAGAAATATATATAATTTGTTTTGTCTATATGTAAAAATGCCATTTATAAAAAAAGATGGAAATTGAATTAATTAAATATATCAGAAGTAGTTTTTTCCTTAATAAATCAGAAAACAAAACTAACATTGGCAAAGTACTAAAACACAAATAAACAACTACGCTATGTAAGTCACAGTTAAAAAATACGGCACTTCACACACATAAATATTTTATTATATATAATACATATGTTATTGAAATTCAATGAAATCCCACAAGATTTTACATTACAAAATATTACATCAAACGAAATAGAAAAAGACGTGAAACATACTTACTGGTTACACCCAAAGGACTACATTAGACCATTAGACCACTTAGACATAACGTGGACATATCATATATACACTGACGGAAGTAAATACAAGGATGGCGCTGGGTGTGCGTACATTATTTTAAAAGACGCAATATTATACAGAGAGGCCAATACAGACTATCACCACTATATACAAACAATCAAGCAAAAAGTCTTGCAATTACTGAGGCACTCAAAACACTGCACGACATTTCAAGTGACAGAGAGACTAGTATAATCTATACGGACAGCAAAATTAACATAGACCGCATTTACAATAACGAAAACCATAACGAACAGACTGCACAGATCAGAAGACTAATTACACTATGTAGACAGAAGAATGTAATAGTGGCAATACATGGATAAAGGGACACTCCGGAAATTTAGGAAATGACACAGCAGACCAACTTGCAAATACAGCTTCAAGAGACGAAACGATACCTATTACATACTCTAAACTGACTAAACAGACCATTAAAACTATTTTGATAGACGAATCTTATAAAAACTGGGCCGAAAGATAGACAAACACTACTAAAGGACGACAATTACATAAGTACATACCAACTGTATACCAGAGACAAAAAATAACACTTAGCATTCCTAAACAAATACAATTTATATCAGGTCATGGACCTACGAAGAGTTACTTGTACAAATTTAAACTAACAAACACAAATCCAGGTAAATGTGTCAATGGGACTGAACAGACATATGACCACCTCTCATATGACTGTACATTACTTGACGGACCAAGAACAAAACTCATCAAGTATATTACTTTACAAAACGGAACTTGGCCGACGGACAAACCGAAAATTTTACTCAAATTCAACAAGGGATTTAATACATTTATTCAAGATTTGGACACCATTTTGTAGATATACACCTATTGTTGTACACATATGTAATGTTTACATATGTTTTATTTTATTTCTTTTTTTTTTACTTTTTTTGTTTTTATTTAATTAATTTATTGTTCTATAATGTTTATAATTATTATATAAGAAATATTATAATGTAATGCTGAAATGTGTATAGTATCCAAAGGATGGAGCACACAACATTTAAATAAATTCCCACGTTAGAGGGATACTCTGCTTGAAAAACAGGAAAAAAAAATACATATATAACTATTCAGCTTTATGTTAACCATTAATGACTTCCTTTCTCTCAAGATAAATATAAAATCAAATATAATCAAAAATCCCACCATTCTACTCAGTATTACAGAATTACTAAAGTACATATGAAAAATACATTTTCAGTTTTAATTGGAGTTTGTAAGACCTAAAAACCATTACACAATAATAGTTGCGACGTATGCAGTTTAAGTAGCATATAATAAATGAATGCAGATAGGAAAGGTCAGCTTTCCACAATTTGATATTAAACATATACTGGATTCCTTGGAATTTTAAAAGCGGTGATATGTGGATCTGGCGTAGAATGACCTGAATATGTCGGACTCAAAAGAAATCCAAAATGCAAGTTCTAAATGAGGTAAGGAGACCAAAAGTCTTATCAAGGCCATGGGGAAAAAGAGAGTGAAACTCTTTGGTCATATCATAAGGCACAACGACTTCATTACTAAAATATTTGACGGTAATATTCTTGGGCATAGAAGAGGAAGGCCTAGAAGAACGTATTTTGAAGACATCAAGCATCTTGTGGAATTCGGTGAGTATAGTAATATGAAAAGAACAGCTTCCGATAGAACACAATGGTTGCAACTACAAGGCTTAGCCTTTGGATCATAATGACGAATTTCGCACGGACTAGATACCTTCTAAATAATGAACTTTATCAGAGCTCTACGATCAATTTCTTGCTACATTTGTCTTAAAATATATCTAAATTTCTTTTCGAGTTGTCTATATTTTGTCTACTTCATTTTCCAAGGTCTATACTTGTGAATGTAAATTTCAGCTACAAATGCAACAGTTGCAGCTATATGACCTATGGCCAGCAATGCAAAAGCTGACTGCACATCGTGCCACGCTATAGTTCTGACTTTGAGTGACGTTGAAGGTGTTTGTTTCTTGCTGAGTGCATTCTTTACCCATAATTTGATGAGACCAGATTCAATTGCACCTATTATAATTCTGTGAAACCTTTTGGCGTACTGGCTCCCTTTTGGATACACCAAAGAATTCCTTATCGTTGCAATTTTGAAATCGACGTGATGAAATGCGTAGCCCTTCCTGGACATGAGGCCTACCATTTCTAAGTCTCTTTCGACTATGGCGAAATCCCTGTGTTTCCTGAGGAAGTTGGCTGCTTCCTCCAAACCGGGACTTGGAGCAAACTTGCTCATCGCTTGGGTGAGCCTCAGGGACATTACCTTGTCCGTAATAAATTTGTTAGTGTCCGAGAGGATGAGAGTAATGTTGGCTTCAATAAGATCGTCAATATTATTGATCGATCTCGTCAAAGGAGGGCTCATAGTGTAACCATGAAGGGCTGTTGTATACATTGAACTTATATAATAAAACGGAAATATTATGCACATTAGAACAAGTCTTATTTTTCCCGGTGGAAGCCTTACAGTCTCTTGGAAGAGGATAGCCATTACTATGTGAATATATTGCAAAATATTTTTCTTTCCAAAGAAGGATAATGCGCATGCACTGATGATTATTGTCAATAGGATACAGAACCAGATGTAAATTGAAAACATGGCGGTAAGCTTCTTCCAGCCGACGATTTCAACTCCGTTATTAACGTAGAAATAGAGGTACTGCGTGATATGGGAGTATGCGTATGTCACATTGTTGAAATACCTGGAACAAGACATAGCCATTAAGAAATAATGTTTGGGTAAAATACTTGTCAAAAAACTATTAATTACATTTTTAGGAATGAATGGTGAAATCATATTGTTGCCTTATCGTACCGTTTTGACTAAAACGTAATCTGCATAAGTAAATATAGTTCCAATGTTAGTGGTACTGCTTCGAAAGAGGATATTCATCGATCATCGACTTCCGAATGATAGGATTAGGTGGTAAAGTGCCCAGTAATAAATGTAAATCAAGGAGTAGCAATGAATAAATGACGATTAAGGTGAATGGCAAGTAATAAATAAATTCAATGAGCTCACTAGTAAATTTAATTCAATGGGTAGTAATGAATAAATGATGATAAAATTAAAAGAAAGTAATGAATAAATTCAATGAGCTCACTAGTAAATTAAATTCAATAAGTAGTAACGAATAAACGACAATGAAATTTAACAGCAAGTAATGAATAAATTCAATGAGCTCACTATCAAATTAAATTATACCATATCTATTTTAAATAAATAATTCTAAATGTTTTAGTATCCATAAAAATAATACAGACACACGTACAAGTATTCTTTTAGAATAATTTAAACATAATCTAAGAGTAAAAACTTAAACCATTCCTTAGGACCTAACAGAAAATAACGAGAAAACTTTGGTCCGGCCAATCTCATACTGAATAAAGCCATTAAAAATTAAGGCACTTCCCTTCTTCTTTATCTCCATTAGCTTCTTAAACTTCGGAAATTAGGAACTGAGCCGGTTCCAATTTGTCTCCTACAAACGTACCAAAGAAAATCCAAAGAAAGTAGGAAAATTAAATGAAGGAAGCCTTTGATTTAATGATAAGTTTCATATGTAAATACCGCAAATCTATAGTGGTATTGATGCACGTGACACAAGTTCTGTAACAATTGTTCTTGTAAAAGACAGGTTCGGAGTTCTCTATAATACCTCAGGGACCAAATAATTGTATCATACAGCATATTCAGGAATAATAGGTTCCAATTTCCTACTTTCGTTTGGTTTCCTCATCCGTACTTCCTTTCCATCGTCCTTTTTGTTTCCAAGAGTTTGAGGATAATCGAATTAAATTTTCTGTATTTCCCGTTACGTAAGGTTTTTTGATACTCCCAATGTAATTACTAACGGTGTTAATTTTACATTTGAGTTTACTGAGTGTGTAAAAGCAATTACAAAGTTTATCTTAATTAAAATCTGTATACTCTAATTGAATTTAATTTAATGGTTCAATAAAAGTAGAGTCTGCTAAGCCAGAGTTGCCAGGGGTTAGAAAGTATTTTTTCTCTATCTCGTACAGATTAAAGAATTTTTTTAAACCTGATTTAAAATTCTGGCCCATTAACGACTTAGCTGTGGTAATTAACTACTTAAATGATATTGTTTTTCCATTTGATTAGCGCTACTGAGGTGTATCCCAAATGAATCAATGCTATAAAAAGATATGTTTATCATAGCAAAAATGAAAAGATTTAGCTCTGACAACGGACGACATTAATAAAAAAGCAGGATTCACAGAGCACAAATTGGGACAATTGAACCACAATTATTTGATACACTCAATTATGAGTTTCTGACTTATTAAAGTCATTAGAGCTGAACAGAAGCATTAAGACTTCATGGAATTACCCATTTTAATATATTTATTTATTAGTATTTCTTCCAAATTTCATTATTAGCATGTACTATTAAACATTGCCAATTCCATTTAACTGTTTATAATACTTTTGCTCTTCTCTTTAAAAATGTAGTTTTGGTTTTAAAAAATAATAAATATACATACACAAAAAGTGTATGGCTTAGAAAATAAACTCCTTTATTGCAGTAGTTAAGTATAGAAAAGACTAGAATATAAAAGAATCTTCACACGCCTATTAAGTATGTTAATAGTATTACTGATGCAATAGTATTTAACAGTATCACTGATACAGCAAAAGGGGCCTCTGGGCTCAACCTTGGTGTATACATACACCAGCCGTTTTGTTTTAATTTTCCTTTTTTCGTTTTAAAAAATTTGCTGTGTCTCAGAAAAAAATCTGGTATGAATAGTTGCTGTTCCTTGAATTATTCCTTCCATTACTATTTAACTTTCTCATTTCCATACCTGTCATGAAAATATCAGTACGTTTAACTTTTAAGTTTGTAAAAAGAAAAAAATCATAAATCGTGATGTTTTGAAAATATTTAGGACTAAACGATGCTTTAAATTGAAGATAGAGAACCATGAGTTGATAAAATTATATTAATTTAGCTTAAAATACTTCTATTTCAATAATCTCAATACTATATTATAGAAGGCGCTTATAAGGGAGTAGTTTTTAATATTATTATCGTATATACTTTATTAATATTTTCCTCATATGAAACTTTATAAAATGAGACAAATTTTAGTTGTGTCAGAAGCCCTGTTTAGCGTTGTTGAGATTTGGACAAAGCTCGGAGATACAATGAACTTTATGTAAATTAGAGGCATTTCATTACAGCTACTCCATTCTCAAGGGGAAACACCACGATGACTGTAAAACACCCGCTTCGTATAAATTTGAAACTTTGCAGGATTATGTCATCTGGTAAATACTGTAAAACTCACCGTTGCCTCCGAAATTCATTTGCGAATTGTGTAAAACTAATTTAAGAGTGAGTGCATACTTCCTCTAATATTCGTTTAGCCCTTTGCTGGAATTCTGAATTGCCAGGCGTCCTTTGTAGGGAATCTGGGACCCGAGGCACTTGTCAAAAGTCCGTCAAGCAGGGGCTACGTAAACTAACCAGATTTCCCACGTGAAGGTTAACAATACATTAATATACATACCGGTAACACAACACCACCTTGAATGTTAAGTGAATACAAACGATAATAAGAAACCACCCGACGGAGACCATCTGAAACGTGAACAAACAGTTCTGCCAACTTCATAGTGGAAAGAAAAACAATCACTGTAATATTTCAGAATATAATGTATTAATTTGATTGGACACTATTTACTATAACTAGTACTGTAATTTATAATGAATCAGAATAATTTTTATCTCATTCAATCAAATTTAGGTAGCCCAAAAACTTAAGAAGGGGGGAGGGTCACCAGAACATATTTGCGTATATCTCGTATAATAAATGTCTATTGAAAACAATATTTGGTATTTAAGCTTTGAATGATGTGGTTTATTACATAACCGGGTATTGTTTATGTAACATGAGTAGAAGTGGGAGAGTTTGATTCAGGCTGAAAAATACAAATATCTCGGTTAATAGTAAAAATTAGGAATAAATGTATATAACAACATTTATAGTACATTTAATTTTCTATAAAATTGATTCTATACATTTTTTCGATCCGACGTATAGTAACGGAGATATTTTGAATTTTAAAAATTCTTCTCTAAACTCCCCTCCCCCTGGTCTGATTTCAGCCGTTAACGAACTTGATCTTTTTTTTATACATAAAACGATTAAATATCGAGTTTGGAATCGATTAAACAAGAATTGCAATCGCTAGAGCGGTAACAGACAAATATAAAGATAGATGGATAGATAGGTATATAACAGTTTTGAACGGACCTTATTTTCGTCATCTCCTAGATAGGATCGATGGACAATTGATGAAAAATTTCGAAAATCGCTTCATGAGTACGACCTCAATAGCTGATTTCCCTTAAGGGAAATCTGCTATAACTCAATAGTATACTTTCAGACAGTAAATCAAGATGGAGACAAACCCCAAGCCAGCTGAGCACAATGTGATGGTACCTGACAAACCTGTTTCCTGTAAATCTTAAGGTCCTGTGGTGGAATATTAGAAGCTGATTCTAGTTTGAGTTGCTAGTGCCAAGACAGACAGAGGCCAAGCTCAACATGCGGATAGTAACTACTTGTAAATAGGTCCTGCGGTTTGTCCCTGGTAATGAGTAAGGATGGTGAGTGGTAGGGTATAATATTACTTGAGTCAATTTAATTATGGGGTTGGGTCTAAATAAGCATACACGCGTCTAGGCTTTAAGTGTCTCTGAGTACTTTGTAATCCAATTCTCAGCAGACAATTTTCATTTTCAAAAACGACCAGGACAACATATTTTGGGTTGGTTCTTTTATTATTATTATTATTTATTAACTTTTTGCAACTCAGGCTAATCGGGACGGGTATCTACAGGTTACCACCCTTTTCTATCCATGGTGGGATTTTAGGATGTTATTTAATGAATAAATATGAATTAATAACAATGGGTTGGCTCTGCTATGGATTTAATTAGAATTAGATTAAACCACAATGCGCTCATATGGCCTCTCATATTATAAATAGCAATGTATTACAAAGAAAATACAAACTTAATTATGAACTTTTGGGCCATAAACCGATATGATTTATTCAGCAACATAGTAAGTACTAAAATAAATGTGAACAAGTCAGAATGTTTAATAATTTTAAATGCCCGAGCTAGTTCCAAATGAACCGAGTAATTTTGAATGACAAAAAGAAGCTCATATGTGACAAATGGTCAACTATTAATTCATAGTATTTCCCCTGATATCGATTCTAGAATAGTTCATTTCCGAAAAAAAAAAAAATTTTATCATCACTGGTAATGTGTGGCTATTGTTGAGAAGTTTTTTACTCAAAGGTGATTAAGACTAAAATTCGTAAGAAATTTAAATAAGTTCTCATTGGGCAAGGGAAAATAGAACTCGTGTAATCAATGTTTTGAGGCACTTACAAAAAGAGGTATATACATAAATAAACATATTTGTAGCTATGTTTCTAAAACGAAGGCTATCCAAAACCGTGATCCAAGAAATTACTAAAAACTATTTATTCTTAGTTATCGTAATTATTCAAGTTACTTCCATAAGTTCTGTTCTACTAACTGAAATAATGAAATAAAATATTGAAAATTACGTGTAGGAGACCACAGATCCACCAATAGCTAAGTCCAGTTCTGCCCTTGAGATATTCTGGTAGTAAGCATGGGCTATGTTGTATGAAGCAGTGTACTGGTTAGGTCGAAACGTCCACTCAATTGTAAGATTGCTTCTGAAAATTTAGAAGAAAAAAAAATCATTTAGAATTTCATATATATTCCAACAACCTCGTAAGCTTTGGGTTTTTAGATGTTTGTGTGTGTGTGGGGGGGGGGGGCAGACAGAGACTGGGTGCGAAGATAGAGAGCTTCTTTATAAATGAAAAATTTCTATAACTGTCAAAAATATTTCCAGTTATTAAATTAAAAGGTTATTAAATTCAATTTGACATCACCTACTTCATACTTCTTTTTTTTTTTTTGCATTCTTAGGTTTGGATATTTTTTTTCACCCTGACCTTTATTTCGTATAATAAAAATATTCTCCATAAGTTTTTCTAATTCTTGAATATTCGTTTTTATCGATCATTTTAGTTTAATGACAAAATAAATTAATATTTTAAACCGAGATCGTTTTTTTCTTTTGGCAATATTTTCTTTTTTTATATTCTTCTTTTTTGTAATTGTTAAGATTAAAAAAAATATCTTTCCTCACAGTTTTTGTAAATAATATAATTTGTTCCACAATCTTTTAATTTATCCTTTAAATAAGAAAAGTTGTTTATAATTTATTTGTTCATATATTCAGAAAACAAGATATAAATATATCTGCCAGACTATACATGGTTTGTGGATTATATTTCAACCAAATCAACAATTTAATGTAATTTTTATCATTCTTTCATTATAGATGTGTTTATTATATATTTAATTTTACAGTTTTTGTATTGATTGTTTTTTTAGTATTTGTAAAACCATGTATTGTTTAGTTTCATTTTCTTGCTTTTTTGCCGCCTTTCCCATCGTTTTCAATGCTTTTTTTTGTATTTCAAAACTATTAAAACAATATTTATTATCGCTTCCGTCATATTGTGTTTTTCCCAGAATGTCGTCATCATGTATCTGTGTGTCATTCCCAAACGAGAGAAATATTATTATTTTACTACTTTTTCAGAGATATTTTGGGTGATACGGATGAAACTGAGGGTTGAGAATCAACTTTGCGTGGAAGACGTTATAAAATAGAAAAAAAAAATGGGGAAACTACCAAATATTAAATGAACTATTGGACACATCTTACTTGTCAGCTATCATTTCTGCCAGATTGACATCCGTGCCTTCGTAGCCGTTGCTTGTAGGCATGCTGAAGGGGAAGGAATCTCGGACCGAGACGAGTATCCTGCATCCAGGGAAGACAGATCGATAAGGCAGAGGTGTGTAGCTACAGTTGGACCTGTAGACATTCACAGCTTTTCTTCCACATCTGTTCCCCTTTCCGAAGGGGTCAGCTTTGTAGACCCTATTGCTACCTTCGATCATTACCGCACAGTTGTAAACCTGGAAAAAAAAAAAAAAAAAATGAACCATTTATTTGCATGACGTAAGCCCACGACTTGTAGCGCTTGTGCAGAGAGTTTTGATGCTTAGCTTTATTTATAAAGAATCCGTCTACACGAAGGTTTACAACAGTTAAATTTACATGCTGCTATCTCCACCGTGAATATTAAGTAAATACAAACGGTAATGAGAAATCTTTAAATCAGTAAATTTAAAAGTTAATAATCTCTACAACGGAAAGCGTCTGAATTTTAAAAAAGTCCGTCACACAGGGGCTGCGTAAACTAAGCAGATTTCCCACGTGAAGTTATACAATAGAGAAATCTCCATACGAGAGCCGAACAGATGCGCCAAAGGGCCGAACTAGCTTTTGGCGGGAAACAGTCATCCGTTATCGGCCCAAATTTAATAAAAATGCAAATATCTCGGTTAATATTCAAGATAGAGAATAAATGTATAGAACAATATTTATAGTAAATTTAATTTGCAATAAGATTGGTTCTATACAATTTTTTGATCCGACGTATGGTAACGGAGATATTTCGAATTTTCGAAAATCCCACTGGTCCGATTTCAGCCATTAACGAACTTGATCTGTCTTTTTGCTCAAAACGTTTAAATATCGAGTTTGGTAACGATTAAACAAAAATTGCGACCGCTAGAGCGTTAACAGACAAATATATATATATATATATATATATATATATATATATATATATATATATATATAATTTTGAATGGACCTCATTTTCGTCATCTTCTGGCTAGGATCGATGGACATTTGAAGAATATTTTCAAAAATCGCGTCATGAGTACGACCTCAATAGCTGTTTTCCCTTAAGGGAAATCTGGTAAAAACAGGTAAGCCAACCTCGCAGAGCTCAATAGATAGACACAAATCTCCTTGACTGAAAAAATAAACAGTTTATGAAATATGTCTGAATATAATATATTAAATTTATTGAAACCCGTTTACTATAGCTAGTGTTGTAATTTATAATGAACCAGAATAATTTGTATATAAATCACTCAAATTTGAATAGAACGTATTTGCATATATCTCATAAAGTGAAAATTCAATGAAAACAATATATTTAACCTTGTAATGATGTGGTTCATCGTTTAACAGCTTATTAATAATACGAAATGAGTAGGAGTGAGGGTATACTAAAATCGGACTACTATAAAATCCAAATATCTGCAATAAAATTCATATACAGAAAATATGTAGAAAACAATATTTACAAACCATTTAATTTGCAATAAGATTAGTCCTATATCATTTTTCAATCCAACGTATAGTAACGGAGATATTTCAACTTTTCGAAATTATCCTCTTCTAAACCCCCACTCCACCCACTATTACGATTTCAGCCATTAACAAACTTGATCTTTCTTTTTAGATAAAACAATTAAATATCAAGTTTCATAGTCAAAATTTTCCTCTAAATCACATTGAGCAACAACAATTAATTCTGAAAAGCACATTATTTAAAATCCTAGGTCAGTTTATGGTTGGTCAATAATGACCTTGAAAATTCCGGCACTCATCGTAGTAGACAATTATAATTGAGTCCAGGAATGCTTTGGTAAACTATTTGCTGCAGCCAGTATATTTTCATTTTTCGGTAATGACCCCTTGAACTGTTTTTAGCTTGTAATACTGAAGAGTAATTACATTAAATAAATTAATAGGTCAATTATTATTTTAAAAAGTTGGCATAAAGTTTTCTGTTTATTTTTCTTAACCAGTGAAACTTATAGCTACCGCCAATGTCATCGACAGCAGCCATTGAGTTAAAGTTAGGCGGAATGAGAGACTCCTTATTATAAGTTATGACTTACCGCTTTGACCCAAAGTGCAGTGATAGCTCGTCGTGCGAATAGATATTCCGAGTGTCTTCCCAAAGATACATTCCTCAGCAAGACGACAGACCATACAGAAGGCCACCATCTCTGATGATTGCAGCTGAGTTGCTCAATCAGAGCAGGCAGATCAGTGCTGTTGTAGGCGATGATGAGGTATGAAGTCGGAGGTGGGCCGAATCCAGAAGCGCACGAATCGTACAGTGTGTAGGAATGATTTCCAAAAGTGATGCTGGAGTCCAGCTCCATGCCATAGGTGAGATCCATACCTAAGCAGAATGGACTATATAAAATAATAAACTTTTCATTTAACTTAACTCGGTACTTAAAAGTCCGTCACGCAGGGGCTGCGTAAACTAAGCAAATTTCCCCTGTGAAGTTTTACAATAGAGAAATCTGCATACTGGTAACACAATACCACCGTGATTAGATAATAGAAATCTTTCAGTTAATTGAAATAAATTCCCAACTGAAACGGCTTCTGAATTGTAAGAATAATTTATATTTTAATAACTCTAATTTTAGTAGTCCAAGAACTAAAGAAGGGGGTGGCGGATGAACTAAACGTATTTGCATAAATCTCACAAAGTAAGGAAGGTAAGGTAAGGTTAAAAACGCCAGGTTAGAAGAAGCTTCCGCCTGAGCCGAGAAATGACGAAGATGGCCGACATAATCCGAACTATACCCCACCACAGACTTCATAAAAATGCAAATATCTCGGTTAATATTCAAGATAGAGAATAAATGTATATAACAATATTTATAGGAAATTTAATTTTCAATAAGATTGGTTCTGTAAAATTTTTCGATCCGATGCATAATAACGGAGATATTTCGAATTTTCGAAAATCGCCTCCTCTAAACCCCCCCACCCTTTGGTCCGATTTCAGCCATTAACGAACTTGATTTGTCTTTTTACATAAAACGGTTAAATATCAAGTTTCGTAACGATCAAACAAAAATTGCGACCGCTAGAGCGTTATCAGACAAATATATATATATATAATTTTGAACGGACCTCATTTTCGTCATCTCCTGGGTAGGATCGATGGACATTTGAAGAAAATTTTCGAAAATCGCGTCATGAGTACGACCTCAATAGCTGATTTCCCTTAAGGGAAATCTGCTAAAAAGAATAAATCACCTTTTCAATATCGAGTTAAAAAATATTTGAACAATAAGTAACTTTTGTAATGAGATTGCATGCAATATTAGCAGATTTCCCTTAAGGGAAATCAGCTATTGAGGTCATACTAATGACGCGATTTTCGAAAAATGTCTTCAAATGTCCATCCTACCCAGGAGATGACGAAAATGAGGTCCGTTCAAAATTATATATATATATATATATATATATATATATATATATATATATATATTTGTCTGTTAACGCTCTAGCGGTCGCAATTTTTGTTTAATCGTTACCAAACTCGATATTTAAACGTTTTATGCAAAAAGACAGATCAAGTTCGTTAACGGGTGAAATCGGACAAGTGGGAGGGGGGGGGGTTTTAGAGAGTATTTTTTTCGAAAATTCGAAATATCTCCGTTACTATACGTGGGATTAAAATAGTGTATATAAACAATCTTATTGCAAATTAAATTTACTATAAATATTGTTCTATACATTTATTCTCTATCTTGAATATTAACCGAGATATTTACATTTTTCTTAAATGTGGGCCGATAACTGAGTAGAGTTTCCCGCCAAAAGCTAGTTCGGCCGTAACTGTTCGGCTCTCATATGGAGATTTCTCTATTGTATAACTTCACGTGGGAAATCTGCTTAGTTTAAGCAGCCCCTGCGTGACGGACTTTTTTTTTGGATTACAACAGAGGCATTCACTACGACGAATTCGTCCCAACTTGTCTAAACCCCTCTTCCCATTTTGGCTATTAACGAACTTTAGCATAAAACGTACAAATATCATTATTAGTAATGATTAAAAGAAAATTACGCCCTATAATTCCAAATATGACCTACTGCATTTTAGCAATCCAGACATTTAACCGAGGGGCTATTGGAAAAGGTTTTGAAATCGTGTCTTGAGACTAAGATCAATAAATGTTTATCCGTAAATGAAAATGTTTGGTGGCCCCAAAAGTCTGCCATGCAGGGGCTGCTTAAACTAAACTTATTTCCCACTATGCGGGTAGATCAAATAAACATTTTCTTATAAAGAAATATAATCTTAATTTATGACGTCATCAAATAACGTATTTGCATATTTCTAAAATCTAAAAGTGTGGTTTTCTGAAGACTGGCTACTAAAAATGTAAATATCTCAGTGCATATCCAAAATTCGGAAAATTTGTACAGAACGAGATTTATGACTATTAAATGTTCAACAAGATTAGTTAGTTTCAAAAGTTTTTCGACACGGCCTATTGTAACGGAGATATTTTTAATTATCGTTTTTCTGCTCCTGTAACCCCCTCCCTTGTCCGATTTCAGCCATTACTGAAATTGGTCTTTAGTTTTGCATGGAATGCTTACATATCAAGTCTGATAATTGTGAAACAAAACTTATATATTTTATATATATTTCAAAGGAGGTCATTTTTCATCTCCTATTTGGGATCGCTCGATATTTGAAAAAGTTTTCGAAAATCGCGTCATGGGGACAACCTCCCTTCAGCGGGAAATAGCTAATCTGCTGAAACGTGAAGAGAACTTAAGGACACACTGTACAAAGAAACACACGTAGTTTCCCGGCAATCAGACAAAATCATACATTCTAGGTATTGCAAACATTAATTCAATGTTACTCAAAGTTATATTAAATAAAACAGCCTAATTGAGTAGAAACCCAGTTAAACATGGTTAATTTAGTTTATTTCTAGACACCCAGAGTATAATGAAGCCTCACTCGTTTTGCCGAGTGCAATTAAATTGAATTAACAGTTTTCAATCCAATTTATACAAAACTCATTAGGACCTCTTCCGTTCTTTTCGCTCTTAATATGATAAACTGGACAATTTACTTCAGCCGATTAAAGCCCCAGCTGAGGAGTTATTTTCAACCCTGTGTCTATCCCATTCTATTATACATCAGCTGCGTTATTCCAACTCCCAGAAGGAAAATCATCTCTGTAGAACGCCCAAGGTCCAAAGGTATTTAGGTAATTCAAATACCTAAAAAGTCCGTCACGCAGGGGCTGCGTAAACTAAGCAGATTTCCCACGTGAAGGTTTACAATAGATAAATATACATACAGGTAACACTACCATGAATGCTCAGTAAATGTACAATACAAGGCTGAATTGTAAACAAACAGGCAAGCCAACCTCGTAGTGCTGCATATATAGACCGGAAAGACAAACACTCAATGGAATTTATTTGAATATATCATATTAATTTTATTGAAGACAATTTACAATAGCTAGTGGTGTAATTTGTAAAGAATCAGAATCAGTTTTATCTCAGTCACTCAAATTTTAGTAATCCAAAAACAAAAGAAGGGAGGGGGGGTCAACAGAACGTTTTTGCATATATCTCACATAGTAAACGTTCAATGAAAACAATATTTAGTATTTAGGCTTCAATTAATATCTTTTATTATATATCAGAGAATTATTTATGTAACACAAGTAGAATTGGGGGTTTACTGAAGGCTGAAAACTGAAAAATGTAAATATCTCGGTTAATATTCAAGATAGAGAATAAATGTATAAAACATCATTTATAGTGTATTTAATTTTCAATAAGATTGATTCTATACACTTTTTCGATCCGACTTATAGTAACGGAGATATTTCGAATTTTCAAAATTCTCCCCCTCTAAACCCCCCCTCCCCCTGGTCCGATTTCAGCCGTTAACGAACTTGATCTTTCTTTTTACATAAAACGACTAAATATCGAGTTTGGTAACGATTACACAAAAATTGCGACCGTTAGAGCGGTAACAGACAAATATGTAGATAGATTGATATATATACAGTTTTGAACGGACCTCATTTTCGTCATCTCCTAGGTAGGATCGATGGACATTTGAAGAAAAAAATCGAAAATTCCGTCATGAGTACAACCTCAATAGCTGATTTCCCTTAGGGGAAATCTGCTAAAACACAGGGCGAAAAGGAGGGCGAGATAAATTAATGTCAGCAATGTTATAATATAATTTGTCCATTTTGTTATTTTTATTGAACAGATTTAAACAATATAATTCTTTTTTGTATAGCTTTTATAGGAAATTTAAATTATACAAAATTACTATTATAGTTCTTCTAGGGAAGCAGGTAGGTAGAGGAACGAATTAGTCTGGATGCTCACAGTAGGCCTGTTCTCCTCTACAATAAGTATATTTTTGACAGAGTGCACTTTCAGAGCATCAGCTCCATCTTCAGTGCTGTTTTTGAGGCGGCCACCCGCCAGTGTTGGTACAAGTTCTCTCTAGCACTCTTCAAAAATAGGCACTGAAGATGGAGCTGTTGCACAGAAAGTCAAAAATAAATCGTATTGTAAAGGGAAACAGGCCTACTTTGTACATCCAGACTAATATACCTAATTCTCCATTACGGACAAAATGCTGCATGATTTACACTGAAACTATAATAACCTTTTATTTTCAATGGTTTGTATGAAAGAATTAAACTTATTAATATTTTAGGTACTTTCCTGTTATCTGGTACCTGCGAAAAAATTCTATCCTGTTATCTGGTACCTGCAAACTATCTTTTTTTTGTCTTTCTCCACCCTGTTTATTTAGCTTGCTGAATGTTTTAAATCAGCTGTTTATAGGAACCTGCTGATATTTTGATTATTTGTTGCTTAGCATGTAGATTTTTGACTTGCCACGTACCGAGCTGTTTATAGGAACCAGCCGATATTTTGATTATTTGTTGCTTAGCATGAAGATTTTTGACTTCAAGAAGAGGAGACTTCAAGGAGATCAAGAAGCACATCAAGAGGGGCAGCACGATCTACTCCGACTGTTGGCGTGCGTACAAGACCAAAGAGCTGGAGAAGGCCGGTTTCGAGCACTTGAAGGTCAACCACAAGTACAACTTCGTCGATCCAGAGTCCGGAGCCCATACTCAGACCGTCGAACGCATGTGGGGATCAGCGAAGTGGCGCAACAAGAAGCACCGAGGCACTGCACGTCATCATTTAGAGTCTTATTTGGCAGAGTTTATGTGGCGCAAGCTGGTCGGTGATTGCGATGTTTTCGAAGCACTGTTAGAAGCAATTCGTGACTTCTGGCCACCCGAAACTCAGATGTAATCATTGTTTGTTGTTATTGTTTGATTAATTTGAGTAATAAATGTTTGTTGTTTTTGTTTGATTAATTTGATTAATCAATGTTTGTTGTTATTGTTTGATTAATTTTTTCACAGGTACCAGATAACAGGAAAGAATTTTTTCGCAGGTACCAGATAACAGGAAAGTATATATATATATATATATATATATATATATATATATATATATATATATTCTATTTTTGAGGCTGCATCGCTGGGAAGTATCGTCATTGTGAGGATTTCGGCTATCTGCTCCAGCGGTTGGAATTTTTGTTCTGCCAATTTTCAATGGAAATGCGTCCATCTTCGTCAGTCATAAATTTGATTTGAATGGCTACTTCAATTAATCATATGTTTTGGAGATTTTATTTTATTTTAGTATGGCTTTCCACGTTTCTGATAGCACTGTCCACGCCGTTTATAGTATTTGCCCTCTTATTTATTTCTCGGGCTTCCAGGACTAATCTTTTACCGAGGTGGTCCTCTGTGTGTAAAACCTTTGTCTCGTCAAATTTAATTTATATATATATATATATATGTGTGTGTGTGTGTGTGTGTGTGTTGTTTTGCATTACATTTCTTAGATTGTTTCTTATTATTTTCTGATCCGTTTCGTAATGTCTCTTTTATATATATATATATATATATATATATATATATATATATATATATATATATATATATATATATATATAATATAAACACTATCTCTGCATGAGAGGCAGATCCCGACCGATAACAAGATCTGCCATTCTTTTCAAAAGCTCTGCGCCCACTACAGAGCAAGCAAACCGATTAATATATATATATATATATATATATATATATATATATATATATATATATATATATATATATATATATAAAATTCCAACTGATGTACTTGGCACTCATTTACTACGATTAGTGATGACTTGAAGGAGTTTTTTCAGCAATTTAATCATTTGTGTGCTAATTGAATGTGAACGAAGGCACCGACTCAATATCGAGATGCATTGCTTGCATGTCTATGAGGTGGCTCTATTCTAGACACATAAACATATATTTTACATTAATACTAACTAACCGTCTAGCAGTTTATGCATTGCTTCGATGACATTCTGACTGCAATACTTCGTAAAATAAATACGGGGGGGAAAAGTAATTACTTCAAGACTTCAAGATTTATTTCCTCTGTTGTAAAATCATTTTTTCTTTATTATTTCTGTCCCTATAAAGACCTGGGGATCTACTTTAAGCGGATAGAACTGATTACAAAAAGAAGTCCTCAGTACCGGATTTATTCCTCCCGAGCGTCTTGAATAAATTTGTTTGGTTCAAACGGATTTTCTTTGTTCGCACAGATGTCTAAAGACCATTCCCTTCAAATTATTACTTTTATTTGCAATTTCCTTCTTCTGAGATTCAGTCTGACTTTCTTTTGAAAAATCGTTCTTTCTGTTCTATCACAATGGGGAAAAAAACTCTAAATTGGATATTAAATATAATGGTTTATGGGACATCAAAATATTAAGGTTTCAGGTAAATTAAAAATTAAAAGCAATTCTAATCCTCTTTTCAAAAAATAAATTATTATAAAACTACCAAGTATCAAAAGGAAATCAATAATAAGTTCAATTATTAAAAGTCCGTCACGCAGGGGCTGCGTAAACTAAGTAGATTTCCCACGTGAAGTTTTACAATAGAGAAATCTGCCTAATGACAACTGTAGTAGTAAGAAACCTCTAAACCTATTCACGAGCGACGAATAGTTACGGAAACGGCCGCCAGAGCTTTCGGCGGAAAGTCCGAACATAGCCGACTCCTGCCGACCACACGCAGAATACAAATGCAAATATCTCGGTTAATATTCAAGATACGGAATACATGTATAAATCAATATTTATAGTAAATTTAATTTTCAATAAGATTCATCCTATATACTTTTTCGATCCGACGCATAATAACTGAGATAAATATATTTTGAGTTTTCAAAAATCCCCCCTCTAAACCCCCCTCCCACTTGTCCGATTTTAGCCATTAATGAACTTGATCTTCCTTATTACTTAAAACGATGAAATTCCGAGTTTGGTAACGATCAAACAAAAATTTCGACCGCTAGAGCGTTAACAGACATATATATATATATAATTTTGAACGGACCTCATTCTCATTTTCGTCATCTCCTGGGTAGGATCGATGGACATTTGAAGAAATTTGTCGAAACTCGCATCATGAGTACGACCTCAATAGCTGATTTCCCTTAAGGGGAAATCTGCTAAAACTGCAATAGCAGGTAATTTTTAAAGAAATCGGCCATTCAGATTTTATTTACGATGCTACATTCTATGAATGTCCTCAGATTTCTGCCAAATGAGACCTTTCAAAATTATATTTATATATATCCAGTTCCAGACGATGATCAGGAGGGAAGTAGCTCGGGGTTGTGCACAAGGCTCTGTGCTGGGGCCTTACATCTGGGCACTGGTGTTTGACGAGCTGCTCCTCAAGTTGCGGTCCCTTGGCATTGAGGTTACGGCTTATGTAGACGATCTGTGCTGCTTAGTTAAGGGAAATAGTAGGCAGGAGCTGGAAGTGGAGGGCCAGCGGATCATTAACGCTATACAGAATTGGTGTTATGAAAATAAACTTCAGCTCAATGACCAGAAAACACAGAGCATCTTGTGAAAAGGAAAGCTTTGTCATAGGTGGCCCCCAAGGTTGGTAATAGGTCAGACCAGGCTTCAACTGATGACCAAAGATACCTGGGAGTCCACATCGGGGAGAGGTTAAATCTCAACCCTCACGCATCTCATCTCCGGGATTCGGTCAGCGGACGATTTCACCACCTAAGGACAATAGCACGTAATACTTGGGGCATCACTGATAAGAACAGAAGCATTTTATATAAAGCTTTGTTTGTCCCTATAGTGTGCTACGCTGCTCCAGCCTGGGCTCAAAAAATGTCGAAAGCGACCAAAAATTTTCTATGCCAAGCCCAAAGAAGAGCTCTCCTCATGGTAACCAGGGCGTATCGGACAGTTTCGAGCGATGCATTGCAGGTGATGGCTGGCCAGCTTCCGATAGACCTGGAGGTAGCAATGCGGATCGCTATGTACCAAGCAGTCAGGGGTTGCCTTACAAGATAGGAGAGTCTATCTTCACAATAGGACAGCAGGACCTTAAAAAAACACTCCACCATATTGAGAAAACCATCTGGGACAGTTGGCAGAGTCGCTGGACCAACTCCAGCAAAGGTAGGATGACCTACAAATTTTTCCCAGATGTCAGGACCAGATCTAAGATGACATGGTACGTCCCAGATTTCTTCTCCAGCCAACTTATCAGTGGTCACGGGGACTTTAATAACAAACTACATTTCTTCAAACGAAAGGAATCCCCATTGTGCTCCTGCGGCGAGTTGGATACGGCTGACCACGTGATCCTCCAATGTCCGCGTTTCAACGCCAAGCGTATTCGGCTAATGAGTGCTTTCTCATATGTGAACTAGCCTCCTGAGAGTTACCCCATGTTTGTAAACGACACTGATAGATTTTCAGCCTTCAGGGCCTTTGCCCAAGAGGTGTTGGAAGACAAGTAAAATTGAATTTAATTGTAAATTATATGTATAGATTTATGTGAGTTTAGGCTAGTATTTAGGCTATAGGTATGTAGGTTAGTTAGTTAGGCTCTTCCTGCCACTTCTTTGAACAGAGGCAAAGGAGTCGCAGCTGCGGGTTCCCCTAGGACTTTTCGGACTTAAACTAAATCTCCCAAATGTTGCACTTTAATGCTTAGCCGTGCTCGGTGAGTTAGGCTAAGTTACCTGGCCCAATTTATGTATTCAAAATTTTATATCTCTTATTAAATGGAGACCGCTGGTATGGGGAAACCCAAAGGTACAGCGGGGGCAGAGGTGGGAGAAAAAAAAAAAAAAAAAAAAAAATATCCAGTTCCTACCCATTTAGAGCTTCAGCGCCTATAATTTGTAAAAGATCTACCTTGACCATCATCCGTGATATTTTAAAATTAAGGGCTGAAATTGGGACAGCAAAAGTGAAGATTTGCTGAGATTTTATTCACCAACCAGCCATAATACCAATATAATGTATGCAAGATGGCATATAAACAAATGTACTATAATTAATTTTTTCTCTTAATTACACTTAAAGGGAGTTATTAATATTATAATTTTCAGCCTCCAGAAAACCATTTTGAATTTCTAGTCCGTCTCGTAGGGGCTGCTTAAACTATGCAGGTTTCCCAGGTGGTGGTCTACTAAATTGCAAAGTTATCTCACCACGTTATCTCTATTTCTATGTAAAACATCAGATGAGTAGAAGGGAGCGGGAAGAACGGAGTCATTGAAGGACGGAAACACGAATAATTCGCTTAATACTTGATAACGAAAAAATATATAGTACAACATTTGTATACCATCAATAGTTTAACAAGATTCCTTCAATAACATATTATAACCCCACTGATAATAACGGGTATATTTTGAATTCCTTCCTTTCCCAAGTCCGATTACTGTCAATAAGTAATAAGGTTTTTAGTGTTGACTGAAACGGTTAAACTTCAAGTATGGAATAGATCAAATAAACATTTTCGAAACGACAAGACCATGAAATCTTGATATATGCCGTGGTCATACCACAAATTTGCATGCATTTAGCATAATATATATATATATATATATATATATATATATATATATATATAACAAAAGCACAAAATTTTCTCGTCCAATTCACCAATAACACACTTGCCCAATATCACGAACAGTACCAAAGCTGCCATTGATTGTTTAACCCGAAATATCAGCATTTAGACAAATCTATGATTAGACCTGCTGCTATTCGGAAACCAATTGATTTAATAATGGTTTCCCAGCAAAATATGAATATTGGAAAACGGAAGCACTAAACAATACTTTTTGCCTCAACCTTAGTCATATTTATTTTATTTTATTAGTTTTGAGAATTGAATGAATATTGACGAATTTATTATTGTTCTTGCAATCAAATAAATCAAGTTACCAAGTATATTATACGCGACGAAGCAGTGCAATACAAACAAAACAGAAAGAATCACCAAAATCAGCATTATGTAAGTTACCGACGAATTACCAGTTAAATATTAATAATTGCTAGTCGAGATACCCATCGTTGATAGAAATGGTTTCCCGTCAAAATAAAACGATCGAATTATCTAACCATCCAGAAAAAAGGCCGTCACGCAGGGGCTGCGTAAACTAAGCAGATTTCCCTCGTGAAGTTTAGTAATAGATAAATATACATACTGCTAACACAACACCGTGAATAAATACAAACGGAAATAAGAAATGTTTCATCCAATTTCAATAGCCTGCAGACAGGAAGCGTTAGGTTAGAAATGTAAACAAACGGGTCCCGCCTCACACCGGAAAGAAAAACAATTACTGAAATATATCAGAATATAACACATTAATTTTATTGAGAACTATTTACAATATCTAGTACTGTAATTAATAATGAGTCAGAATAATTGTTATCTCAATCAATAAAATTTTAGTAGTCCAAAACTTTAAGATGGGGGGGGGGGGGAGTCACCAGTGCATATTTGCATGTATCTCGTATAATAAAGGTCTCTTGAATACAATTTTTGGTATTTAAACTTCCAATAATGTGATTTATTATGTATCAGAGTATTGTTTACGTAACATGAGTAGAAGTGGCGGTTTGGTGAAAACTGAAAAATGCAAATATCTCGGTTAATATTCAAGATAAAGAATAAATGTATATAACAATATTTATAGTAAATTTAATTTGTAATAAGATTGATTCTGTATAATTTTTCGATCCGACGTATAGTAACGGAGATATTTCGAATTTTCGAAAATCCTCCCCTCTAAACCCCCCCTCCCACTGGTCCGATTTCAGCCGTTAACGAACTTGATCTTTCTTTTTACATAAAAAGCTTAAATATGAAGTTTGGTAAGGATTAAACAATAATTGCGACCGCTAGAGCGGTAACAGACAAATATATAGATAGATATATATATATATATATATATATATAGATATATATATACAGTTTTGAACGGACCTCATTTTCGTCATCTACTAGGTAGGATCGATGGACATTTGAAGAAAAATGTCGAAAATTCCGTCATGAGTACAACCTCAATAGCTGATTTCCCTTAAGGGAAATCTGCTAAAACATAGTTAAATATTGTACACTCCTTCTTTTGTAGTACGATAGAAGAATGTTTGAGGTTTAAAGGTTAAAAGTATAATTATTAAAGTATCAAATCGTTCATATTAACAATACTCAGCCCCTTAATACATATGCAAAATTTTTTCCAATTCTCTTTATGCATTTTCATGAAACTTGAAAAAAGTCTGGCGCCCGGAAGCCGGAAGTCAAAATTCATAAATGTAAATAACGATTTACCAAAATACAGAATTCGTTCTTTACTTTTTTTTTTGGGGGGGGGGCTAAAACAACCAATACTAACAAAGATATTGATAAATATGTATTTTCACGTAGTTGAAAATTCGAATTCACATATAGTCTTTGTTGTCTCATGGGATAATTGACTCACAAATATAAAATTCAAATAAATCCTCTCAGCCGTTTTTGAGAGACTGAATAAAAAAAAAATAAAATTGTTCCCTGCCGAAATTAAATAGAAAATCAGACCTACCGTAGAGTTTTATATTTATATCAATTGAATATTTCTTTCTGGATCTCTTTTTCTACGCTGCGTAGTATATAAAAGCAAATATAATAAACGAAATCGTTGAGAATTGATTTCCCAATAAGAACCTGCCATCATAATTTTCTGAGTTGGTATTCTGGCAGGTGGAAGTGACTTCTAATGTATGAAGGATGAAAAAATTGTTGGCTACGCTTCCACTATAATAATTTATTGAAACGGCAAAGCGCTTTCGATGCTGTGCATCATAATTTTAATTGCATCTGCCGCCCAAGAATCACATGACAGGCTTCTGAATTTTTAGATAAAATTATAGGTAAACTATTCAAACCTTATCACCACCGTTTATACTCAACAATCAAACAGACATCATTTTTATGATAATTTCAAGCCTCATTATGTATGAAGATATTTTTTGATAGGCTTCTTCTGTCTGAATCAAATTGAAATCTAGTCTGATGAAGTTTCGTCCTTGCCTAAGCAATAGGAATTTATTTAGTGACGAACTCATGAAATAAAATCCTTATTCTCACCCTGGTAAGAAAAGGGTGATAACTTGCAGGCAACCCATCCCAATTAGACATAATAATAATTTGATTGCACTTTTGGGCGAGTTGAGTTTTCAAGACGAGTCATATTAATAAAATAGCTGTCATAATATGGTTTTAGAATTCTAATTTCTATAAGTATTTGTAATAGAAAAATACATAAAAAATATTTTAGAGATACATGAGTAACATTTCTTAATTTCTTCAAAACTCTTGAAAAAAAGAGGGGCAATGGAATTTAAAAAGCCATGTTTGTGTGTGTGTGTGTGTGTGTGTGTGTGTGTATTTATATATATATATATATATATATAGAGAGAGAGAGAGAGAGAGAGAGAGAGAGAGAGAGAGAGAGAGAGAGGAAGAAATAGATACGCAGGTAGAAATAGATTTAGATATAAATATATATTAGTCTGTTCACGATTCAACGAAAAATTTTGTTTGAAGTTTATAAAAACGATTTTTAAACTTTTCATATGAAACGAAACAACAAGTGTATGAGCAACGATATTGGATTAAGGGTAGGTAGTCTAAAAAAATGACAAAATTTAAATGGAAAATATTTCCGTTATTAACCAATACAAAAAGAACTACAGTCTTTCTGATGACTATTCTCCACTGAGTTGTTCAGTAGATTTTAATGAACTTCAAATATTAACCCAGTTATTTTATTTTTTGTTTTCACCCTTCTGTAAACTTCCACTAGTACCCATTCAATTTTTATCTACTTTACAATTTTATACCTAGTAAAAGTTTCAGTACTTGCTTACATCAAAATTTGTGCAGGAAAGGCGCATGTCATTAGAAGTAATAGTTTCTATTTCTAATTGACGTCATCTGTCATTCCCGAAAGAATTACGCATAAGCGGAATTTAACTACGACTTTTTAAATTTCAAGGATGTCTTTCATAGAAATTAGGCATTTGCTTAGTGCAGGCGGTTATTGAACCTTTTGCATTCAGTTAAAACAATAACATAGTAAATTAATTATCTCTTCTTGGGTCGTAATAACATATTTAATAACAATTTTTAATGATTTAAACTATTACCATTTCGGGACTCCATTAGCACTAACAAGGGGAGGGCCTTCCCCCCGTCGATTTGAACGAAAATGTTTTAGTACCTAAGGAAAACAAATAATGTTAAAGCTAGAGAACGCACTTCTCACGCCTGTGTTTAAAAATGTTTTTAAAGATTTGCAGGTGTTCCGAATTCACAGGGTTCCTAAGAGTTTCCGTTTCCGAGTTGGTAGCGTTCTCTTTTTGTAATCACAATATCTCGAGATCGAATCTCACAAGGAGCGATTACTTTTTATTTCAGGAATGATTTTAATTTTTTGTTTCTAGGGCGTTTATTTAATATTAATAAATGTATAAAAATTTGTTTTAATTATTGGCATTTAATTGTGTATTTGGATCACCTCAAGACTTTCAGGCAAATATTTAACTTTTTTTTCAGACGAACGCACCAGAAGTGCGATCTCTCACTTTAGCCGAGTTGGTTTTCCTTCATTCCTTAAGTACCTTTTCCTTCATTCATTAAGTACTACACACTGTAACATTTTCGTTCAAGTGGGTGGGAGAAGGCTGTGCTCTCCCCTTGTAAGCAATAAGTGATGTGAGAGATGTACTTGTACTCCTTTTAGGGTAGGTTTCAAAAAACACAATAATAATTACTCTAAGTATAACTAATGTTGATTCTCTACCTGGTTCTATGATCATTTCTATGTGGCCGTGAGGAATTAATGTTTGGAGGCATGATGTTGTCACTGTCCTTATCAAGCAGAAAACACAAATCGCTGCAAACATTTTTACACTCTGAAATGAAAAAAAAAAAAATAATAAATAGCTCCAGATATAATAGGAAGAGAGCATTTTTAGGTCCTGGAGAGGACGAGAGGGTTGAAAGACTGCTAGAACTTTCTTAAACTCATTCAAAAAGTTAGAATATTACAATGGAAGTCTTTGTATCTGGAGGGCAGGATAAACTGGAAACTTCACTCTGAAACTTGTATCACTCCAGACAATTTTTTTTCAATCCATCGTTTTTTACATATATTTTTGAAGAACCCCTTTTATTTATGAAGTTTCTTACTAATTGAAAGGTACCTGTGTGTAGTTTTCCTTTTTGAGCCCTAATGTGCTCCAATGTTGTGTGCTAGAATGCTCTCTTATACATCTGACAGTTATGAATTATGTCCGTTCTTACTGTTAAAGATGAAAAACTGTAAAATATTTGGAAATTTATAATGTTCTATAATTTTTGGCATCTTTCATGCTGATAAAAGTCCATCTGGCTATGAATAGAACAAATATTTTTCGGTTTCATCATACTCATTTTTTTTTCAAATTTGATTAAAAAGAAATTTATTCAATGTTAACTTTATTGAAAAGTATAGGAAACGGCCGAACTAGCTTTTGGCGGGAAGGTCACTCGTCCGTTAGCCGCCCAAATTTCATAAAAATGCAAATATCTCGGTTAATATTCAAGATAGAGAATAAATGTATATAACAATATTTATAGTAAATGTAATTCGCAATAAGATTGATTCTGTACAATTTTTCGATCTGACGTATAGGAACGGAGATATTTTGAATTTTCGAACATCCTCTCCTCTAAACCCCCCCCTCCCACTGGTCCGATTTCAGCCGTTAACGAACTTGATCTTTCTTTTTACATGAAACGACTAAATATCGAGTTTGGTAACGGTCAAACAAAAATTGCAACCGCTAGAGCGATAACAGACAAATATATATATATATATATATATATATATATATATATGTGTGTGTGTATATACAGTTTTGAACGGACCTCATTTTCGTAGGATCGATGGACATTTGAAGAAAAATTTCGAAAATTCCGTCATGAGTACAACCTCAATAGCTGATTTCCCTTAAGGGATATCTGCTAAAAAGAGAGCCACAAAGACATGCAGTGGTTTCCCATTGTCTTCTGCATCCTACCATCCAGCAATAAAGGCATCATGAGGAAAATCCCATTCACACCAGTAAAGCTATTATTGGAAATGCTTTTCCATGCCAGAGTTATTAGATAGCCATCCTTCGGTAGCCTGTAGCCTGCATAAGCTGACTAAAGATAGGTATTAGCCATTACGTGTATGCAGAATACAACTTTAATCTACCCTCCAGGCTTTGCCCCCTGACATGTTGTAAGTGAGAATTTAGTCAATGAGGGGAGGTGGCATAAAGTAGACATTGATAAATAACATTTTTATAGTTTTGTTCTGAGTCTTTCTATAAGTACGTTCATTTGTACATTTTTGGACAACACATGTCAGTAGCGTTGATAATTGTTAAGATAAAGAAATAGACGGTAATAATTTTCCCTAAAACAATTTAAAAAAAAATGATTATGATCTACCTCTGCCTTTTTGTAAAAATAATATATGAGGAGAATTAAATATTGGGGACTAAAGAAAGATAATAAAAAAATATTTAAAGTGATATATAGTAACAGCTAATATCGGGATATTTCCATAGTGCCCTCCGCTTCGTTGTTATATATTGCCAATATATCATCCAAACATACCTCCTCCATGCCCCCTCCCACTCGAAAGAATCTGAACATATTCGAAAAAGCTACCTCTTGTCATCTTTCGAATAATATGAATTCTGAAAAAAGGGTTCTTTGAGTTTTTTTTTTAATATTTTTTTTAATATCTATTTCTTTGTAACAAAAATAATTCATATGCTATTTATCGGGATTCCATCGTTCTTATTAAGACATTCATACCATCTGATGAGACGCTTTCCTCATCCATCAAGGATGTCTAAAGATATAATTTTCTGATTGGAGATGTATTAAAACAAGACTTTGAAAGATCCTAGATGTGAATCTGTCTCCATTCTTCAAAATTGAAAGATTTTTATTTTAATATATTGTAGCAGCTGGGCCGGCTCAATAACAGCTCTTGGCCTAACCCCTACTAGCTGCCACGTAGTCTCAGTGACAGTGTTGCCATAAACAATTTAAACTAAAATAATTACTGTAATTTTAAAGTGGGTACACTGGGGGCAACCTGACAATTACCTTTTAGTTAGTGTGTGAAATTAATAGCGTACCCTTGTAGCTTTGTTTATTAGTGTTCTGTTGTGTTTGTGTGAACTCTCCTTCGGACCTTTTGTTGTTATTTATTCAAAGACCGATTGTTATTGTATTTTGTGTTCTCCATCCTTCTATTTTTCGACCAGTTGTAAATTTTTTTTATAAATTATAGTGGACTTGTACCTTTCAAGTTTTATTATTGTACGTTATAAAAAATCGTTCATTAAAATATAATTAACGCTTACCTTATGTAGCTAAGGTTACTCAGAAATAGTTATATATAGCTTAAAACACAAGATTAAACATTTAATTTGGTGAGTGTGACCTTTGCCCACGACTCAAAAATACTTGAAACTATGCAAACTATTGTGTACTATTATTAATAGCACATAATGCAGTGATTCTGTTCCCCATGTAGATATAATAAGTACTAATGTCAAATATATCAGTAGCGACCGTCGTTACTGCGTGGTGGCCGACTAAACCTGGTTAGAGCTTTGAATCTCAGTGGATATTCTCATTTGACCGGTAGACATTTCTGTCGTCATCTAAACAGAATTAGTGCTGATTTGAAGAAGTTTGTCAAAAATGCCTTTATGAGTACAACCTCAAATGAAGGACGGCTCCAAAAAAGCGGAAAATGGCTAAGTGGGTGCCAAAGGAGCTCCCTACTAATTGCCTATATGAACTAGCTATAATTAGTACTATTGACAAGACAATTTTTGGGAAATGGAATCAGATGAATTATATAAATGATTGAATTAATTACGATAAATACATTTAAATATTCTAGAGCAATAAGAATAATTCAGCCCATATAAGTTGCTGAAGGGAGTGAAGGAAAATCCATAGGGGTAAATAAAAACTCAGTTAATCCTTCACACGTTTTTATTACTAACCCTAGCTGTTTTCAGTTCTTCATATCCATCATCTTCAGAGCTATAATAAAAACAAAAAAAATTCTGTAAGTATTATACTAAAAAATATATTTAAAACTGCATTAAAGATCCTTACAATCTTAAAGGCAAACGCTCTAAGTATACACACATACTTCTGTATATAGCCAAATATATTCCTGCAAACAATAATCATATTATTTTTTTTCTGCTCATAAATGAATTTTATAAGAAAATTCATTTACAGAATATAGAGCGATTCTGGAAAACATAGTAGTTTTAACAAGGTACATGAAGTTCATAAAATTACTAATCTCGGACTACTGATTGATACTAACAGCTACTAAGGGACATATCGTGTATTTGTTCACAAAGCTGAAGAGCTGGCTACTAAAAAGAAATCCTATTCATATCCCAATCTAAACCAGAAGTTTATTTGGCAACATTTAATTAGTACTATTATTATTTAAGTCAAATCTAAGAGATGTATAATGTATACAAAAAAAAGTACTAAGTAAAATGTAAACTTTCTGCACAAATAAAAGTTTTTCATTTATTCAAGCGAAAATAAGCAGAAAAAGACTAACAACCAATTCAAAAACCCTTACGTTTACAATAAACATACCACTTATCCCAGATAAGTTTTAGTTGAAACGTGCACTTACTTTATGAAAATTCCTTCCACTATTCGCGGTGAAAGAGGGAGAACCGTATCTCCTCTTATTAGACTTGAAAGATATTCATGGAGGTTTTTCTTTTTCTTTCCACTCTACTTTTGAGGGAGCCATTGGGTACCTCTAAAAGGGACATTTTAATTGAGATTTCAAAAGGTAGGAGTAGTCCATATTTAAAACTCTTTCACTTAATACGACGTTAACTAATAGATATACTTAGGTTTTAGTGCCCAATATAGGGAGCAAAGAGTCCCCATTATACTTAAGTTTATACTCAATTTGTTCTTTATAATTTAAAACCCGGATTTAATTATGTTATATTTATGAAAAAGTGAAGATTCTCAACTGGAAGGACATTCAATAAAATTATGAATATATAATTATATATGACTTGTATATCTTATATAGAAGAGAAATACATGTTCCTTCTACCAATTGTAAACAATGAAGTCTTAGCAGATTATTATTTTGTCTCTTATTTTCGTTAACCTTCTTCTGAGGGTATAATGTACAGAACCGTCATTGGACAACGTACAATTATTACAAAATGGCAATATATTCTGTTCATATGAAATTTGTTTCAAATTTAATAGTATTAGGAAAGTTTCAAAAAGATATTGTTCTGGTGTATATTAAGTGAAGCTAAAATTCTGCTTGAACTGCTGTTTCAAAAAAGCGCCTCTAATTAAATATACTAGCTAAGCTACCCGGCCTCACCCGAGAATTCATTTGAGGTTGAATATAGATGATATTTTTTGGCAAAGCTTTACTTTGTTCAATATTTTGACATTTCCCTGTCCCAGCGTTTAAGCTGTAAACTCTTCGTTGCTGCGGATTTTTTAATAATAAAATTATTTGTTATGTAAGGCTTCACTGTCCTCAGTATTTTTATATTTTCCGTCTCCTGTGCATGTATTTTTTAAATAACGTAATGGACCATGTGGGTGCCAAACCCTTGGGAAGCAATGGTTATTAATTTGAAGCTCAATAGGAATATGCGTTTCAACTTATTGTTTAAGCTAATGAAATACATCACAATGCATATACCAACTAAAATAATAATATTTTATGATTCTTTACTATTTTTTTTTTTTAGTCAAAATAGATTAACGCCTCTGCCCCTGGAAAATAGGCGGAACACCTTTCATTGTATAAGACCCTGAAGAAGGGCAGGCTGTGAATGAAACATGAAATCCTGACGAGGGATAAAAGCCGAAAAGTATCTTAATTCTTTTTTCAAAACATTAGATCAAAGCGTCAATGTCAGCTTTCAATGGAATGAAAAGACCTCCTTCATAAATCATCCGCTGAATGGCCTCACCTGACATACGTTGGAAAAGGCTAGTTGATGAATGGAAATCACCTATTTCTTGGCTGAATGGGTCTTTACTTGTATTAATCGGCCACAAAGACCTAATCAGATGTAAATCAAATGCCGTTTCGATTACTACTGACGAGGGACTCGAAGCAACGGGCAACGTCTATTGAAGCTCTTCAGACATTACAATTGGAGTACAAGGATTTAGGCGGAATAAATTAGCAATAATATTAATTTAGTACCACATTACCTATTCATTATCTTCAGTCTGTCAGTAAACAGCACTAGATCTATACAATGATTCAGAGGCATGATAGATAGCCCAACTGTTTAGCCACGAGAGTTTCGACTATAAAAAACTCGATGAGGTTTCTTAGCTGAAATTCAGTTGGTTTTCTTATACGTTCATAAATTTTGCTCGACTTCATTTAAAATTGATCTTAGATTATTGCATATATAATTATAATTTATTTCGTCTAACTATAAAAGCGGAAATATAAGTATTTTATCAGTGATAGGTCTCATAGGTATATATATCTTGGGCAGGTGGATATCCATTATGATAAAGATTTATGAAAAAAGGACTTTTAATCTCTAGAATTGCCTCTTTTAGCGGATTTTCCTTAGGGGAAATCAGCTATTGATGTTGTACTCATGATGGGATTTTCAAAAAAAATTCTTCAATTGTCCTTCGACCACGGAGATGACGAAAATAAGGTCCGTTCAAAATTTTTAATATATATATGTATATATATATGTGTGTGTGTGAGTGTATGTTGACACTAGCGGTCGCAATTTCGAAAATTCGAAATATCTCCTTTATTATGCGTCGGATCGAAAAATTGCATCAATCATATTGCAAATGTAATGTTCTGTAAATAGTGAAATGTACGTTTTTTTTTTTTTTTTCATTATCTGATTATTAAATGAGATATTTGCATTTTTAATTCTCGGCCTTCAGTAAACCCCCACTCCTACTCAGTTTATATTTACAATAAGCTGTTATATTATTTGCTCTTTCTTTGAAGCCTAAATGCCAAATATTTTTCTAATTGAATTTTTTCGTTTTGAGATAAATGCAAATAAGGGACGCACGTGGGAAGTCTGCTTAGTTAACGCAGCCCGAACTATTATTATTAAGAGAAATGAGTACTTTCAAAGCCATGACCCGTCTTTGGTTATCCGTTACTTAATAATCACGTTGACATTAGTAATTCCTAAAACGAACACAAATAAACATATCAAACTGCCAAAAAGAATAAGAATTTTTAGTGAATTTAATACAACAAATATATATTCACGTTCCTAAAGTTAAATATACAATTTAACACTCTTTTGTAGTCAGGTATGGAGCATGATTCCATTAGTTTAGCCTTTTATCAAATAGGATCTCGAATAATATAATCTCTTAGTTGTCATGAAATAATTTTATGATCAAGGATTCATACAGTAACCTAATTTGAGAAATCATTAAATAAAATGGAAGAATGAAAAGAAGAAAAAGGGTAAAACTGAACTCTGTGACACAATTTCATATCCTTCGTACCATGCACTCCCGTAATTTGTGACTGAACATTTGTTAAGTATGCAGATATTAACATATTGAGCATTGTCCTTCGAATCTCTACAATTGTGCAGAAGCCTAGAAGTAGCCTCCGAGACAACAACAATTCTCTTACAAGTCACGTCCGACCTAGTGAAACTATTTCAATTTCGGTCGCTTCGCCCTACGAGCTGGAAAGTGGCTTTCAGCAGATTTCCTTTCAGGAATATTGGCCAAGATGCTTATGGTGCTATTTTCGAAAAGTCTCTTAGAATATCAATAGAGCCTACTCACTACATGACGAAAATGAAAGCAATCAATAAAAGCATACATATATATACAATATTATATAAGTAACCTTTACCCTCATGTGGTATTGCTTATATTAATATTATGCCCAAAAATGTATGAAATTACTTAAATAAATATATGTTCAAGTCATTTCTTGAGGTTTATAAGCCGGTAAGAATACAAAGCAACTCTTGATATTTATTAACGGTTTCTAATCCTTACTCAGATCAATTAAAGTATTTCAGAACAAAAGAAAGGATCTTTAGGTCTCAAATAGCTATATTTATACTCCTTATTTTAGAATCGCAGACGTTTCACACTCCTGGGCATTAACAATGATTATAAAATTATTGTTCTGTCACTTTTATACTCACTAATGTGTCCACATAGTAAAAATCTCCTTAATTTAATTTAGCCTTACCAAGAGGTAAGTTGTCAATATCTAATAATCTGATAACATCTGAGATATAATAAGATTATTAGATATTGACAAATTTTCTCTTTGTAAGGCTAAATTAAATTAAGGAGATTTTTACTATGTGGACTCATTAGTGAGTATAAAAGTGACTGAAAAAAATAATTTTATAATCATTGTTAATGCCAAGGAGGGTGAAACGTATGCGATTCTAAAATAAGGAGAACAAATATAGCTATTTGAGACCTAAAGATCCTTTCTTTTGCCCTGAAATTTATTAACGGTATCAATTTGTAGAGAACTAGGAGAGCCTCAAAATAAATAGTGTTAATTAACATAACGTAAAACATATATATGAAAGCTGAATATAGGCAATCTTACAGACCCTCGACTGATCTTCAGTTTTGAAAACATTTCAAACCTCAAACCTTCTTTTTACATACGACATTTTTCATTGACTATCTCCGTGATACAACCTCCCTCCAATCAGCTAGTGATGCAGCAACACACATCATTTGCTTCTTGGAATGATATTTGTAAAAAAAAATATATGAAATACCCTAGTTTTAATATAATTTCCTTCCCCTTTTTTATAGTTCCAGTAGATATAATTTTCATCACTGCAATATAGGTACAAATGTGTGCCGACGTTAGTAAAAACACCTAAATGTTTCGGATTTACAATAATTCCTTCACTTCGTGCAATGAATCAAATAAATATTTTCCGTCTACAAAAAACACATATGTCTATTTTACTTCAGTACATACGTAATTGTTATTTTTTTTCGTTATTGTTAAATATTGTGTGCTGTGATTTTGTTACAACTCCGAGGCTTCATCCGCATAAAAAAAATACCATCATCGTTGAAATATCTTTTTTTTTCGTGGAAAATCCCAATAATAAAAGTATTTCACTCTTAGCAACATTCTTGTACAAAGATATAGATAGATAGATATTTTCTACTGGCTTATGTTTACAACATGTTACCAAGAGTCTGGCCAATTAGTGTTAGTATGGTTATTAATATATTATAACTTCTTAAAATATGTGTAAATAAAATAATAATAATTTCTAAAATTACAAATGAACACCATATACATTGGCATGTAATACAATATACATATCAATCTAAATAATTATAATACTGAATTCAGTAGATCATAATTTAATGTAAATGTAGATTAATTCACTCTTTTTTAATGTCTAAATAAAGATCAGTTTTCTGACATATCAGATTAACATAACTCTTCTCTAAGATAAGTATAACTCTTCTAATAATAAATATAACTGCATATAATAAACAATGTGCCGATTATTGTTGAATAAGCATCCCCAATAAAATTATATCTTTCACAAACTGTTTTTAAGTTATAGATTTTAATTTTTTACCTTTGACACACGCTTATCGTTTTTAAATTTTATTAGTTCACTATTATTAAATTTAAAACCAATTTTCTATTGGTTTTATCCCGGATATGTTTTTTTTTTAATGTTTTTATTATTTTTTGACTGTTTTCACACTGTTGGTCATGCTATGTTTGATAGATAGACTTAAGGTTTTTGCTTGTCAGCAGGCACTGGTGATGGAGTGCTGACTCTGAAAGTGCACTTTGCATAAAATTAAAACACTAGTAGAGGACAAGGCCTTTTTATTGATCCTGATCAATTGGTTCCTCTACCATCCAGCATAGCTTTCTTCTAGCATTCCAGATAAATTAAAAATATAAAACTTGATATTATAAAGCTTGATAACTCTACGGAAGATAAACTAAAGTTAGGAGACTGTATAAAAAAAGCTGATCATATACCATATCAAATACGCAAAATTAAAACTATGTATTTAACTAATTTAACTGGAAGTGTACATAGTGATCATTTACGCACAGATAAATGCAGACAAGATATTAAAAAAAAACATAGATTTTCTGTGCTAAATTTGTATTCTGGGCAGACGTTAGACATGCGAGTTAAAGAGTTGACCTTAATATCCCCTAGTACCTAGAGTAGCAAGTTCGATTACTACAGAATTTATTATGTGGCGAACTAATTAAATAAAACTCTAGTACATACGTAATAGGAAAATATATAACCGGAGAAAATTGTTTCATTAAATCCTGTAAGGATATGATGTCAGTAATTCTGGGTTTGAAGTAAGATATGAAAGAGAGACCTTAGGAATGTAATCTTGGCCACATCCAGGAACTTGTGGCAAACTTGGTCGTTTAGGGCTTTCAGAGGCAGACGTTTGACCTCCTTCTATACCTTACTTCCGGATACTTCTGTTCCACTCTCCCTAAAGAAAACTAGTCCCTTTTCCTCTCTCTGTGGTTACTTCAGTGCTCTGGAATTCAATCTTCCATTCGAGGTATGACAGTCTTAGAGCATTGTAGTGATTCTTATGACCACTAGTGTATCTGCTAAGCACGTAATATTAGTGCTACAACAGGCAGTATAGCATTTCGATTCCTGCATAGCCTAAGGTCTGCTACCTTGTGCTACACTCTGCTATATTCAGTAAGGTTAAGCATTCATTTTTCCTACTGGCAACCATTATTGTTAAGTTGAAATTTATTAGCAGATTTGCCTTAAGGGATTTTCTCAAATGTCCATCGATCCTACCCAGGCGATGACGAAAATATGGTCCGTTAAAACTTATATACATACATATGTGTGTGTGTGAATATATATATATATATATATATATATATATATATATATATATATATATATATGGTTGTGTGTGTGTTATGTTATGGTTGCAATTTTTGTTTGATCGTTACCAAACTCGATATTTAATCTTTTCACCAAAAAAGAAAGATCAATTTCATTAATGGCTGAAATCGGACCAGATCAGAGGGAAAGGGGGAGGGGTTTAGAGAGAGAGGGGGGGGTGAAATTCGGATGGTATTACGAACGTATTAGAGTTTGTGACTATTTTATTAGATGACATTCTAGGACCTCAAGTCTAGCCTGTGAGTTAAGGGTTTGGTCTTAATACACATGGCAAACCTAGAGTCGTGGTTTCGATTCTTACCGAAGCAGTAGACATTATTTATTGACGAGCTCTCTAAATAAAGTCCTTAGTTCCACTCTTGAACTCCTAATCAACCTGTGAAGAAGAGTAACCTGTGGATAACCCGTCCCAATTAGCCTTAGTAGCACGAAGTGGACGTTAATAAATAACATTACATTAGTAGATTTTATACTATGTATTAATAATTTAGAAAACATTTTTTCTTTATTTTAACATTTTAATTTATAGAATTGAGAATAAATGATACTGAGCGACATTGCCAAGTTACGGAGCTCACCAAATAACAAATAAATACATTGTTTTTATGTAGACTACCGGAGATCAAGTATCAAGAAATTAAACACGCTTTTACCTACGACTATAGATATTTTAACATATTTTTTATAATAACATGGCTTTACCTGATCTATTTTACTTTTATATTAAGAAAATGTTTGAATAGCTAGAATTGCGTCACGCCTAAATAAATACAAATTTAGATGTGTTATGATCTAATACATAAATTATTATTATAGTTTATTAACAAGGAGGGGCAGGTTATCTACAGGCTACCGCCCTTTTCTAGCCAGGCTGGGACTAAGGATTTTTTTTAATGAGTTCGCCACTAAATAAATTTATATTGCCCTGGCGGGGCTCAGGTTAGCCATGCGAGTTAAAGCGTTGACCTTTATCTCACATGGTAAACCTTGAGTGGCGAGTTCGATTCTTGCCTGGGCAAAGGAAATTATTTAGTGACGAAATTCATTAAATAACGTCCTAAAATCCCACCCTGGCTAGAAAAGGGTGGTAACCTGTAGATAACCCGTCCCGATTAGCCTAAGTTGCAAAAAGTGGACGTTAATAAATAATAATATTGCCCTGGCGGGAATCGAGTTCGTCAATCTAGATTTACCATATGAAATTAATAGCAACGCCTTAAATTCAAAGATCGCCTACATTAAATGATACTTATTATTGTTATTCCAAGTTTGTTTAGAAAGGCAAGAAGTTTATTCGTTGAAGGCAAGAAATTAATAAACATGCTAAATAAAATCCTTTGTCTTACCCTTGCTAGAACAAGGAGACCTGTACAAAATACATTTCGATAAGCATTAGTACCATAAATTTAAATTAAATTTCTTAAAAGTATATTATTAATTAGGAAACAAAAATTAGTAAACCATAAATAATTAGAAAAAAACTATCTTGAGTAAAACAACATTAAGCATCCAATGCGTTAGCAAAAATATCTATTTTAAATTGTAAATATTAAAACAGTCATAATGCGTCGTGTAAGTTTCTTTTTAATTAACTGTTATCCCAGTATTATTATTTGTATTACATTCATGATTTCTGAAAGCACAGCTTTTCTGGGTAATGAGAGTACTTGTATTTTAAATGAGAGAGAACGAAAGTGAATTTACACAAGAAATACTCCGAAATTCACTGATCTGTGAGTAATTAATGAGAAATCAATAAGCTAATTTGATTTATTGTGAATTAATAAAGCAGAATTAATCCGATTTTTTAATTTTATTTTAAGTGCCCACCGATTCAAGTGGAATACTTGTTTGAAGTTGGCTCTTCAACCAGACGGAGCATTTTAACAGCAGTTATGCTCAATAAAATAATTGGATTATGTTTGAAAAGATTTTTCATTATAAACGAATGGCAGGATTTATTTAGGCATCATTCATTAGAAAGCGTGATTATTAATGTCTGTACTTAGGGCCTAAAGTCACCAAGTTTTGTAGGGTAGAACGCCAATTCCCTTCTTCTTTTAGCAGATTTCCATTGAGAGAAATAAGCTATTCAGGTTGTGTTCATGACGAGATATTCGAAAAATTGCTGAAAATGATCGTGGATCCTACCTAGGAGATTAAGAGAATGAAGTATGTTCAAAATTATACACACACACACACACACACACACACACACACTCACATTTCTGTTAAAGCTCTTGCTGTCGCAGATTTTGTTTGATTATTACCAAACTCATTATTAAAAAGTGTAATATAATTAAAGAAGACGTCCGTTTATGGCGGAAATCGGACATTTAGAGAGGGCAAGGTTGAGGGATTTCGGAAATCCAAGTTTCTTCCTTAATATAGGCCGGATCGAAAAATTTTAAAGAACAAGCCATGTTTCAAATATAATTTCCAATAAATATTGTTCTACACAATGTTCCTGTATCACGAATATTATCGGAGATATGTGCTCTTTTTAGTATCCATTCCTTAAGTAAACCCCTACAATTCCTCATCTCATATTATTATTATTATTATAATTTATCAACGTCCGCTTTTTACAACTAAGGCTAATTGGGACGGGTTATCTACAGGTTACCACCCTTTTTTAGCCAGAGCTGGAATTTAGGATCTCATATTAGTAATAAATTGACATGTCATGTAACGTCCAAAGTTTAAATGTAAAATATTGTTTTTATTGTAATTTTACTACTCCAATATGTTCGATTTGAAGTTATGAATTAAGATATTAGTTTCAAGCAAACCATAATAACTCGACGCGCGATATTTTACTGTTTCAAGCAAAAATAAAGAAAATGGTTGAAACCGGGTGGGGAAGAGGGGGGCTGGTTTCCAGCAATATTCCTCTTTAAAATGATTTCGTACTTTAAGTGAAAAAGAGAACAGATAGTGAGAAATATATACCAGCTGTAGAAAATCTGAAGAGATAAAAGTACTCATTTCAGAGTCTAAGGATTGGATAAAAAAAAATGTAGAAGACAAAATTTCTAGATATATATATATATATATATGTGATAAAATGAGGAGGAAGGCAGTGGTCATGAATTTGTTAAAAGCACTAGGATCTTGTAATTCTTATACCCTTGAAAGAGATGAAGAAAGAAATGTTGAAAAAAATTTTAATTCCAAATCCAAAACTCTCATGAGCCAATTATTCCCGTTAATGAATTCAGATCTAAAATTGTTTTAGATTAAATTTATATTCCGAGTTTAAGGACAGCGGGTATTCTAATTCGGCAAACGAAAAAAAATCCGTCACGCAGGGGCTGCGTAAACTAAGCAGATTTCCCACGTGAAGTTTTACAATAGAGAAATTTCACGAGAGTCGAACAACAGTTGCGGAAACGGCCGAACTAGCTTTTGACGGAAACTCACGACTAGACCCGAAGTTAGCCGAATTCATCTCCGTCCGTTACGCTCAATAAAAATGCAAATATATCGGATAATATTCAAGATAGAGAATAAATGCATATAACAATATTTATAGTAAATTTAATGTGCAATAAGAATGGTTTTATACAAGTTTTCGATCCGACGTATAGTAACGGAGATATTTCGAAATTTCAAAAATCATATCTATATATCACACATCACATCTATATATATATATATATATATATATATATATATATATATATATATATATTATATATATATATATAGAGAGAGAGAGAGAGAGAGAATTTTGAACGGACCTCATTTTCGTCATATCCTGGGTAGGATCGATGGACATTTGAAGACATTTTTCGAAAATCGCCTTAAGGGAAATATGCTAAAAGCGTCCCACAGACACACGCGCAAACAAACTTTGGAATAAATATTAATAAAGTAGTTCTTACTTTTTTTCCAGATCTCTGGTTCCTCGATTAAAATAAAATATTTTAGAATGTCTTAATCTTCATAAACTACACATGATAATATTTTCAATTCTATTATTATTTGTCCAGTGAAATTGTTACTTCCGAAAATATATACTGCTCTAGATTAGGATCTATTTGCATTTGATGAAAAAGAAACGAAAAATGGGGAGTCACTTGCCTCCATTGGCTATGGTAACTTCAAGCGAGCCACTTTGCTTAATAGCACTCAGGTGGCCTGTGTAAAGTGGGGAGGCAACCATGGAGGCAAGCTTTCTTTCAAAATAGCCTTCCCTTGTCTGAAATAACCCTCATGACGAAAAAAGAAGAAGGAAAGTAAAGTAACCTCATGGAATTCAATGGACCATACTTAACAATACTAGAATTTATCATGCATTTTATTTCGTAAATTGCTAAGAGTCTTAAATTAATTTTCATAGACCTGAATCTAAGAATTTTCATTTATTGTTAATGATACTTAAAAATTCAGATGCTGGATGACAAAACGCACACTCTTATAAGTTATTTAATATAGAAATTATAACAGCATTGAGCTTCGAGGCATTTTTGTCTCAAATACCAAAACATAACTTTTACAGGTTTTGTACATCTAAATTCTTTCGCTGTTATCATGATATAAATAACCTGTGATGTGCTGAGTGTGTGTGTTCGATATTGCTAATACTTGCCCGGGATTTAGAAAAGAAAAAAAATGTAGTTTACTATTAGTTTTTGTCGCCATGCTTTACCACGAAAACTTCTATATGATCACCCGTTGTGGTTATGATATTTATTATAGTTCCACTGAACTCGAAGTACACTCTTGTACTGTTGTAACTGTAACTCGAATACTGACCTAGTTGTTTGCAATTTATTTTTCTTTATTGCTTTCAGCAAACTTCCACCCTCGCTTATGATATTTTCCCATCAAGTTATTGTACCAATAAACATCTCAAGTGCAGGATATGTTTCAAGTCCATATTTAGCATATTTCCTGTAAGGGAAGTAAGCTATTGAGGTTGTATTTATGCCGCGATTTTCTATTTGTATCATGCTAGCCATCTATCTCAATTTTTTTTTTTACGTTGCCAAAATAGATATATAAAATAAAGATCAAGTTTGTGAATGGCAGAAATCGGAACAGTTGAAGGGTGAAGGAGGGGGTATATATACGATTTAAAGTTGGGAATTCTGAAAATGCAAATTAACTCCGTTATTATAGATTGGATCAAAACTTGTATAAAGCCTATCTTACTGAAAACGTGATTCTCTATTATTTTTTTTATCATATATGTTTTTTTTTTGTATCTTAAATATAAATATAAATATTTTTCAATAAAATTAATATGTTATACTCATGTATACGTATATATATTATCATTAATTGTTCTTCTTTCCGGTCTTTATTCTATCTATTCAGCGCTACGATGTTGGCTGCCCTGTTATTTACCATTCGGACGCTTTCCGTTGTAGATATTATTGATTTGCAAATTAACTGAAATATTTCTTCTTACCGTTTGTATTTATTCGCTTAACATTCACGGTGGTATTACTAGTATGTAGATTTATCTGTTGTGAACCTTCCCGTTGGAAATCTGCTTAGTTAACGCAGCCCCTGCGTGACGGACTTTTTATTTTTAATACAATTCACAATATTGTTCTGAAAATAGGAAAGCGTCTTGCGAAATCATTTGCAAAAATAAAATGGTGGGCTCAAATAGACGATTACTTAGAGAAGGAGGGATAAAAAATTGGTGGCCAAAATTTCAAGGAGGCAATTTAGGAATAAATGAAGGGGAGTAGGTCTGGGCTGGGGTGAGATTGAATTCAGCCATGTTAAAGCATTTCCCATTCATCCGACCACTTTTTACTTATCCTTTCTTTCAAAGAATTCGAAGAGATCTTTGAAGACCCCGCTTTGATCAAGTTTTTTTTTTACAAAACCCCCTTGGTTTCTAATCACCGGGCAAAAGAAGTTGTATTGAGAATTACTCATCATAAATAATTATCATTGAAAAAAACAATGCCGATTAATTAAAATCCCGCCACGCAGGAGCTGTGTAAACTAAACTGATTGCCCATCTGTTTGAATGACACGCTACTGATCTCATCTCACAAAGCATTCTCTATTTGCAAAAAAAAAATTGATGAGTAGAAGCGGGCAGCCAATAAAATCTTAATTGGTGTCGTCATCACACAATCTTCATTTATCTCGCACAAAAAAAAAGACCGGTGAAAACAATATTCCGTATTAGTGCTTGGAATAAGACGATTCGTGATAAATTCGCTTCTTTTTTTTCTCCTCTTAAGTAACCCTATGAGGAGTTATTTATTTGAATACATTTTCCATTGCCACATGGCATATTTCACGTATTATTATGTTTAAATACATCATTATAATACAATATATACTTGTTTATCAACTATCTACTCAAATATTATATTCAAGAAATAAAATACAATATTAAAATAAGTATGATAATTACAAACAAAATAATTAAATGAAATAAATAGTAAATAAATAAATAAACACAATAACAACAAAAACATATTAATTAAAGTTAAACTCAGCCGATGTTTAATTTGCGAGTCTATGTATGGTAAATATATTGATTCTATGTAAGGTAAATATATTGATTCTATGTAAGGTAAATATATTGAGTCTATGTAAGGTAAATATATTGATTATATATAAATTCGCTTATGGTTGTATAAGCTAAAAGTGAGGGTTTATTGAAGGAAGAAAACTAAAAAATGAAAAAAATTACGTTTAATATTCAACATAGCTGAAATATCTATATAATATTTATAGTAAATTCAATTTCTATTCAATTTAGCAGATTTCCCTTAAGGGAAATCAGCTATTGAGGTCGTACTCATGACGGAATTTTCGAAAAATTTCTTCAAATGTCCATCGATCCTACCCTGGAGATGACGAAAATGAGGTCCGTTCAAAACTATATATATATATCTATATATATATATATATCTATATATATATATATATATATATATATATATATATATATATATATATATATAGACATATATATATATATATTTGTCTGTTAACACTCTAGCGGTCGCAATTTTTGTTTAATCGTCACCAAACTCGGTATTTAATCGTTTTATGTAAAAAGGAAGATCAAGTTCGTTAACGGCTGAAATCGGACCAGTGGGAGGGGGGGTTTAGAGGGGGGGATTTTCAAAAATTCGAAATATCTCCGTTATTATGCATCGGATCGAAAAATTGTATAGAACCAATCTTATTGGAAATTAAATTTACTATAAATATTGTTATATGCATTTATTCTCTATCTTGAATATTAACCGAGATATTTGCATTTGTAATCTGCATGTTCGGACTTTCCGCCGAGAGCTCTGGTGGCCATTTCCATAACTATTCGTCCCTCGTGAATAGGTTTAGAAGTTAGGTCAACTGTTTTTTGGTGCTAGAAACTACTGGGTTATTACGCCCTAAATAATGTTTTAGGTTTAGAGGTTTCTTACTACTACAGTTGTTATTAGGCAGATTTCTCTATTGTAAAACTTCACGTGGGAAATCTGCTTAGTTTACGCAGCCCCTGCGTGACGGACTTTTTTGATGTATGTTTTAGTATTTAAGCTTATAATAAAGCTGTTCATAATATATTGGCTTATTTCAAATAAGACATGAGTAGATGTGGGGGTCTAATGAAGGCTGAAAACTAAAATATGCCAATCCCAATATCACGGTTAATATTAATTATAGATAAAATATGTATATGACAATATGTGTGGGCAATCAAATTTACAATTAGATTGGTTTTATACGATTTTGTTACTCTTAAAAACAGAGAATTATTGAATTTTGATAATTCATCCCCTTCAACCCCCTCCCCGATTCAGTGGTTAACGAACATAACCGTTACTTTTGCATGAAACGATTATACCTAGTCCTGCCATAAATACTGTTACAAAAGTTGGACTTTGTTTAATCCTTGGGTATTGTTTATATAATCCCTACCTCTTATCACTTGTTTACTTGACACATAAGAATAATAATCCCTATCAGTTAGTATTTTTCTTTCACTCGGTTAACATGGAGTGGGGTGATAAAGAAAACCAGATCGCTGTGTTCGCCTTACACAAAGTTGGAAAACGCAGATCAGAAATTTTCAACAGCCTGAAACCACTTGGTATCAGCCGTATGTTCGTGTACCGAACTATAAACAGGTACAATGAGACCTCATCTGTAAGTGACAGACCTCGACCAGGTCGTCCCCGCACTGTGAGAACAGTAAATGCAGTGAGAGCAGTGGCTGCTCAAATCAGAATAAATCCCATCCGAAAACAAAATTTTGGCCCGGGAAAGTGGAATCTCTGGCAGATCAATGTCTCGCATAATAAAAAGTGACCTTTGGATGGGTGCATTCCGAATGACCGGACAAAGGCTTACCATTTCTCTGAAATAAATTAGGGTGGATAGATCAAAAGTGCTTCTTCGCCGTTACGCCGATGGAGTTCATCGAAAAATTTTGTTTACCGATGAGAAAATGTTCACGATAGAAGACACATTTAATCGCCAAAATGATCGTGTGTACGCGCACAGCTCTAAAGAGGCCCAGGAAGTCATTGGAAGGGTGGAAAGAGATCACCACCCTTCTTCAGTGATGGTGTGGTGGGGAGTTTGTTATGATGGCACCACAATGCTTCACTTTTGTGAAAATGGTGTTAAAACATCGGCTAAAAACTATCAGGATGATATTTTGGAGCTTGTTGTCAAGCCTCTGAATGAAACTCTGTTTGCTGGAAGTCCCTGGGTTTTCCAGCAGGATTCTGCTCCAGCTTATAAGGCCAGGTCAACTGAGCAATGGCTGCAGAGGAACGTTCCTGAGTTCATCTCTGCCTCGGATTTGCCGTCAGGAAGCCCCGATCTAAACCCGCTAGACTACCGCTTGTGGTCAGATCTGGAGAGGATGGCATGCCACAGAGCACACCCTAATTTGGAAAGCCTCAAACAATCACTGGTCCGAGCTGTTCAGCGTTTTCCTCAAGAAGTGCTGCGTGCTGCAATTGATGACTGGCCAAGAAGATTAAAGGCTTGTGTAAAGGCAAAACGGGAACATTTTGAGTAATTGTATTTTTATGTTACTCTCTGTATATACAAAATTTATTTTACAACAAAGGTTTTTGAAGAATTGATTGTTCTTTTGGTTTCTGTGTATATTTCCTTGTAACAATATTTATGGTAGGACTAGGTACATCGAGTTTGGTAACGACCAAGCAAAAACTGAGACCGATTTAGTTGTAGCAGAAAAGTATGTGTATTATTTTGAACAAGCCTCATTTTCGTCATCGTACTAGGTTGGATCGATGGATATTTGAAGATATTTTTTGATAATCGCGTCATGAATACAACCACAGCCAGCTCAACTAAGTTCGTGACCGTAATATATATGAATAAACTGTGATTTGAAAATAAATCTGACTGGAGTATAGAAAACCCAATGTCGTCATATTTTATTTTTTTAAGAGTACTTTATCTATGCAACAAAACCTCTTTGTTTTCCATCGTAATCAGTGTTAAATGACGTGTATCCAACAATTTAGACAAGCCTTTATTGTAGGAGTATAAAGTGTTTACACAGGAAATATTCATTATGTTATAAACATAAAGGGCATTGTTGAGATCCGAGAGTTTATGTTTTGTAATATTAAATGCTAGTGAGCTCACATCACCTTTTGTTCCGTTGTACCCTAAAAACATATTTAGCTTCCCTGTGCCCCCACAGATTTCATTAAAGGGTAAAAGAGTGACAGCAAACACACACTAGTTAATAAATGAATATAATTTACATCATTTAATGGGGAACTGTGGTTAAACACTTCTATTCCATTATTTATTATTAAGAAGAAAAACTGATTATTTAAATGTACTTTTTGATGAATGGTTCTTGAGAAAACTAAATCACAAGAAAGTTTGTGAAAAAATCATTGGACACATTTGTGCATGAATTTTTTTGTTATTCATATCCGTAAAATCTTTGGAAAATATATATATATATATATATATATATATATATATATATATATAGTTCATTACTATAAAAAATATTACAAATAGCACATATCTCTCTTCATTGAAAAACTTCTTAATTTTAATTTTATTTAGTGCTTTAAATTATTAAAAAGGCAGACGCTTTTAACTAAATAATCCAAATATAAGCCACGGTATTTAATAGTAAGAAATACGGAGAAGAGTCGTATTGATGAATTCATTGATAACAATTAATATTGTGAATAAATATTTAGTAGTTTTGGAATAAGTAAATTTTTAATTTTCTTTGTAATCTTATTAATTTTTCTTGCTTTATAATAATTGATTTGCCTCTATACTACTATACTGTATTAATAATTAAAATTAAATACAAAAATGATCTTGGAAATTGTAATAGAAAATACGTAGAGGAATCAGAACATTTACTCAAAAAGAGAATAATGCAAACTGAAAAACGCATAGATGATCAAATGCAGTGGCAAGCTGCCATTTCGGATCGTACTGACGAAATGAAACTAGTTTCTAAACTTTCCAATAAACAAATTCTAGAAAAAGAAAGGAATACTTTTAAAAGGAAGCACACAAAAGTCAATACATTTTGTAACCCAAAAATAGCATTGTGGGCGAATAAAAAAAAAATAGTAAAGAAACATATTTTAAAAACAATATTTAGACTCAGGTACAAAGATACATGATTTATTTGTAATTGTTTCTCAATATAAATTTGATAATACTTTTAGTAACGAATAACCCCTTGAGAATAAACAGTTAAAAAGCTGGAAAAGTGCAAGGGAGTGCATAAATGGAAAGTAAATAAATTTCACATAAACTTATGTGAAAATGTATTTAGTCATGGATAGTCCCAGTAAGGCTCAACCATTTATATATATATATATATATATATATATAAAACCAATGCAAATACAAAATGAAGTTGTGTCATGTCGAAGTATAAATATTGGATCAATGTAGGGACTGAATAATATTTTTTCTTCAAATTACAGTCATCTTCTTTTAAGCGTGAAGCATTTAATGGATATTGGACAAGTTGGACTGACGAACACATCGGTCAATTAAATCTTAATTTTCGCTAAGCCTATAGCATCCCCCTAGACTTGGAATAACCATTTCATACAATATATCAAATTTTGAACGGATCTCATTTTCATCCTCCGGGGTAAAATCAATTGGCATTTGAAGAAATTATTAGAAAATGGCGTCATGAGTATGACCTCAATAGCTAAAATATGTATCTCGTGCTCTAGGCGAACAAGGGGTTTTTATTCTAATGATCACTAAAAGGCGATTTAATTATTGGATGGGTTCCAAATATATATGTTGTGAAATCTGCCAGTACATAACTCAGTAACTTCGTAATTACGAATGCATTTGAGATTTCATCCATGACTTGAAAAGTCAATCCATTTTAATGAAGTCATCCATTTCATGCCATTAGCAAAGTTTAAGTAGAGGAGTCAGATGTATTATCCACTGACAGATTTCACAATGTTATAAAAAATGCTTCAATGCATATACTATGGGATAGCACATGGGATATTGACACGGTATAGCAAATAGATTACAATGTTCGTCCAATTCCATTTGTGAACGGATCATGTCTGCCTTAACACAGCTATTAAATTTTATCATTACGCATAAAAAAAAACCGTTACGCAGGGGATGTGTAAACTAAGCAGATTTCCCTCCTGTAGTTTAGCAATACATAAATCTATATACTGGTAAAACACCACCGTGAATATTAAATCAATAAATACAAACGGTATTAAGAATTGTTTTAGTAAATTTTAATAATATCCGGACGGGAAGCGTCTGAAATGTAAACAAAAGGTCTTCCAATCAACTATTTACGATATCTAGTATTGTAATTTATAATGAATCAGAATAATTGTTATCTCAACCAATCAAATTTTAGCAGTCCAAGGCAGGAGGGATCACCAGAATATATTTGCATTTATTTCGTATAATAAAGGTCTCTTGAAAACAATATTAGGTATTTAAGCTTGTAATAAACTGGTTTATTATATAGCAGAGTATTCTTTATGTAACATGAGTAGAAGTGCTGAAAGCTGAATATGAAATATCTTGGTTATTATTCATGATTCAGAATAAATATACAAAACAATATTTATAGTAAATTAATTTTCATTAAGATTGATTCTATACACTTCTTCGATCAAACGTATAGTAACGGAGATATTTCGAATTTTGATAATTCTCCACCTCTAAACTGTCTTCCCCTTATTCTATTTCGGCAATAACGAACAAGATCTTTCTTTTTGCATAAAACGACTAAATATCAAACAATAATATAAATATAAATATATATATATATATATATATATATATATATATATATGTATATATGTCTGTTACCGCTTATAGCGGCAACCTGCCCTTAAGAAAAATCTGCTAAAATCATAGAAGGGTCATTATATTTGTGTTCTCGTGTTCAATTACTTCATAATTAAACTAATCAATTCAATGTTAACACTCTTATCGAAGCATGAATTCCGTGACGTAAACCGAATCATCCGGTCGCACAGGCCTGGAAAGGTTAATAGAAATTCCCATCAACAAATTCGTTATTTTTATTTATTGATTGAATAACTTGAATCACATTTAATCTATTATTGTCATTTTTAATCCTTTCATTGAAATCACTGTCATCCGTACGATATATAGATCGTGATAAATAGCGTTTTACTGGTACATGGCTCGTGGAAGGCTCCATGACAAATCATATACTTTGTAAAACACACAGGAAAAGTATACGATCAACCAGTGTTACAAGCTATGGTGAAAGGTACACAACTTACGTAAACCGAATTACCCTGTATCGTAGACCAGCAATACGTTGGTTGTTAACCGAAACAAGAGGTACAAGAGACCGGAGCAAAACGAGCAATATCTAGTCAAGGTCGAATGGCGTTCACAAAATATCCCAAAACGCTTTCTGTGTGTAGAGGAAGGAAAGACCTAATGAGGTGGAGAGCGCACCAATATTAGCAGGTCTACCAATACATGAAATATGAAAATCTCTACCGGCCTCTCAGACCGGTGTTTCGGTAAAAGTGTTAAATGAAATGTCTCATGTTACCTACTGCAGTCAAATTGCCCACGTTCCTTGATGCATCTGCGACCATAGAATGGCTAAATGGGACCATAGAACGCGCTTGAAACTCCCATGGATTTCCTGTTTATTTGCCAGCCATTGACGTTAAGCAGCCGTCTATTTACTTGATGCTTGAATAAACCATGATCAATCTACAGCTGGAAGAGCGTCCCCTACCTTTTGCTTTTATAACTCTATTCACCTCTTTATTCACAAAGTATACTTTGACATTATATAGCGCCCAAACCTCTCTCTCACTCCTCCTTCAGCCTGTAGACTTAGATACAATTCAAACATTTACATTACAAACAGCTCTCAACTCCACTCAAGCACTAATGAAACCCCTTCAATGACTTAAAGAAACAATTCTCAATTATTGATGATATCAATATCTTCTTAAAGGCGTCAATTTATACAATAATCCACCTCGAATTCGAATTTCCAATAGCAATAATGGCGAATGGAATATAATGATGCTGACACAGAGAGAAAAGGAAGAATCCAATATGTTCCGAGATAAGAAACACCAGCTCGGAAGACGTACACCGCTGTCATTGCGAAATACATATATATCCCCATTCCTTAAGAAAAAAAAAAAAAAGTCTAAGGAGATTTTCCACGTGCGTCCCGTTTTTGTATTTATCTCAAAAATTAAAAGTTCAATGAGAACAATATTTGGTATTTAGGCTTCAAATAAAGTGCTTCATAACGTAATAGAATATTGTTAATATGAGATGGGGAGGAGTGGGGGTTTACAAAAGAACGAAAACTAAAAAATGCAAATATATGAGTTAATAATCAAGACAATGAAACAATGTACATAAGAATATTTATAGAACATTTAATTTGCAATAAGAATGGCTTTATACACTTTTTCGATCCGACGCATAATAACGGAGATATTAAGAATTTTCGAAATTCTCGCCCTTTAAACCCCCTCTCCCCCTTGTCCGATTTCAGCCGTTCACGAACTTGATCTGTTTTTTTGTATAAAACGAATATAAATCAAGTTTGGTAACGATAAGACAGAAATTGCGACCGCTGGAGTGGTAACAGACAAATATATATATATATATATATATATATATATATATATATATATATATATATATATATATATAATTTTGAACGGACTTCATTTTCGTCATCTCCTGGATAGGATCGATGGACATTTGAAGAAATATTTCGAAAATCGCGTCATGAGTACGACCTCAATAGATGATTTCCCTCAAGGGAAATCTGCTAAAATGTTACTTAATCAGATATCCCTTATCCAACGTACAGTTCTGCTGATGCCACCGCATCTCCAGAAAGAACTTGGAGCATTAAAAAAGAATTCTATGACAAACCACTTAAGTCCGTCACGCCTCTCACGGTAAAGAGTAGTGGAGTTCCAACGTTATTAAATATTGTAGGCTTCTAAATTCCCTAAAGTTAATTCGTTGTATAGGATTCATGATAAATGGATATTGTATGTATGAGAATAAATAACTACTTGGAAATAAATAGCGTAAATCTTGGAGTGTAACTCTGATAGCGGTAGAATCGGAAATGAAAAGGACCTTTTTTGCTTGGACAGAAAATGCGGCTTACGAAAGTTGACACGTAAAGAGCTTCTAAAAATCGAGGAGTATTTAAACTTTTAAAGGCAGAGAAGTACACTGGCAAGAATTCTAAATGTCCATTGAACTACAAATGGTTTAAAGATTAGAAATACCTTGAATTTTCCTAAAAATGCCAGTTGAAGTAAAATATCAACAATAAATTACAAAAGAAACCGGGAGGATTGGCCGAAAGACGAAAAAATGTTGTATCTGCAACATTTTACGATCTGACTCATTATAACCGAGATATTTTGAATTTTCAAATTCCCCTCCTTCTAAGCCCTTCACTGTTCGAGGTCCGATATCAGCTAACAAACAATTATGATCTTTAATATTGAATGGAACAGTTATATAGTAGGGTATAAATCATATCATAAATCAGAACGTATTTGCGTATATCTGACAAAGTAAAAGTCCGTAACGCAGGGGCTGCGTAAACTAAGCAGATTTCCCACGTGAAGTTATACCAGAGAAATCTTCATACGAGAGCCTAGCAGTTACGGAAACGGCCGACCTAGCTTTTGGCGGGAAACTCGCTAATGCGTTACCGCCCACATTTAATAAAAATGCAAATATCTCGGTTAATATTCAACATAGAGAATAAATGTATAAAACAGTATTTATAGTAAATTTAATTTGCAATAAGATAGGTTCTTTACAATGTTTTGATCCGACGTATGGTAACGGAGATATTTCGAATTTTCGAAAATCCACTCGTCTAAACCCCCTCTCCAACTGGTCCGATTTCAGCCATTAACGAACTTGATCTGTTTTTTTGCATAAAACGTTTAAATATCGAGTTTGGTAACGATAAAAAAAAAATTGCGACCGCTAGAGCGTTAACAGTCAAATATATATATATATATATATATATATAGTTTTGAAAAGATCTCATTTTCGTCATCTCCTGGGTAGGATCGATGGATATTTGAGGAAATCTTTCGAAAATGACGTCATGAGTACGACCTCAATAACTGATTTCCCTAAGGCGAAAGCTGCTAAAAGTTCAATGATAACAATGTTTAGTGTTTAACCTTGGAATGAAGTGGTTCATGATATAAAAGCTTATTATTAATATGACATAAGTATGAGTGGGGGTTTACTGAAAGCCAAATGCTATAAAACCATATATCACGGTTAATATTCGTGTTAATGAATATATGTAATGAACGACATTTATAGATGATTCAATTTTCAATAAGAGTGTCTCTATACAATATTTCGATCCGACATAAAGTTACGGAGATATTTCAAATTTTCGAAATTCCCCCTCTAAACCCTCTTTTTCATTCTTCCAATTTTACCCATTAATGAGCTTGTTCTTTCTTTTTACATATGACTATTGAATATCTAGTTTGGTAACAATCCAATCCAAGAAATGTGTGTGTGTGTGTGTATATATATATATATATATAAAATTTTGAACGGACCTCATTTTCATCATGTCCTACAGAAGTATTAATTGACTTACTGTGAAACGATCTTCATTATCTAAATCGTCTATATTGGTTATTTTCAGTTACCCTTTTTTTTTACATCTTCGTTTTATTGAAAACCGGACAAAGAAATTAATCTGTAATTGGAACAGGTCTGAAGGGAGTGGCTGGCGGTGGTCACAAAAGAGCAGTTATAATTAATCAGTGTGAATTGAAGTTGGATCCCTTCTAGACTTTATCCTCGACTCGCCCCAGCTGCGAAAAAGAAAAAAAAAACTTCTCTCTCCCTCGCCTCCTCATTTCATCACCAATTCATAGTCCCCTCTTCTTCTTCGGGAAAGCGAAAAAGTGGATGACATTTATTTTTAAGACACCTTAGTCACCCCCTTTCCCAAGCTTATGAAAATGAATGCGCGCATTTCTAATTCATAACTGAATTCAAGGGGAACTCTAATTAACTTTGTCCCAGCGAATAAAGAACAAACAAAAAAAGAAAAAAATAACTAGAAATATCATCCTGTTAGCCTGCGACAAGAGGATTCCACTCCCTTAACAATGGAGGCAAGGACATACAAAGGCCTACGGTTCAAAGGAAAATAATCTAACTAGTTTCTCCTCCTACGTCCTGAATATATATCTCATTAGGCCTACACACGCATGTATCTATCAGTTAAACAAGAAAATTTCATATCCGACGGAAAAATTTTCAATTCTTCTTGCAAACATTAAGAATAAGCGCTACTACAATAAACCTTAATTTGGGAATCACTCCATATCGTCATAACCATTAGCGCCCGTTCATTTCACATCAGATTTTAAGTATTTCCTTACCAGGCTACAATCATTTTTGTCTTTATGTCATATTATTATTGACGCTGAGCTCATGAGGGGATTTTCGAAAGATTTCTTCAAATGCCCATTGCCAGGAGATGACGAAAATGAGATTCGTTCAAATTATATATTTATATTATTAATATTTTATTTACACCATGTTATGTATATTATTTCCACCATTATGTACACTCTGCAATGCACAACTAACTATCAAACACTTACTTACAGACTGCAGACTAATAACTGATAAGAACTTACCCACCAACCTATCTGAACTACTACACGACGACAGCCCATACATTACAAAAGTCATGGAACACCTCAAAGACACACACATTTACAACCATATTTAACATTAAATAATCAAACACTAGACTGCAATAATATCCACTGGAGAAAAAATAAATAAATAACCGTACTTTTACCTACCTCTGTAGATTTTTTAACCTTTTCTATTGGTTTTTATAAGGTGGCTTTACCTTTACTATTTTAGTATTATAACAAGAAAGTGTGTGAATCGCTTAAGTTGCGACACTCCTAAATAAATAAATAATATTTTATGTACCATGTACATGGAGGGTGCTTTGAATTTGCCGTGATTTTCTTATTATTTTAGAAATAATTTCTAGGAATCTGCTTGAAAAATAATATTTATTGTTGTTGTATGTAAACTCTTTTATAGTGTATAATAATTCATATTAATTAATTTTTCTTTGTTTACTCCTTTTCTACAATAAGTAGTGGGTTTAAGGCAATTGTTAAAATAACACACGATTTATTTAATTTTTTCTAATTAATTTTGTTTAATTCAATAACAAGTAGAAAATGCAAAAAGCTTTTCCTTTTTAGCAATTTCCCCTTAGGGAAATCAGCTATTGAGGTCGTACTCATGACGCTATTTTCGAAAACTTTCTTCAAATGTCCATCGATCCTACCCAGGAGATGACGAAAATGAGGTCCGTTCAAAATTATATATATATATATATATATATATATATATATATATATATATATATATATATATATCTATATATATATATATATTTGTCTGTTAACGCTCTAGCGGTCGCAATTTTTGTTGTATCCTTACCAAACTCGATATTTAGACGTTCTACGTTAAAAGACAGATCAAGTTCGTTATTGGCTGAAATCAGACCAGTGGGAGGGGGGGTTTAGAGGGGGGATTTTTGAAAATTCAAAATATCTCCGTTATTATGCGTCGGATCAAAAAATTGTATAGAATCAATCTTATTGTAAATTAAATTTACTATAAATATTGTTCTATACATTTATTCTGTATCTTGAATATTAACCGACATATTTGCATTTGTATTGTGTGTGTGATCGGCAGGACTCCATGTTCCGGACTTTCCGCCGAGAGCTCTGGTGGCCGTTTCCGGAACTATTCCTCCCTCGTGAATAGGTTTAGAGATCCCTTCCTACTACAGCTGTTATTGGGCAGATTTCTCTACTGTGAAACTTCACGTGGGAAATCTGCTTAGTTAGCCCAGTACCTTTTCAATAATTCAATACGGAAAAGGGAAGTGGAAACAAAACATGAAACAATATTTGACATTTAGGCTCCAAATGTAGTGCTTCATAATATAACAGCTTTTTGTCAATATGACACCAGTAGGAGTGGGGATTTCACTAAAGGCCAAAACTAAAAAATGCTAATATTTCGGTTAGTGATCAAGATAGTGAAAAACAGTACATAACAACATTCATAGAACACTACATTTTCAAAAAGATTGATTTTATACAATTTTTCAATACGAAGAATAAGATCGATTTCGATTTTTTGTATATATATACTCAAACTTCAAAATATAGTCGACGTTCACATGACTCATATTAGCAGATTTCCTTTAAGGGAAATCAGCTATTGAGGTCGTACTCATGACACGATTTTCGAAAAATGTCATTTGAAGACATTTTTCGAAAATCCCGTCATCGATCCTACCCAGGAGATGAAAATGAAGTCCGTTCAAAATTATATATATATATATATATATATATATATATATATATATATATATATATATATATATATATATATATATATATATATATATATATGTCTGCTAACGCTCTAGCGGTCGCAATTTTTGTTTGATCATTACGAAATTCAATATTTAACCGTTTCATGTAAAAAGACAGATCTAGTTCGTTAATGGCTGAAATCGGACCAGAAGAAGGGGGGATTTTCGAAAATTCTAAATATCTCTGTTACTGTACGTCGGATCGAAAAATAGTATAGAACCAATCTTATTGCAAATTAAATTTTCTATAATTATTGTTATATATATTTATTCTCTATCTCGAATATTAACCGATTTTTGCATTTTCATGAAGTCTGTGGGACATGTGGTCGGGTATTGTTCGGATTAGTTCGGCCGTTTCCGTAACTGTTCGGCTCTGGTGGAAGCTTCTTCTAACCTTACCTTACCTTCGTTACTTTGTGAGATTTATGCAAATACGTTCTGTTCGTCCGCCCCCCCCTTCTTTAGTTCTTGGACTACTAAAATTTGAGTTATTAAAATATAAATTATTCTTACAATTCAGAAGCTGTTTCAGTTGGGAATTTATTAAAATTAACTTAAAGATTTCTCATTACCGTTTATATTTACTCACAGTGGTGTTGTGTTACCAGTATGCAGATTTATCTATTGCTAAACTTCACATGGGAAATCTGCTTAGTTTACGCAGCCCCTGCGTGACGGGCTTTTTAAATTTAAACCCCGTTGAAGGTTTCATTTTGCGTTTTCAAAGAGAAATATAACTTTATTATAGTCATTAACACTTATTAAATATGTAACAATTAACAGCCTGAAGTTTAACAGGGAACTGAGAGTGAAGATTTTATGTTTTTATAAGCTAACGACAAAAGGATAACAATGGAGTCATCTGAAGTTTGATAAAGATGGGGGGAACAAAGACAAAAATATTGATAGGAGACACAGATAGGGGAGGGGTGGTAGAGGGAGTGGAGAGCATTTGGAGGGGAGGGAGAGTGGTGGGGGTAGCGTGCAATCTCTGATACAAAAGGCATCCCATTTGCACTTGAGTTAAAGCCCCCCCCCCCTCCCCCCAGCCTACTTCATTTGCACCAACAGTGCTGCCAACACAAGAGGCGGGCTCCACCTATTCTACTGTACATTTCATCCCCTTTCCACATTTTCAGACGGCATATTTTCTTATTCTTGCTCACACATCTTCCTGGGAAAAGGACCATTTGTCGAGCGGGGCGATGTTTCCCGAGATTTCTCCGTGTAATCCCCGGCCATTCATAACAAGGCTTGCTGGAGTTTCTTACAGGAGGAACTTTTTCTCGTCAAAAAGAGGACTAATATCGTATGCAATATAATCGGTCATTTTGATAATAGGACAACTTGATAATGTGGAACCAAAAACTTTCTGACCTTAGCGTTTTGATATCAGCAATAGACTTAGTACGCTGATTAAGTACTTAAATAAACTGTTCTAAAGTATTTAAAATTGACATTTGATCTTTTCATTATTTTATATCACATCAATTCACCAAACCGGGCAACCCTAAGAACAATTACATTAGATAGCAATACTAATAGCTATGTAATAATTAAATTTCTATCTGGCGATTTACTATTGACCTTCAATGTTCTTCAAATAAGTCTTTACTTTTGGCTATTTCTCATGTCATTAATTTTTCAGTTTTCCCTGCTCATGATTGTATACCGTTCATTGAAAGCCATAATTTTATATACAATAAAAGTTTGTTTTATATATAAATACAATTTTGAACATTTCTCAAGTAAAATTGATTAATCGACATAACATATTTCGAAAATCGCTTCATCAATATAAACTTAGTTGCTGAGTTCGTGCTGTTATATATTAATGTTCTTAAATAAACTGCTATTTTTATTCTTTATTTTTTTATAATTCGAACATCTCTTATTGATTTTGGAAATGATAAAATTTTATTAGAAACAATTTTGAGTGTAGGAGGGTTTCTATTTAATTTACTTTTTTTATTTTTGTTAATTTATTATTTTGTATATTGCTTTGATTTGTAATATTTTGTTTATTTGCTATTTTACGAAACTGTTTTTTTGGGTTTATTTTTATGTGTGTGATATAAGAATTTATTTATTATTATTAGTATTTATTTATTTACAGACTAACCTTATAATTAACAAATATAAAAAATTTCCATGCCACAATGTTATATTATATAAACTGAACTCCTGAGCTAATGGAAAACCTTAGCAAATAAAGTATCTATGCAATAATTGATTATCGTTATGAATTTCATAGACAGATATACGGACAGATATATAAAGAGCAAATTAATTTTTAAAAAAAGAAGGAGTTTTTAATATATATTTTTTAACGTAGAATAATTAAAAATCTTTTCTTTTCTTTTTTACCTTTTTAAAAAAAATTGTTTCCCCTAGGTATATTTAGAGCGTTCTTTACTCTGATCTAGATATAGAAATAGGTTTCGGTTATTTAGTTATGTTCTCAGAGCTAAGGAACCGAAATCCCCATGGTACGTGAGCTCAACACACTTCTTCCTCTTTGAGCAAGTTTCAGAGAAAATGACTTTGACCATGTTTCTGAGCAAATGTCCTTGAGCCTTTTGACCAAGACTCTTAGCATATGAAGTTTACCTCTTTGACCGTGTCTCTCAGAAAATGCCATTCTGGGGCACTTTTTGTGATTCATCCGTCGAAAATGTATGCAATTTCTTGAAAAAAGACTCCTATTTGTTCCTTTGCTTCTCTTTGAGAGTTAGTAACCCCAAAAATCGCGTTAGTTTACAGAACTCATACCTGTTTCGTTCTAGAAAGGGCTCGAGTTCTTTATGAAGTTTGAAAAAACAGGTTCGCAAAAACAGCATTAACCATCATTTGTGTACGCCAAAGGCGTTACAGAACGTGTGAAGAACTGATGTATTATTCAGATCCGACAGTACTTATCATTGGTTGGAACTCATTTAGTTAGATTGAAAAAACGTTTTGAATGGCTGCCACGCTGACGTAATACATCGTTAGAAAGATATAAGATATATTCCTCTTATTCTGGGCACAATATTTTTTATATATTCTTCATATTTTATGGCAAGACTCGAAATAATCGAGTTCAAGATTGACATGTAAATAATCGACTTGTAGTCAGCTGACTTAACCTACCTCGGGAACCTCAGTATCAACTACCACCAATCTATAATTAGATTTAATAAGTATATCATAGATGTAGGCTCTTATTACTACAATGTCTTATTAAGAGATTTGTTAAATCAATGTTATTAATTTTTTATGTATATATTTTTTTTAAAGGAATAGCACCTGAAGAGGTGGCAAGTAAGCATTGAAACATATAGCGCAGTTTCATTAAAGTTTGCTCCGAAAAAAATGTTTTCATTGGTGACCCTTGCCATAAAATATGAAGAATATATATCTATATATTTTAGTTCTTGCAGCTAATGCAGCATTGTAAATACATTTTTCTCAAAATGCCATTGTTTTTTTATTTTCATCAGTTATCTTGGAAATAAGTGATATAATCTATCGCAAAAAAATTACTAATTCCTACTTAAGACCTGGCATATTTCAGGACCAAATGCGTCACGTTAGGGTCATAAAATTTGCCAAGTAATATGACTATATAATTTTCTTTATTACTCACATGGCAGTAAATTAACCATCAAAGGAAGCATTGAACATATTGTGTCATTTTAAAATGAAAAACATTTTTAATGAATTATTTTTTTTATTTACATCCACTTTAAGTTACTATGGCTAATTGGGATGGGTTATCTATAGGTTACTACTACCCTTTTCTAGCCAGGGTGGAACTAAGGAATTTATTTAACGAGTCCGTCACCAAATAAATTTCTATTGCCCAGGGCGGGAATCAAAACCGTCACTCTATTTAATGAATTAATGATCTCGGGAGTTTAAGAACTGGGGCGAGTATTAAGAACTGCCCAAAGTTCTTGGTTAAATGATGTCAGTCACTCATCTCTCGTTGCCAATTCTTCAATGAAATTTGAGAATTTATTTTTAATTCATCAAGCCAAAACCCAACAAAGAAAAATAAACTGATAATTCTTAATAATTTACAGAATTTCCATTTTTGTCTCTTTTTTATTCAATATCCAAGTATGATCATGATTGAGAAACCTTCTTTTTTTTTTTGTTTACTGGTTTTATTGCACTGGTACTTCTAAATTTTTATGTATACCTACATCGTTGGGACGAACAAATAAATAAAAGTGTTAAAGAAAAAAACAAACGAAAAAGCACATTTTCACTGTGATTATTAAAACTGTTTGTTCCTTAATTGAGGAAAACAAACCAGATTTGAATCTAAATATTAATGTGATTCCAATTGGCTAAATTCAATTTAGGAACAACTTATCGGAGTCGATTATTAATCATAAATATTAGAGTTTGGAGAGAGTTAGTGTCACCATTGAAACGAATAGCTAACTCTAGGAGTTGATTTAACCTAGTCAAACAATCCGTCAGTGTTTGGGAAATTTAAACAGTACTCTCTTCAATGGACTTTAATTCATTCCTAATAACTATTAGAATTACAAATTAGTGAATTCAATCGCTTCCCAGAATGAATTATTATTGTCTAATATCCTGGAACAATATGGGGTCAATGGTGGAACTCAAGTGTAATTTCAGAATCCGTTATTTCTCACATTTTCAATGTGGCGGTCACTCAATAACTACGACGTATTCCTCTACGCATTATGATTCTCTCATGCTATGTGTCCTTCATATCGTTACCCCCAGCCAGTTGGGAAGAGTTTTTTCAATGATTGCAAGGAGAAATTGAAAAAAACTTGGCCCTTGAAGGGGCGGCATTCAAACAGCGAAACGTGGAATACAATTCTGAAAAAGAATCCGTTACGAAGAGCCTGCGTAAACTAAGCAGATTTCTTACATGTTGGAATGACACACAATTGATATCATTGCACTAATCTTTATTTCAAAATTAAATCTGATGAGTAGAAGTGGGCGGACAATAAAATCTTAATTGGTGACGTCATTACACTAACTGATGGCTTGTATGTCACGTAACAAAGGTTTGTAGAAAACAATATTTGGTAATCATGTTTAGAATAAAATGGTCCATGATATATTCACTTATTTTTATAGTACGATGACTAAAAGTCGGAGTTAACTGAAGGCTGTAAACTGAAGGAGATATAGGGAATGATATGAACATAGGGAAAACATGTACATAATAACATTAATAGAACATTAAATTTCCCAAAATAATGGTTTTATTCAAATCTTTGATACATCATACACAGAGATCTGGATGTACACGCCTGCAACCTCTACAATTTGTTTGTCTACAACCCTGCTTCCCTAGAAGGAATAACGGGACATCTTGAATTTTAGAACCCCCCCCCCCTCTAAACCTCTGGTTATTTTAGCCCTTATCGAACTTGTTCTTAAGTTTAACATAAAAGGCTTAAACAAAATTTTCAACCGCTAGAGTGGTAACAAACAAATATATATAACTTTGAACGGACCGTACCTTATCATCTACTTTGTAGGATCGAAGGACATTTGGGGAAATATTTCGAAAATCGCGTCACGAGTATAATTTCAGTAACTAAAACAGATGTAGAAAAAAAATTTCGTTTTTATTGAGTGATCCTTGCAGAATCTCCATAAGTTGAGGTTTTTTAAAATAATCAAAAGCAGAAAATATTTTATTATTTCCAAGTGTGGAAAAGATGAAGGATTATGAAGAAACGAGCGACTAAGGTAGTAAAATGTCCTAAAAACATATATAATTGAACAGTTTAATAATAACATTTATTGTATTGACTTTCAGCTGAATTCCTTAGGGTAATACTGAGAGTACACCAGCCAGTAGAAGCATTTCAATGGTTTATTCCTCCTTCACTTATAGCGCATTTTTTCTTCAAATTAGTTGTTAACATTAATAGATTAGCGAATGATAGCTATTAGAGAGTAACCACAGAAATTCCTAAAGTAAATAAAATTAAAGTATAAACCTATACTAATTCATTTGGGACATATATTTTGGAATATTTAATTGCTGAATTAAATAATAAATACCACATTGGCATTATTCTCGTCCAATTTTGCACCTCCAAAACATAATTTTAATTATTTATCTATTCCAGTGTTTGTTAATGAACGCCACTCAGCAGGGCTATTTTAATAGTGTATCCGCCTCTCCGTATCATGCATATGATTCGCATATTTAATGTTTGCATTAATTAATAGATGAATTCAGGTCATGTAACTAAAGTTAGATTTAGTAATAAAAGTTTGAAGGTAAACTAGCCTTGTTAACTGGAGGAGAAAGAGCTTACTGATGTTAATAAAAGTTTGAACACTTTGCCTGTCTTGAACCAAAACGCAATCAACATTAGATTTCTAGTTAGATTCTAATAGACTTTGTAGGATTTTTGCTAACTTACATGTGAGTTTTTGAGGACGCTTAAATATCGGTGATTGAATTCAATATCTCCTGAAACAGTTTCAAAGAATCTCGGAGAAACGTCTTCTTGTAAAAGAGGAAAAAACAGGATCTTAGCCAGATTCTTACAAGACGAACCGACTTATGAGGCTAAGATCATAATCAACTCTGCATTTGGTGACTAACAATTTACGTTCACTATTAATTATTGTGTAGACTTACAACACGTGTAGAGGGCCTATTATAGGCCAGTATTAAGTGACAAAGCTTATAATGTCTTTGCTTATACTGATGGCTCAAAGACAGTAAATGGTACAGGCTCTGCTGCGATAGTTGGCTCCAATAATTACCAGCTAAAATTGACGAATGCATCTAGGCTCTTATACAGCTGAGCTGCAGGCCATCCTATCAGCATTGTCCAGAATTCAAAGCTGCTGCCAAAATGAAATAGTAATTTGTACTGATTCATTAAACTGCACACACTGAACTACATTTACTCGGCAAATCCTTTGGCTGTAAAAATGTTGGGAAAATTTCACCGACTAAACAATAATAACACACACAATACTCTTTTATGTTTACCCGGACATACAAATATTAAAGAAAATACAGAGATCGACAGATTAGCAAAAGGTACTACGAATGGACATACCAGACATTGACATAAACTCTACAGACCACCAAGAAGTATTTGCCGAATACACTAAGGCTCTACAACAACAATGACAGCAATCTTGGGATAACACACACGACAATAACCTAAGACAAATAAAACAAACAGTTAAGGAATGGTCATTAAGCAACAGGAGCACACGAAGAGAGGAAGTTGTGCTGGTCAGACTACGCATCGATCATTCCTTTCTGACTCACGGACACAAACAAGGACACACCGACTTGTAGACATTGCAATGAAACTCTGACTGTACACCACTTATTGACTGACTATCGGCGAAGAGATAGTTTAGACATTCCACATGACTTACAGGAACCTTTGACCGATTACATAGACATAATTATTAAAGATCTAAAAAACATTAATACATACAACACACTATAGTCTACAACTTCTACACACTAGTCTTCACTTCTCTTCTTTATTAGCAGGGTGTAATCACTTTAGTTTTATTTATTCTTCTTTTTGTCTTTGTTTTTTTTTTTTTGGTTTTCGTTTCTTTTTCCTTTTTTATCCCTTCTATACTTATATTTTCATTTACATTATTTTCATTACCCTGGTGTTTCCATACACAATATCGTTTCCTATATAAAAACTGTTATGCCAGTGAATTGTTTCAGGAATTACCATATTCCATAGTTTCCTCTTTTTTTGTCATACTTTTTGCTGTTTGAGCAAACATTCCTTAATGAGTGAATCGCCAGTGTTGCGGAACAAATTTAAATAAAAAAAATTAATTGAAAATTTAAACACAACTAGCAAATTCAGAAGAATAAAAAAAAAGGATCACAGACACAGTTAATGGATCCTTCCATCAACCTAACGTATTACGTCACACTAAGCAGAGCTGAAGGGTGCTTGTGGTCGTGATGGTTGAAGCGAGGGTACGTCTACCACTAACCCTCAGTAAGCTACAGATTAAAATTTTCCGTCACGCAGGGGCTGCTTAAATTAAGCAGATTTCCCAAGCGCTGAAATGACACACTAGTAACGTCATCTCACCAAGAATTTCTTAGTCGAAATTCGCTGAGCAGTAGAGTGGTTTTATAGTAATTTAATAATTAATTACGCAATAAGATTAGTTATATGTAATTTTTCGATCCGACTCAAAATAACGGAAATATTTTAGAATTTCAAAATTCACCCTTCTAAAACCTCCCCTCTAGTAGTTTCATTATCGAACATTATATTTATTTATTTTTTTTTTAAATATTTATTCGTTTATTTGCAACAACATATATACATAATATTTATTTTTAACATTACATTTTCAATAAGATTGGTTCTATTTTGATTCATTATAAAATACAGTACATAATTTTCAATAAAATTAATATCTTATATTCTGATATATATCAGTAATTGTTTTTCTTTCCGGTGTGAGGTAGGCAGACCTGTTTGTTTACATTCCTGACGCCTCCCCTCGGAGGTTTCTTATTTTCGTTTGTATTCATTCACTTAATATTCAAGTTGGTGTTTTGTTACCATTATTTCGATTTCTCTATTGTTAAACCTCACTAGGGAAATCTTCTTAGTTTTCGCAGCCCCTGCGTGACGGACTTTTGTTGCTAGAGGTGAGTTGGTTATGGACGCCATAATTCGCTATGCCCCAGGCTGTAAGAAAATCAAGTTATGAGGTCTTCTTGAAAATATAGACCATCTGTACCTTCTCATTTATGGTATAGATCAAACATTTTTGAAACAAGAATATAAAATCATAATTGATGGCGTCACCACGCAACGAATTTGAATGCACCTCGCATTATAAAGGTCTCTTGAAAACAATATTTGGTATTTAAGCTTCCAATGAAGTAGTTCGTGGCATAACAGCTTATTGTTAATATGACATCGAGTAGGAGTTAGGGTTTCTGAATGCTTAAAAGTAAAAAAATCCAAATACCTTCATTAGTATTGATAATAGAGAAAAGTCCGTCACGCAGTGGCTGCGTAAACTAAGCAGATATCCCACGTGATGTTTTACAATAGAGAAATTTCACGAGAGCCAAGCAGTTAAGGAAACGGCCGAACTAGCTTTTGGCGGGAAAGTCACTCGTCTGCTAGCCTCCCAGATTTAATAAAAATACAAATATCTCGGTTAATATTCAAGATAGAGAAAAAATGTATATAACAATATTTATAGTAAATTTAATTTGCAATAAGATTGATTCTGTAAAATGTTTCGATCCGACGTATAGTAACGGAGATATTTCGAATTTTCGAAAATCCTCCCCTCTAAACCCCCCCCCTCCCACAGGTCCGATTTCAGCCATTAACGAACTTGATCTTTATTTTTACATAAAACGACAAAATATCGAGTTTGAACACGATCAAACAAAAATTGCGACCGCTAGAGCGGTAACAGACAAATATATATATATATATATATATATATATATATATATATATATATATATACAGTTTTGAACGGACCTCATTTTCGTCATCTACTAGGTAGGATCGATGAACATTTGAAGAAATATTTCTAAAATTCCGTCATGAGTACAACCTCAATAGCTGATTTCCCTTAAAGGAAATCTGCTAAAAAAATATGTATACCGTATAGACAACATTTATAGGTAATTACATTTGTAATAAGCTTGTTGTTATATACGATTTTTTTATCTGATTTATATAAACGGAGATATTTCCAATTTTCGAAATTCTCCCCCTCGAACGTGTCCGATTTCATCCATTAACGAAATTGCTCTTTTTTTTTAGCGATTAAATAATGAGTTTGGTAACGATCAAACAAAAATTGCGACTTCGTAGCTGTAACATATATATATATATATATATATATATATATATATATATATATATATATATATACTAGCTCAGATACCCGGCTTCGCCTGGGAATTCATTTGAGGCTGAATGGTGATAGTATTTTTTTGGCAAGGCTTTACTTTTCATAATATTTTGTCATTTCCCCGTCCCAGTGTTTAGGGTTCATACCCGTCGTTTTTTTTTTCTTATTTGTAAGACTTCATTGTCCTCCAAATTGTCATATTTCCCGTCTCCTGTGAATTATGCATAGATTTCAGCTATTAAGGACAAAATATTAACATAGATTTGAATTAATTTTTCCGGGTGAGGTACCTGGTAGTTCATATTGGACAGAATTGTTGAGCATATCAATATTTCTACGCAAATTACTTTAGTTTTACTGTATAACTCGTTTATAATTCGGTATACGAAAAAAGTGTATATAACAAAAGTTACTATAAATAACAAAATAAACATCTTTTGTTATGTGCATATTTGCAGAAAAACCAATAGAAAACGAAATACCGCTATTTTTAAATTCAGGCCCTTCTTACAACCCCCACTACTTCCCGTCCCTAGAAATGTTGGTATGGCTTATTATAATGAATACATTAGTGCTAATACACATACCGAGTTTTATTTAGATCGGATGGGTCTTTTGTCCCAAATAAAATTGTTCACTTCCGCTATATGTTTTAGCGTATATCTCGTTTATAATTCGGTATACGAAAAAAGTTTATATGACAAAAGTTACTCTAAATAACAAAATAAACAACTCTTGCAATGTTCATATTTGCCGAAAAACGAATAGAAATCGAAATACCGCTATTTTTAAATTCAGGCCTCCCTTACAACCCCCACTCCTGCCCGTTCCTAGAAATGTTGGTGTAGCTTGTTATAATGAAAGCGTTAGTGCTAATACACATACCGAGTTTTATTTATTTCGGTTGGGTCTTTTGTCCCAAATAAAATTGTTCACATCCTCTGTAGGTTTTAGCGTATATCTCGTTTATAAATCGGTATATGAAAAAAGTGTATATAACAAAAGTTACTCTAAATAACAAAATAAACAACTTTTGTTATGTTCATATTTGACGAAAAACCAATAGGAAACGAAATATCGCTATTTTTAATTTCGGGCCTCCCTTATAACCCCCACTCCTGTTCATCTCAGAGAATTTTAATATAGCCTAAAGTCTAAGTTGGGTTAGTACTAATATACATACCAAGTTTCATAAAATTCGGTTCAGCCGTTTATTCGTGAAAAGGTAACAAACAAACAAACAAACAAATAAACAAACAAACAAATAAACAAACAAACAAACAAACAGACACCAAAGAAACAAATTGCAGTTATGGTGTCTAGGACATGTGAAACGAAAAGTTATCGTGAAATTTCGCGAAAAAAATCAATGTACAGACAGAGGTTACAATTTTATATATATATAGATATATATATATATATATCCTTTACTTCATCAACTAGGTAGGATCGATGGACATTTGAGGATATTTTTCGAAAATCGCCCCATGAATACAATCTAAAAAGCTGATTTCCCCTGAGGGAAATATACTAATATAATCATATAAGCTTTTTGTTTCAATTTCGCTGGCAACACAGTAAAATTGTAAGCAAACATTAAATTATAAATTTTCTTTAACATCCATAAATAAATTAGTAAAAAAATATATAGATATAATGATTAATAAATACTTAGTAACAAGGACTTTATTGATAGAACATTCCTTGAGCAGAGGCAACTCCAATCCATTAGGCTGTCAGACCGAGGTAGTGTTTAAAAGTCCTCCCTGACTTGCCGATGGCAACTGGGGCAGAATTCATTTATCAACTACCACCTAAAAGCTGGTCAGACCAGGAAAGGTTCTGCTATTCCACGATCGATCTTGAGTACAGCTGACCAACCCGAAGTATTCTCTGACTGGCGTCCGTGGGACGGGGAACTTACCAGATTAAACTGATAATAACTTAGAATTTAAATTAGCATTATAAACCGAAATAAACTTAGCTTCCATAGTTATGGATGCGAAGAAATTAAATGGACTGTATGTGATTCTAATGTAGTTTAAATATTTTGTAGGGCACGTCTGTTAGCAGATTTTCCTTATGGGAAATCAGCTATTGAGGTTGTTAGGGAGTGAATATTATAATGAAAGATTGTTATATTTATTAACGACCACTTTTTGTAACAAAGGCTAATTGGGACGGGTTATCTATAGGTTACCACGCTTTTCTAGCCAGGGTGGGATTTTAGGATGTTATTTAATGAATTTCGTCACTAAATAATTTCCTTTGCCCAGGCGAGATTCGAACTCCCCACTCTAGGTTTACCATGTGAGATTAAGGTCAACGCTTTTACTGATTGTTATATTTACATCTATTTGTTATTGTAAGATATAGGTTAGGTTTATAGGATATGTTTTGCAGATTCACAAGATAAGCTATTGTTTTTTGGCAGTCATGAGATGAAGAATAAAGAGACACATTTTTTGTGCTTAATAACAGAGGTTACACTCATGACACGATTTTCGAAATATTTCCACAAATGTCAATCGATCCTCCCTAGTAGACGAAAATGAGGTCCGTTCAAAATTATATATATATATATATATATATATATATATATATATATATATTTGTCCGTTACGCCTTTAGGGATCACAGTTTTTGTTTTATAATTACTAAACTCGATGTGTACCTAAGCGTTTTATGTAAAAATAAAGATTGAGTTAAAAGCAACTGTAATCTGACTGGTGGAAGGGTGGGGGGATTTAGAGGGGAGGGATTTTGAAAATTCGAAATATCTTCAATATTATACGTCGAATCAAAAAATTGTATATAACCAATCTTATTAAAAATTTAATTATCTTTAAAAGTCGTCCTCTGGATATTTTCTGTCATGAATAATAACGGAAATATATGTTTTTTTTTTTTTTTGTTTTTTTTTTTTAGTTTTCAGCTCTCAGTGAGCCCCAACTCAGGGACAATATCATGTCATATTAACAATAAGCTTTTATTTTGAGAACCAAATTATTCCAAGTGTAAACTTTCATGTATCTAACTCATATGATTAAAACTATGAAAAATAGTGTATGGTGGTCAGGCGGACTTGCATACTACACCACTCAGATATGCTCCATAATTTGCAAAGAATGCAGATAAAAAGTATATATATGCACACACAGCCATATTCAATACTACTTCATATGATATAAACTGTCATGTCAATTTATTGATAATATTATAAATACTAATATTGTTTTCATTTACTTTGTGCATTTATCTGATTTGATGATTATTGTTCTAGAACAATAAGTCGTGGAGCAATGGAGTGGGACTACAGGGATGCCTACAACTTCAGTAATGGGAGCTTTACAGAATCTCGCTGCCAACAACAAGCTGACTTCTTTGAGACTTCCTTTGGAGTATTTGCAGTTCCTGTATGGGAAGCCATTGCAACAGCTCTTGTTCTTTCACTCATTATTATATGTACTATAGTAGGCAATATCTTAGTCATACTCAGTGTATTTACCTATAAACCTCTTCGAATTGTCCAAAATTTCTTCATAGTCAGTTTAGCTGTCGCGGATCTCACAGTAGCACTTCTTGTACTTCCACTGAACGTGGCATATTCAATTCTAGGGCGGTGGGAATTTGGCATACATATCTGCAAGATGTGGCTGACTTGCGATGTCATGTGCTGTACAGCATCGATATTGAACTTATGCGCCATAGCGCTTGACAGATATTGGGCTATAACAGACCCCATAAATTATGCTCAAAAGAGGACCCTGAAAAGAGTCTTGCTTATGATCGGTGGTGTTTGGCTGCTTTCAATGCTCATAAGCTCACCGCCTCTTATAGGTTGGAATGACTGGCCTGCAGTGTTTACCAGTTCCACACCTTGCCAACTCACTTCACAACAAGGCTATGTCATTTACTCATCTCTGGGCTCGTTTTATATTCCCCTTCTTATTATGACAATTGTTTATATTGAAATATTCATCGCGACACGCCGACGCCTCCGAGAGAGGGCTAGGGCATCAAAGCTGAATGCAGTGAAGCAGAACATCCAGCAAAACAATTCGATGAGAGAAAAGCATTCTCCAGTCGATGGAGAATCGGTGAGCAGTGAAAATGCACACGACGAGCATAGGGAAAAGAAAAAGAAATCCAAGAAAAAGAAGAAAAAAGTTGAAGAGAAAAAAAGCAATCAGCTGACAGCCCACGTAGCTGAAGACTCTTTTACAGACATTCATGAAATTTCCTCAAACTCGCCCAAATCGAAGAAAGAGGAGTGGAAAGATGAGCAGAAGAACAGTCAAACTCCTTTAGTTGCTGTAGCAGTGACTCCTGGTAAAAGAGCCGTCCAAGTGAACCAATTCATTGAGGAAAAACAAAGGATATCATTGTCGAAAGAGAGGCGAGCAGCAAGAACATTAGGAATAATCATGGGGGTTTTTGTTGTCTGTTGGTTACCGTTCTTCCTTATGTATGTCATCCTCCCTTTCTGTCCACTCTGCTGTCCGTCAAATAAATTGATTAATTTTATAACATGGCTTGGATACATAAATTCTGGCCTAAACCCGATTATATACACCATTTTTAATTTAGACTTCCGGAGAGCGTTTAAGAAACTGCTTCACATCAAGGCTCAAACGTGATTGCTCTTCCAATTTATAAAATATTCTAAAGTTTTGTTTACATAAAAGAATAATTGAAATGTCTTTTGCAATGATACATGGATAAACGGGTTAAAAATAGTGTGTATTTATGTTGCACTAGAAATGAGAATGGAAAAAAAAAAAATTTAATGTAAGGCATTCTAGTCCCAAACAGAAACCAAAAAGTCTTTTATAGAATTGTAGCACTCTTGTAACTTAGAAAAACACTTTCAAAACCGTAATGGCTTTTTAATACATATTAAGCATATCAATAGTTTGTTCCTTTCATTCAGTAAAAATAATAGTTAGATCATTAAAATAGAATCATGTAAAAAAAAAAACAAAAAAAAAAAAAAGTTACAATGTACTGTACCATTTTCTATACAATTACTTTGTATATATTTAAGATTAATGTGATGCTTATGATCAAAAACCTCTGAAAATATTATTGTTATAAATAAGTGTCTTTGCTACAGTGTTTTAGAATATTTTTTGTAAAGAATCTTAGAAAAACGAATGTAAAATCAAGTAGTATTCAGACTATCAGCTTTATAGTAGTTTCCATACAAGCTCTGTATTCCCGCCCTTAATATAATGGCTTGGCTGAAATAATAACGGATTAAAATCTCATTATTTTAGTGTCTAGAAGAGATTACTTCTTTGTTAAATGTGATATTGTTCATAAATTTTACGCTTAGATTAAGTAAATGTATAATTAGCCTGTAAAACCAGCATGCATAATAAAAATAATAATAATAACAATAATGTGAATTGTATAATAAATGTTAGTTGTTCTAGATGTATTATGCATTAGTATTATTATCAATGCTCTATTTCAATATTCTATGAGCCCGTTTATTGAAATAGAGAAAAATATGTGTAAGAACTTAGTGTACATATTTGTTGTTAGGAAATTAACAAGAAGAAAGTAACAGCATTACCTTCTTCCCCTTTCCCTCCTGACGAAATGTTATCAACTCAGTTGTTTCGATCTCACCAAAATGTAATTTTAAGTATATTTGATGTGTGCTTTTTGAATAATTATGCTCTGGAAATAAAGAACTTTCAAACTGTTTATCTTTTATTAATTAGTTCTATTAAAAAATGAATGGCTTAATCTACAAGGTAAGAGGATTAAATAGCATACAGGTTACCATCAGGAAAAAGGCTTCATATTATTTAATTTTTTTTTTTTCTATGACAGCATTATCATCATCACTTCCTTAACATTTCAAAATATCAGAGAAAGAAAAAAAGCGAGCAGCAAAATATTTTAAAAATGAATCATAAAACCTATGCCTGTATTTTAATGAGTCTATTATAGCATTTTTCTGCTTATAAATGGCCTTGGATTTTATATTTTTAGCAGTCCCAGCATAAAGCTCCTTTAGCTTGCTTATGAATTATAGATTTATCCAATTTCAAGTTTAGTCCCGAAGTGGTCTGGCATAGTTAGCTGCATTATATTTTAATAGTAATATTAACATAACTCGAACTCTTAGTGCATTGAAAGATGAATTCCAGAATTGGAGATATTTTTGAACTTCGAATATTTGAAAATAGAACTGTTTAGAATATATTAGACTATAATTTGCCAATGAAACTTTCCACAGCTACTTCTAATTATTTATGATGAAAAAAAATTCTAATTTAAGCAAATTAATTTTATTTCTTTAATTAAATTCTTCTCCTTAATATTTCAAAAAATATCTGCTAGGAGTTGTTCACTTTTATTTTTTCATACTCTTGACTTTAATAACAGTGATTAATTTTATTTTCAAATATTATGGAGTTTATTGCATTGGATATTTATATGAGCAGTCACACATTTTTCAATATCAGATGCAAATATATAAACACAAAAGCTCTCTTGAAAATTTAATATTATATGCATTTACATATGTGTGTGTGTGTGCGTGTGTGTGTGTGTGTGTGTGTGTGTGTGTGTGTGTGTGTGTGTGTGTGTGTGTGTGTGTGTGTGTGTGTGTTGTGTGTGCATACATACATTAAATATTTATTGATCAGCAGTTAAGCTATTTCAGTGGGTATAAGAGATTATTTACTATTATAGTTGACTTTGGAATTGTCCAAGTATCCTACTGAAACCATATTTCTATCAGCTCAGTAACACATCCAGAATTGAATGTTCATATGCTCAGAAACCTGTAAGAGAGGGTATTGGAGAATTTGGACATATTGAAAAATAAATAAATATATAAAAATAGCAGAGATTAAGGATGATAGTGATTAATTGAGGAGTCAATCAAGGAATAAGTGCACAAAAATAAGTTTACATTTGTTAGGATGCGGATGCTGGTAAGCAACAAGGGCAGCAACATAGAAGAGAATATTTATCCATTTGTGATTGAGATTGAGGGGGAGGTATAAACTACTTCTACTAAATGGGTGCTTATTCTATGTAATATGCTGCTGGCATAGAAAAGAAAGCAACTACTTTGCATTGCATGGGCTCTTTTTTGTTTTGTTGCAAGTAGTTGTGACTGAATAAATCTATAAGCATTCAACATTTTTCTAATAAGTTACACATTATATTGTTGGCATATAGGCAGCTATTGAACTATTTATTGGTCAGGTGGTTTTTCTAACTTAACACGTTGAGGACAGCTCACGCCACTGTGGCATGAGGATAGTCTAGTCCTCCAGCTTGTGTATGCCCCCGTGGCGTGAATTTCTACCTTGTATTCTCCATCCTGGCCATGAGACAAAAATTGTCAATGACCTAGCATCCTCAATGTGTTAATATTTGCTATGTGCAGTTTATCATTCAATAAACCTAAGGACCGGATTAAGTTGTAATAACTTATACATACTGCCACTGCCACGTTGTTGATTTGGATTTCAACTAGGATAAAGTTGCATGAAAAAGGCTCATATCAATGTCTATTGAAGTGTTTTGAAAATCTTTTGCTCTTTTTTTTCAAAGGTGAAACGGTAAATTAATTTATTAACAGCCACATTCAGCTGCTAAGGCAACCCATAGCATTTAGATTTAGCTACCTCCAGAGAAGGAAATAAGTTTGTTTTTTTCTATTTATACAAAACCCATGGATACGGATATCACAAAACATTCAGAATCTCTAATATACCTCTAAAAACAAAATAACACCTTATATTTATCTTATTTAGTAAAACAGATAATCTCTTCACCATTATCTGAGAAAACGTGGGCACATGAGCTACACTTAATCAACCACCTTGCCAGTCGTAATGGGTATGAAAACCAAGTGATTGGCAGATTATATAACAAATGGGTAAAGAAGAAAACAAAACTTAATTAAAACATCTATAAAATGGTGCTTTTGATAAAATAGGTTGAGCCATTCCTTATTTGGAGCATTCATAATTAATAATTGGCCATTTACTTACTAAAACAGATGTAAGAGTTATTTATTATAGCAAAGAAACCTCAGAAATTTTTTGAGTTGGTGGAAACAAACCATTAATACTATGGAAAAATCTTTCATAAATGTGTTTGGACGGGGTAGGTGTTGTGGGAAATATTTTAGTCTAGAGTTTTATTTATTTTTTTGGCTCCCAACATGGGGTAAGGGATAAAATTAAAAACTCCTTAACATTATCAAAACTTTTAGATAGAGAGTAGATTTTATCTATATATTTTGTTAGGGTGAGCAAAAATTTGAAATGTGAGCAAGATTTTATAATAATAAAATGGAAGACCAATGTTTTTTTTTGTCGGGGCCTTAAGAAAAAAGGGGGGAGGCAATATTAAAAAAAAAATCAGTATGTGTCACTGAGGAGGTTATTATGCAAGATGTATTTTTTATATTGCAAAAAATATAGTGAAGAAAAATTATTAGAGGAAAAGCTAGGCGAAAATAATCAAAAAAGGATTGAAAAAGTTAAAGTTATTATAATTAATGTTTCAGAAAATCATCCTTTTAATGTAGACTATGTAAATAATAATAATAATAATAAATTAGCTAAATTGGAATTGAATGATATAATGGCTGATGCATGTTTTCAACATCAGGTCGTATTAGATAGGAATCAATTTTGTAAAATTAATTGCCCTTAAATAATAAAAAAGAAATGTTTATTGCCGAACCAGGTCTATTAAATAAAACTCAAATTGAATTATTTAAGTGGTAGCTCAGGATATAACTGAACAGCAAAATTCATGCTATGTTGATCCTATTATTTCGGTTGAGTATAAAGCTGAAAAAGATAATTATGTAAAATTAGAAGGGTTTATGAGTAAAGTGCGTAATGATCAATATTACACTATTTAATTAAAAATGACATAATTAAATGAATTTACTTATTCTATATTAAATACTGTTACATTAATTATATATCTTTGACCATTACAATATGTAAGAGTAAACAATTCTTGGCTTTTGCGTTTATAGCTCTGAATGTTTCTTCCAGTAAACTAACCAGATTTCCCAAGCGCTGGTATAACACATTTTTGATCTCATCTCACCACATATTTTCTATTTCAATGTAAAAACTCGAGTAGAAGTGGGTGAGATTACTGAAGGCTGAAAACAAGAAAATACAAATAACTCGCTTAGTACATGACTTACAAAAAATTGAATAGAATAACAATTCTAGAACATCAACAGTTTAAAAAGGCCGATTGTACAATATTTAACAATCCAACTCACAATAAAGGAGATATTTTGAATAATTGAATTCCCCTTCTAAACCCACTCTATTCCAGGTACGATTTCATAACAAACATCATCTCTTGAAAACAATGTTTGGTATTTAAGCTTAGAATAAAGTAGTTCAAATTACTATACCTTATTGTTAATATGGCATGGCAAGGAGTGGGGGTTTAAGGCTGAAAACTAAAAAAATTCAAATATCTCAGTTAATATTCAAGACAGAGATCAAAAGAAAATTACATCATTAATATAACATTAAACTTGCAATAAGATTGGTTCTATTCAATTTTTTGATCCAACTCGTATGTACACCCCTGATCTGTCTCCTAGAGAAGTAGCATCCTTAATGAAAGAGATAAAATTCTGCATAATGCCTCCTTTCTGTAGGCTGTTCTAATGCCCAGCCTATTTAGTTTTCTGCCCAGGATCTCAGAGAGTCGACCAAAATATGGCAAAATTCTCCAGGATTTAGCTTTATGCCCATCGTCCCTAAAAGTTTCCATCACCAAGTTTTTCCTTAACCATCATTTATATATTTTCCTGTTAAAAAACTTATTGCGCCCATTCTGTTCTCCCAAGTGATGTATATAGTTTAATTCGCTTTCATAACTTACCTCTTCCTTTGGAATAGATAGGAGTCTGTCAATGTGATAGATGAATAGGGTTTCTTTTACTCTGGGGTGTTGGGAAGACTTTTGTTAATACATTTTTTTTTTGTCAAGTTCTAAATATTTAATTGTTGTCTTGCCCGCTAATGGATGACCGAAATGTTCTACTTCCAATGAAGGGTAGGTGGTGATGGGGGTGATCAGGAGGTTTGAAAGTTGTATCCAAATCTTCAAATGCAAAAATTTAACCCTTAATTTTGCTGGCTATCAGAAAAACTATATTTCTCTAAAAATGGTGTTAGGGAGTCTATAAATGACTATTAATAATAACAGAATAGTTTTAAAAAAATGGGGAATAAGTTATTTTAGTGGCCGCTTTAGCGGTCCTTCCCCATTAAGGTAGTCGTCCTGCCCGGGGATTACCTGCTGATGGACGGCAGAAATCTACCTGTTTCCTCCTCCAGCAGGGAAAGTATTCTCCTCATTCATTACCTCCTCCCGTCCTTTTTGTATCCAACTGAATAGTTTCTGCAAATATTTTTGAATAAAATGATTCAAATACCTGGTCTTTTCTTTTTTTCAGCAAATACATGCAATGTATCGCACTAATAAACATATTTGAGAATACCAAATTGGTATAAAATATAATTTACTTATAACGTCGAATTTGATTGCTTCACTTGTAAACATCGTAAAATAAAAAAATGTTCTTAATGGCATTTGCATGTTTTTTTTATTTTTAACTTTTGACAAAACTATTCATTTTGACCCACCATGAACCATTTTCACAAATTTTGGTGTATTTATACATATTTTGCATATACCAAAAACAAAGTAATGTTGAAATTGATTAAATAAATAATTCACAAAATAAAAACTAATCTTAGTTTTTGTTTGTCTTTTTTGTGATGAGAGGTGGCAGTAGTTAATCTAAAATGACATATAACTCCAAAAAACAAAAAAAAAAAAAAAATAGAAATATTCCAATTTTATGGAATGCCGTTAGTTGAATGGACTACGAACTAATGTAATGTCTGATGTGCCTTTTAAGGTTTGATTAAAACTAATCCATATTAATCAGTTGAGGGTCCTACATCATATATTTAGATTTGTGACTCAGCACATTCTAGTGATCTAATTTCTGATCTATATATTAGCTAAAATTAGAACTGAATTTTCGTTTTTACAAGTTTCTTAATTTTTCTTTTGAAAATGGAACATTGCCTGGTATATTTAATTTAATAAAACGTCCTCACATTCCAATGACTAAAATATTCCTTGAAATTCAATGTCAGTTACAGAGAGTTATTTCTACAAAGACGTAATTTTAATTACCTGGTTAATGCATTAATCATAGAGGGAAAAGGAATGAATGCAAACCCTCAGAGGCTGTTTAATAGAAAAAAGGGATACAAAACATATTAAATCCCAGATTAGAAACAACATTTGTAAAAATGAAGAACATACAACAATTAAATGTAAACTTAAAAATAGTTTTGGAGGAAATCTTTATTTTTAATGCAAGAAACGAAACCACCAAGCGAAACTTTGTTATAAGAAAAAAAACTACATGTCAGTTCCTCAATAAGGAATTAGTCTCAGGAATAAATAAATGTATAAATAAGGAAGAATGAGAAAGTTACTTTCAGAGGTATAGCTTTCCGAAATAATGATAATTTAATATATGATATTTAGTACATTGATTCAGATGTTAGCATATTCCCTGTAGAAATCCCTGGTACAATGATATTACCGTATTAGATGACCATTCTGGTTGGAAATAAATAAATTTCAGCTACAGCTGGCAAGGGAGATATTACTGATAATGCAAAGACATAAGAGATTGATATTGACCTATAAGATGTTTTATGTTCCAGAAATAAAGTATAACTTAGATACCTGTTAGTTCTCAGGCCAGCAATGATATTTATTTAGTAATTTTTTTAACCATTCCTCAATAATATTCTCAATAATGAAAATGAAATAGCTGGCAACACATAAAGGGGCCTATAGAAATTAAAATTATCTCACAACCCTCCAGGATTTTTAGAAATATACAGAGAAAAATAACAGAGTATAAGGGTGGATTTAGATATAAGCTTACCGGAGAAGATAATTAATCTGTGAAACTTTGTTTAAGTAGCAATAATATACAATTTTAGGATTGTAATTGGTTCATCTATATCATTGCATTTTACATTATGTAATAATTTAATATCACAGTAGACAGAGGGGCAGAATTTGTAGAAATACAATTCTCTTTATTAAAACTCTACAAATTTTGCGTTCTTTAATTCAACGTGAGAGTATAGACAACGCTGGTCTAGAGAAAGGATGTCTTTCTAGGCCATGTGCAGATTCTGGAAAACCTTAATTAAATTTTCTCGAGGAATATTTTTATTTAAACAGACAAAGGCGGGTAACTAAGTTTCTAATTATACCTGACATACATTCTGCAACAACTCATTCTTTATTCTAGGGTAATACAGCAGAATGCCTAAACATAATTTTATCATATTCTTTCTCTATCTAGGATGCTAAGTTGATACAATTGTTTTATATTGATGGGGAACTAGACATTCCACGCTTCATGATTATGTTGGTGGGTTTCTTAAGGTTTTAGGGTGAAACATTACTAGGTTATAATCACCCAGTAATATCTGCAACTCTCGTTTTGGATAAGTACCTGCTACTTTGAGAGTAAACTGTGTTTATGTAAATTTTAAATTTATATAAACACAGTTTACTTCATGATTAAGACTATAAATATGACTAATTTGAAAGCAATAATTATAATGTATTATATAGTACTTCAAATTATCCAATATTTATATTTTGATAAGGAACCATTATTATGCCAAATAATTTCAGAATAACAGCAATTTGAAACATAAATTCGTTTAACTATTTTTATCTTATTGAGTAAAACATATGGATGAATGCATATTTGCTGTTCGTGTTACAGGGAATTTGTGTTATAAATGAATATGGTGGGATGATAATATATGTATATACGCAATTTTTATATTTCCACTGGCAAGTATTTCTATTTCAACCTGTGAATGACAAATATATATTTTCTCACTGAGGTGCTAAAAGTCATTTTTCTTGCATAACCTTCATTATAGATGACATAATGTTGGGAAATAAATATTTATATGCTATAATGAAAAATGCATCACATGGCTCCACTAATTGCATTAGAATAAATAGGCCTGCACTTTAACTTATAATACATGCACATATGGAAAACATCATTGAGAAATTTTAAATATTTTTTTCATATAATTCATAACTGTTGTTCTTAGGAGACGGGTATAGAAAAGGCAATCATCTATAATCATGTCATTTTAATAATTAATTTTCAATTTATAGCATGCTCAGTGGTTACCATCTAATACTTCAATCTTGATAACGTAAATGAGAACTTGTATAAAAGAGGCCTTTAAACCAGTAAGCACTAAGTGAATGGCAAAATATATTTTAGTAAAAATAATCATTTTGTATTGGAAAGGCCATCAACTTAAAGTATATTATCATTTTTATCCGTGATGACGCTGCAGTAGGCAACAAAACTTCAATTATGGTCCTTCTTTTTTTTTTATATTTATATTTTTGCTTTAGTTATCATTACTACCAACATTTTTCTTTTAGGTGCATTTATCCGAAGTTAATTTAATCTAATTTAGGATCTTTAGCACTAAAAGCCTAGCATCCTTGCAGCATTCTGTTGATTTCTACTTTAGACTTCCCCTCTAGAGTAATTACATCTGAAACCTGTTATGATGGATTTATTTCCCGTAACATTTTAAATCTTGGGGTCCTTCTATCATTCATGTTACTGCCTCTTAATGAACATATTAAAGGTGACAGATGGGAGTATCTTCCATAAATTTAGCTTCACTTTCATATTCATTTATAAAGATTTATGTACTCTGTTTTCATAAATATTTCAAATATTTACATCCTGTATTTCTAATCTATTCTAGGGGTATTTGTTTTGGAATCGGGAGTAAAAGAATTATCTAATGAGAGATGCTGTCAATCTGAACATTCTTGGGAATTTGATTATTCTTATTTTCTTTATTGATAGTCGGTTCATTATATCTATTGACATTTTGTAATAGAATGATGAAGAGTAGGTCATCTGGTCTTTTTTATTTTCTATTTTTGAGCTTCAATTGATTCCGCAATACTTAATTACCTTCCTGGTGTGTGGTGGTTGATTATTGGGGGTATATCATTTCTTTAGATATAATTCATAAATGCTTGCAGGAGGTATTTATTAAAGGATTCATTATCAGTACAGGCACAGGACATTTTTCTGGTGTATGTAGATGAGGCTTTCGAATGTTTATTCTTGGCTTCTGATAAATTTATTTTGTCAGCAGAAATCAATTTGTAAAAGGTTGTTTCTTTAGAATAAATGCTCGGAGATGACGAAAATGAGGTCCATTCAAAACTGTATATATATATATATATATATATATATATAAAATTCTCCAGCAGTCACAATTTTTGTTTGCTTGTTACCAAAACTCCATATTTAAACACTTTATGTAAAACTAAAGATCGGGTTCGTTAATAATTGGAATCCGACCAGTGGGAAGGGGGGGGGGGGTTGGAGGGGAATTTTTAAATTCTTAATATCTCCACCATTATGCTTTGGATCGAAAAAGTGTATAGAACCAATCTTGTTGCAAATAAAATTTAATAAACGTATTGTTATATACGTTTATCCTCTATCTTTAATATTAACGGACATATTTGCATTTTTTTAGTATTCATCCTTCAGTAAAGCCCCACTCCAACTCATGTCATATAGGGAAAAACTTGTTTTATCATGAACCACTTTATTGCAAGCTTCAATACCAAATATTGCATTCATTGAGTGTTTACAGTGTGAGATATATGCAAAATTGTAGTGTGATGACGTCATAAATTAAGATTTTACGGAGGTCAATTGAAAATATTTATTTTGTCTATATAATACTGGATATTTAACTAGATCATTACACACTGAAGATCACATTAGTTAATGGCTGAAATTGGGGTTGTATTAGGGGAGTTTATAGGAGGAATTTTGAAAATTCAGACTATCTCCCTTATTACGAGCCTATCGCAAAATGCTATAAAACCAATCTAGTTGAGCAATTGATTTTCTACAATTGTTGTTATATGCATTTCTTGCTGTATTCAGCGAGTTATTTGTAGTTTCTTGTTTTCAGTCTTCAATAACCTCCCTCCCCCCACAACACTTTTATCATCGTTTTTTTTTTTTTTTTTTTTTTTACATAGAAATAGAGATGTGTTAGACCAGCACGTGAGAAATCTGCTTAAATACGCAGCCCCTGCGTGGCGGATTTTTTACAATGGCGTCATTGCAGTCTTGTAAGTGGACGTTCAGGCTTAACCCTAGAATGGTACGTATACGCCTATTAGACGTAGTTCAGTAGTTGAACAGCCGCCATTTTGTTTTGGAGGAGAATAATACCCCTGCCTTCTAGATATACTACACCTGACTCTCCATTGGAGGATTAGTGTACTTCAAACCTCAGAAGTGTTCACATCAAGGTCAGTGCATTTTTTCTAACAAATCCTACCACGCCTCTCAGGCGTGTTGGTACTATTCTTGATGTATTTTTATACGTCCTGGAGACGTATTGATACCATTCACAGGGTTACCTTCATACGTCTTTCAGACCTATTGATACTATTTATGAGGTTATTTTTACACGTCTGACTGGCGTAGTGGTGGTACCATTGATATGTTAGAATCTTCACATTCACAGCAATTTTTCTAACGTTTCAGATGTCCAAGACACGCAAATTGTTCACAACAGATGAGGAAGTATTAGAAGAATTACTTCGTCAGAGGGCCGAATCAGAATGCAGCGAGGTAGAAGACGATCTTGAGGTAGATGAGGATGCTTTTCCCGAGGATCCTGATGATTCTGATTTAGATCCAGACTACGAAGCTTCTTCTGAAGAAGATGAAGATATAGAGGAGAGGATACTTCAAACGATTCAATCAACTTCAACACCATCTGGATCTATACCTAGATCTCAAAAGTCAGGGCCAGTAAAACAAGCCACAAGATCATCTAAAAAGCGGAAGAGGTCTGGCCAAGATTGTGAGGACCATTCACATCAGAACAAAAAGCTGCGCCCTGATTGTGACAATATGTTTGGGCGTAATGGTTTTTACCGGAAAACTACTCCCTTTCCACGATCATCTGGCAAAACCGCAGCTAAAAACATTATACATGTCAGACGAAAAACCAAAAATGATGCTGTAGGTGTTTCCGACCCTCTTGAGTGCTTCAATCTATTTTTTACTCCATCGATGTTGAGCATTATAGTGCAAAACACAAATGCTGAAATTTCAAAGCAAAGAGAGTCATATAAAAACATCAATGCTTCTGCTTTGAAGGACCTATCATTGGTCGAGCTTAGAGCCCTTATCGGTGTGACAATTCTCGCAGGGGCTAAGAAAGACAACCATATGAAGATCGAAACGTTACACAACACGAAAGAATGCGGTCAAAAATATCATGCCTCATTTTCTGCAAAAAGACATCATTTTTTGCTCAACACTCTCCGTTTTGATTCACGAGAAACTCGAGAGGAAAGCCAGTGTGTGGCGAACATTGTTTCAACATTTGCCAAGTTTGTAAAAATTAATGAATTTATGACCAATTTTTGTTAAATCTCATTAAAGTGTTTTTTATATACCTCATCCTTTCATTTAACATTTTTACCTGCTTGAAAAAAAAACTGAAAAAATTCCTGGGAATTTATTTTCTATAATGATGTTTTCTTATTTGCAGTTTTGTTTAATATTTTAATTCTAAGAGCAGTTTTGTTTAATATTTTAATTCTAAGAGCAGTTTTTCATTCTATGATATGTAGTAAGTATGCAAATAGAAGAAGAAATTAAGATTTATTGACATTTACAGAATTTAAAATATTTATTACACCATTTTTTGGCACTTTTCAGGGCTGTACGTCTATAAGACGTATAGGTACCATTCACTATTGTTTTGTATAGGTACTATTCTAGGGTTAAGCTCAGAATAGTTTTTTCCATTTTCCTTCATTTTGACAGAAGTTGGCCAAGAGGTTTAAGAACCAGCAATTAAATGGCAGTGGCGCTTGGATATACTATACAACGTAAACGGGACGGCCATGTTACCTGCTATTATTAGCAGATTTCCCTTAAGGAAAATCAACTATTGAGTTGTACTCATGCCGGAATTTTCCAAATTTTTCTTCAAATGTCCATCGATCCTACATAGTAGATGACGAAAATGAGGTCCGTTAACAAAACTCATATATATATATATATATATATATATATATATATATATATATATATATATATATATATATATATTTGTCTGTTACCGCTCTAGCGGTCGCAATTTTTGTTTGATCGTTACCAAACTCGATATTTAAACGTTTTATGCAAAAAGACACATCAAGTTCGTTGACGGCTGAAATCGGATCAGTGGGAGGGGGAGGATTTCGAAATACCTCCGTTACCATACGTCGGATCAAAAAATTGTATAGAACCAATATTATTTTAAATTAAATTTACTATAAATATTGTTCTATATATATTTATTCTCTATCTTGAATATTAACCGAGATATTTGGATTTTTATTAAATTTGGACCGATAATGGATGACAGTTTCCCGCCAAAAGCTAGTTCGGCCCTTTGCCGTAACTGTTCGGCTCTCGTATGGAGATTTCTCTATTGCATAACTTCACGTGGGAAATCTGCTTAGTTTGCGCAGCCCCTGCGTGACGGTCTTTTTTATCTGCTTATGTTTTTAGCAATCAACCATTTATTGGATCTTTTTGAGTATTTATAATTGAATGAAACCCGTAAAATGAAGGTGGATTTATATACGGAAGTTGTATCTTATGCAAGCGGCGTACGTCTTGATAACCAGAATAAGACGTCTTGATAACACATCATCCCTGTTGCTAATAGATGAAAAAGAGATGAAAAGTTGAAAAAAATAAAAAATAAAACAAAAAAAAACAGGGGCTGCGAAAATTAAGCAGATTTCCCACGTGAAGTTTTACAATAGAGAAATCTGCCTAATAACAACTGTAGTAGTAAGAAACCTCTAAACCTAAAACATTATTTAGGGCGTAATAACCCAGTAGTTTCTAGCCCCAAAACACAGTTAACCTAACCTCTAAACCTATTCACGAGGGACGAATAGTTATGGAAACGGCCGCCAGAGCTCTCGGCGGAAAGTCCGAACATAGCCTACTGGTGACCACACGCAGAATACAAATGCAAATATCTCGGTTAATATTCAAGATAGAGAATAAATGTATGGAACAATATTTATAGTAAATTTAATTTGCAGTAAGATATATTTTATACAATTTTTCGATCCGACGCATAATAACGAAGATATTTTGAATTTTCAAAAATCCCCCCTCTAAACCCCCCCTCCCACTGATCCGATTTCAGCCATTAACGAACTTGATCTTCCTTTTTACATAAAACGATTAAATTCCGAGTTTGGTAAAGATCAAACAAAAATTGCGACCGCTAGAGCGTTAACAGACAAATATATATATATATATATATATATATATATATATATATATATATATATATATATATATATAATTTTGAACGGACCTCATTTTCGTCATCTCTTGGGTAGGATCGATGGACATTTGAAGAAATTTTTCGAAACTCGCATCATGAGTACGACCTCAATAGCTGATTTCCCTTGAGGGAAATCTGCTAAAACGAAGAATAGAAGGGGGGGGGGGGTAATGGAAGTACGAATAACTCGGTTAGCACTTGAGCTACAAGGAAAATGCACAGCAGAGCAAAAATGGTAGAGCTTCAATAGTTTAACATGATTGATTCTATAACATTTTGTGATCCGACTCATAATAACGGAGATATTTGGAATTTTCGAATGCTCCTCCCACACTAACCGCCCCCCCCCCCCCTGCCGGGGCCGATTTGGGTGAATCACAAATATAACCGTGTGTGTTGTAGAAAACGGTTAAATATAGAGTATGGTATATTTAATATATCTATATATATATATAAAATTGTAACCTCTGTCTGTACATTGATTTTTTTCCCGAAATTTCACGATAACTTTTCGTTTCACATGTCATAGACACCATAACTGCATTTTGTTTCTTTGGTGTCTGTTTGTTTGTTTGTTTGTTTATTTGTTTGTTTGTTTGTTTGTTACCTTTTCACGCATTAACGGCTGAACCGAATTTTATGAAACTTGGTATGTATATTACTACTAACCCAACTTAGACTTTAGGCTATATTAATATCCTCTGAGACGAACAGGAGTGGGGGTTATAAGGGAAGCCTGAAATTAAAAATAGCTATATTTCGTTTCCTATTGGTTTTTAGGCAATTATGCACATAACAAAAGTTGTTTACTTTGTTATTTAGAGTAACTTTTGTTATATACTTTTTTTTCGTATACCGAATTATAAACGAGATATACGCTAAAACCTATAGCGGAAGTGAACAATTTTATTTGGGACAAATGACCCAACCGAATTAAATAAAATTCCGTATGTGAATTAACACTAACTCCTTCATGATAATAAGCTGTACCATTATTTCTAGAAACGAGCAGGAGTGGGGGTTGTAGGGGAGGCCTGAAATTAAAAATAGCAATATTTCGATTCCTATAGAAATTTAGGCAATTATGCACATAACAAAAGTTGTTTATTTTGTTATTTGGAGTAACTTTTATTATATTCACTTTTGTCGTATACCGAATTATAAACGAGATATACGCTAAAACCTATAGCGGAAGTGAACTATTTTATTTGGGACAAAAGACCCAACCGAAATAAATAAAACTCAGGAGGTGCATTAGTACTAACGCCTTCATTATATTAAGCTCTACTAACATTTCTAGCGACGGGCAGGAGGGGGGGGGGTTATAAGGGAGTCCTGAATTTAAAATTTCCTATTGCATTTTTAGCAATTATACACATAACAAAAGTTGTTTATTTTTTTATTTGAAGTAACTTTTGTTATATACACTTTTGTCGTATACCTAAGTATAAATGAGTTATACGTTAAAAACTACTGCGGAAGTCAACAATTTTATTTGACACAAAAATCTCAACCGAACTAAACCAAACTCGGTATGTGAATTTTCACTAACACCTTCCTTATAATAAGCCATACTATCATTTCTAGGGACGGGCAGGAGTGGGGGTTATAAGGGAGGCCTGGAATTAATAATAATATTTCGTTTCTTATTGGGGTTTCGGCAAATATGCACAAAACAAAAGTTGTTTATTTTGTTATTTAGAAAAATTTGCTCAACAATTCTTTTCAATATGAACTACCAGGTACAGCACCTGGAAAAATTAATTTTAATGTATGTTAATATTTTGTCCTTAATAATTCAAATCTATGCACAATGCACAGGAAACGGGAAATATGACAATATGGAGGACAGTGAATTCTTACATAAAAAATTAATTTAATTATTAACAAATCCACAGAAACGACGGGTATTAACCCGTATAACACTGGGACGGGTAAATGTCAAAATATTGTGCAAAGTCAAGCGTTGCCAAAAAAATATCATCACCATTCAGCCTCAACTGAATTCCCGGGCGAAGCCGGGTATCTGAGCTAGTATATATATATATATATATATATATATATATATATATATATATATATATATATATATATAATTAATATATTTCGAGACAAGAACGTAAACTCTTCATTGATATCATTGCACAACGAATTTGCATGTTTCTCGCATAATAACCCTCCGTCGGGCGCACCTCGGGACGAAACAAAATCGGGCGCACACGGCCTGAGAGGACGCCCACATATTTTAGCCCCCCACTCCCATCTAATTAATTTTAATTTAAAACGATGGTAGGACAGAATTTGCTAGGATCTAAGGAAAGCAAATATGCTATTTAGTACGGAAAATAATAACTTTATTAAAATAGAATGAAGCTTAAACTAAAACAAGTAAAATTGATAAGGCGCATTCGGCCTGAGAGGCCAGAGTTAGACTAGGACTTATTTTTCAAGATATCGACGAACTTCTTTACAGAATAGCATTAATCTTAGTAAAAGAAACCATTGCAATAGATATATCATGAAAAAAACTCATCTTTGAAATTAAGGAGCAATTGGGCGCAGTCGGCCTCACAAGACAGCTAGGGACCAGACGGGCTGGATGAAGGATGACAATAGACTATAGTAGGGGATTCTAAGCATGAACACGAATCAGGAAACTACTGGGAATGGCGCCCCACAGGGGAGGCAGGATGAGGCGGGGCATCAAAAAATAGGTTTTCCTGGCCTCTCAGGCCAGCTGCGCCCGATGGAGGGTTAAATGTCCAATAGAAACAATATCTGGTGTTTAAGCTTAGAATAAAGAGGTTCATGTTATAAAAGCTTATTGTTAATACGATATCGAGTAGGAGCTAGGGTTTACTGAAGGCGGAAAACTAAAAAATCCAAATATCATCGTTAATATATTGATGATAGAGAAGATATCTATATAGGCAACATTTATAGCTACTTCCATTTGCAATAAGATTGATTCTATACGATTTTTCGATCTGATTTATAATAATGAAGATATTTCCAATTTTCGAAATTCTCCCCCTCCCACGTGTCCGATTTCATCCATTAACAAACTTGACTTTTTTTAAAAATAAAACGATCAAATATCTAGTTTGGCAACGATCAAACGAGAATTGAAACTTGTAGCGGTTACTGATATATCTATATATATATATATATATATATATATATATATATATATATATATATATATATCATTTACTTCATCTACTAGGTAGGGTCGATGGACATTTGAGCAAATGTTTCGTAAATCGCGTCCTGAGTACAACCTCAATAACTGATTTCCATAAAGAGAAACCTGCTAAAAAAATGCTTACTGCTAGTAATGGGTGGTAACCTGTAGATAACCCTTCCCGACTAGTCTTAGTAGCAAAAAGTGGACGTTAATAAATAACAATAAAAGTCTATTTGGATTCAATTGGGGATGGTTTCAGAAAACTCTGATGTTTATATATAAACATTTAAGTTATTTTGGCATACATTATATGGAACTATATGGTAATTTGAAAGGTAGTAAGTAATATCTGCATAACACAACAACCCCTTGAACCAATAATTAACATTTCGCGAGGCTTGGTTAAATCACAACGGCAGCTCATAATATAGAAATATAATACTTTAATTAAAATAATAATTTTATTCCAAAATATTTGTACATGCACCAGTTCTTCAATGGTTGAAATGAAATACTTAACACCTTTAGTCTTCGGAAAGCAGTGGTGGTGCAAAAGAGTTTTGAATTTTTTAAAGGGGTCTATGAATTGCAATATATATTGTTACGTTTATATTACCAAAACCAGTAATAAACGTTTTTAATAAGAGTTCTTTTGGATTGCAAAATTAAATACTCGCAAGTTTCACAGTTCTTATCACTGCACAATTTATTTCACAATGCTCAATACACTTGGTAATTATTCTTAATTACTACTCACAGTATGCACTGATACCGTCACTGTTCTTCAGATTACACAGTCCAACAATTCACTCACGGTCACTGAGATTCACAACAAGACTAGGGACTAGAACTTTCTGTCGGCTTCTTTGATCTTCGTCACACTTTCCAAATACGCGACTCTCTCTCTCTCTAATGGATTATTCATGTATTTAATTTTCGCAAGAATATTATTTTGCAATATGAATTACATCTTACCTTTTCCTTACACTGGAGGACATTTTGGAAAATCACTTTCATTTTGGATTATCACATAGGGTACAACAAAGAGACCAGCCACTATATGATCATCCATTTTATCAACACAATTGCATCATTTTTTTTTTAAAAAAATCGTTTACTCACCTCTAAGTTAGTTTCACATGACGGATGATGCTTGGAAATATGGCATTACGAAATATTTTTGTAAAATTATATCCATAACCAAAAACCATAAATAGTCCGAATCCGCCCTCAACATAGTGTCCTGTATTATTAAACGAATGTTTGAAACTAAGCTCGGAGAGCAAAGGAAGCTCAAAAGTTAAAATGGGAAAAAATCGTTGAATCAAGAGATGGCATCAGTGAATATATACTTGAACAACCATTACAATGAATTTGGAAATGCATACTTACGGCTCTTTTATTGATGGTGATTAGTTATAATTATATAACATCACGTTGATAAACCATCTCGGTAATTTTATCTCGTTAAAATGGTTATTCTATGAAAGATGTATTGATAAGGGCAAATTATGTCTCTCTATCAAGATTGGCAGAATAACTATGTCTTTATATTTCTAACAACTCATTTTCAAAGTTTTCATATGTGATCAGATGAGATGAGGAAATCGATTATAATTCGTTGATGGCGGTAGAGCATACCAATATGAAAATATGCGCACGCACGTAGAAACCTCCCCCGTTTCGCAGCTAACACGCACACACTTGACTATTTGTTTAAAAAAAAAAGTCCATCACGCAGGGGCTGCGAAAAAGCTAAACAGATTTCCCACGTGAAGTTTTACAATAGAGAAATCTGCCTACTAATAACAGTAGTAGTAAAAAGTCTCTAAACCAATTTCACGTGAGCCGAACTGTTACAAAAACGGCCGAACTAGCTTTCGGCGGAAAGTCCCGAATAGAACCGATTTCGGGCGATCCGTGTTATCGGCACTCTCAATAAAAATGCTAATATCTGGGCTAATATTCAAGATAGAGAATAAATGTATATAACAATTTTATAGTAAATTTAATTTGCAATAAGATTGGTTCTATACAATTTTTCGATCCGTCGCATAATAACGGAGATATATTGAATTTTGTAAAATCCCCCCCTCCCACTGGTCCGATTTCAGCCATTAACGAACTTGATCTTTCTTTTTACATAAAACGATTAAATATTGATTTGGTAACGATCAAACAAAAATTGCGACCACTAGAGCGTTAACAGACACATGTGTGTGTATATATATATAGATATATATATATATATATATATATATATATATATATATATATATAATTTAGAACGGACCTCATTTTCGTCTTCTCCTGGATAGGATCAATATAAGGATCAAAAGGACCCTTAAGGGAAATCTGCTAAAATGGTTTCATAAGTAAAACATCAATAGCTGCTTTCTGCTGAAAGTAAAATTGTTGATGACGATTCATCTAGTGTTTCTTAATTTCAGGATAGTCACCTAAAGAAACTCATATATTGTTAGTTTAGACGTAATATTTACTTTACGAACACTGAGTAATATATGCATCGGCGAATTGGCGTATTAATGAACGGACTAATGCAACTGCAGTTATGCAGTGGTGGGGATGCATGCGTTGGTGGGAACCAGTTATGACATGATAACATCATATATGAGTAGTACAGAGAGCGAGGATGTCTCAGGAAGGGAAGGTAGCTCTGGTGACTGGTGGAGCTCAGGGCATAGGAAGGGCTATAGTGGAAGCACTCTTGGCCGAAGGTGCAAGTGTGAGTACTTAGACGAATAGTCAAATAATCTTTCTGTCAATGATATTACTCGTCCAATATATATATATATATATATATATATATATATATATATATATATATATATATATATATATATATATCTTTATATATATAATTCTAGCGTACGTGTGTATGTCACTGAACTCCTCCTAGACGGATGGTCCGATTTGATTGAATTTTTGAATACGCGTTCGGGTGACGCCCCGGATGGTTTAGCGCCGCAGATCGGCCAGGCAGATGGAGCAGGAGTGGGGGTTGTGAGGGAGGCCTCAAATTAAAAATAACCGTATTTCGTTTCCTATTGGTTTTTCGGCAAATATGCACAGGATAAGAGTTGTTTATGTTGTTATTTGGAGTAACTTTTGTCATATTCAATTTTGTCGTATATTAAAGTGAGGAGGTAACAGTCAAACCGTGGTTTGTGCATTTTTTTGTTGCAAAGTTTGTTTGGTCCAATTTATTATATAATGTTTATTATACTTATTACGCTAAACTATTTTAACAATCTCATTGACAAAACATTTATTTAAACCATATAGGAGTATTTTTTATTACAAAAAACAAATATATATATGTTTTATATTCAATTTCATGGTTTCCTAAAAAGTACATTTATCCGGACAAAGCACGGTTTGAATGTTACCTCCTCAAGTATAAACGAGATATACACTAAAAAAGTAAAGAGGGGCCAACAATTTTATTGGGCACCAACGATTGAACCGAACTGAACAGAACTCGGTATGTGATTTAGCATTAGTTCTACCATGGTTATAAGCTGTACTAAATTTGTTAAGTTTGAACGGGAGTGGGGGTTTACTCAAGGCCGAAAACTAAAAAACACCGATATCTCGGTTAATATTAAAGACAGTGAAAAAAGGTACATGACAACGTTTATAGATCTTTTAACTTGAAAAAAGATTGGTTCTATACAAAATTTCGATCAGACCCAAACTGACGGAGATATTTCGAATTTTCGAAAATCCTCCCCTCTAAATCCCCCCTCCCAATTATCCGATTCCGGCCGTTGAAGAACATGATCCGTCTTTTAACGTGAAACGTTTAAATACGGAGTTTGGTAACGATCGAGCGAAAATTGCGACCGCTAGAGCTTTAACAGGCTAATACACCTCTATCTTTATATATATAATTGTAGCGTACGTGTGTATGTCACTGAACTCCTCCTAGACGGATGGTCCGATTTGATTGTTTTTTTGAATACGCGTTCGGGTGACGCCCCGGATGGTTTAGCGCCGCAGATCGGCCAGGCAGATGGAGCAGGAGAGGGGGTTGTGAGGGAGGCCTCAAATTAAAAATAGCCGTATTTCGTTTCCTATTGGTTTTTCGGCAAATATGCACAGGATAAGAGTTGTTTATGTTGTTATTTGGAGTAACTTTTGTCATATTCAATTTTGTCGTATATTAAAGTGAGGAGGTAACATTCAAACCGTGCTTTGTCCATTTGTTTCATGCAAAGTGTGTTTGGTCCAATTTATTATCTAATGTTTATTATACTTATTACGCTAAACTATTTTAACAATCTCATTGACAAAACATTTATTTAAACCATATAGGAGTATTTTTTATTACAAAAAACAAATATATATATATGTTTTATATTCAATTTCATGGTTTCCTAAAAAGTACATTTATCCGGAAAAAGCACGGTTTGAATGTTACCTCCTCAAGTATAAACGAGATATACACTAAAAAAGTAAAGAGGGGCCAACAATTTTATTGGGCACCAACGATTGAACCGAACTGAACAGAACTCGGATCGAAGGGCGAAGGGCGAGGTTATTGGTAATGTAATATAATGTTAATATGTTTATCTTATGTAAGTCCTTAGAGTTTAAGTATGTCATTTAAATAAACATGTTTTCAGGTGCGAGAGGTTTTCACTTTCAGACATTGTTATTTATTGCCCAAATTTATTTTAATTTGATTTGAATGTTGCAATTATTTTTTATTCTTTATTTATATTTATGTATTTGCGTTATTATTGTTGAGGGTTTTTATTTATTTCAGTTATTGGTCTACAACTGTTTGTTTTTAAGAACGTGTAGTGCGCATTCTACCAGATAATCACAGAACTAAAACGTCTTCTTTTCCTTCTCTCATTTTTCCTTTTCTTTTTGCGTACCAAGTTTTTGCGATATTTGATTTACTATTTTTTTTTAGGCAAACGTGCATATAACAAATGTTGTTTTTTGCGTTATTAAGAGTCGATTTTTTTTAAACATAATATTATTAAATTTAATATCCTAATCGCTTGATATATAATGCAGGACAACGTCTGCCGGGTCCGCTAGTATATATATATATATATATATATATATATATATATATATATATATATATATATATATATATAATCAACGCTAAAGAAAAACACCAACAAGAAATAATCTGAGATAGAGAAAAAAAATGGCTTTCAAAGAAAGGGTTCTAGTGGCATTGGTGTCAGTGAGTCAAGTTTAAATTTGACAAAACAGAAAGTCACCAGAAAGAAGTGTAGCTCGGGTTACTGATTCAGCTCAGGACTTAGAATAAGCTACGATGGAGGCTACCTTAGCCCAACTTCTCTTTTTACTGTATTGCTTATATTTTTTTTTTATATTTATTAATGTCCACTATTTTTAAGGCCAATCGTTGACGAGTTATCTACTTGTTGGTCCACGATTTTACTGATGAATGAGCAATTTTACGACAGTAGTGAAACTCTTATAAGGAGGGTCATTATCCACATTATGGAACTCACTGATCTGACAAAAACAGTGTTGAAACAGAACACTTTAAAAACGTTATATACCCATTTTTGAGGTGCTGGTTGGTGAAGGAATTATTATCCCAGGTAAGAAAAGAAAAGCCTCGTTCCTTCAGAGTGGTTTAATCCATGCGACAGAACGTTTTCATAGCATACGCTCCATCATCAGTACCTATCTGGCAAACATTAACCATTAAAAACGTCTTATAAGATGTCATTAAATTAAAAAAAAATTTAATAATTATTTGTTCATATTGAATGCCAATAGTTAGATAAAACTTAAGAGTACAAATTAGTGGCCCAGTGAATATATAAGAAGCCAAATATTTTTACAGATTAAAATTAAAAGCTTACCAGTAAAATACATACAAACAATTTTAATAAATAGTCAAAATAAATAAATAATAAAAAGCTTCATAGAGCAACTCGTATTTTAGACTTCTCATGACCCTCCGTCTTGATATGAGCGTGGAACTCTGTGTCTCTGGTAACATGCTCTTTCAACCGGTGATCCTAAATAAGGACCTACGTTTTCCTCTTTCTATTCCTTATCTGGTCTCTGTGACACAAATGATTGGCAATAAACTCAAGAAACTAGGGATGATTACCGCTTTCAAAACTAGACACTCCTTAAAAGCGATGCTGCCGAGGGTCAAGGTTCCATTTTCTTCATATATATTCATTGGGCCACTAATTTGAATTCATAAGTTTTATGTTCTAACTATAGACATTCAATATGTTTATTGAAATAATAAATATACATATATTTATTATATTTTTTTAAATTTAATTACATCTTATACGACGTTTTTAATGGTCAACGTTTGCCAGATGGGCACTGATGATGGAGCGTATGCTCTGAAAGCGCTCAATCGCATAGATTAAACTACTGTGAAGGAACGAGGCTTTTCTTTTCTTACCTGAAACGTTATATACATACCGAAGCACAGACTTGCAATGGGAAACAACAATTCTTCTTTACTGACCAAGATACACACTTACTCAAAACTCTAAACTTCCTCGACCTCACAATTACCAGACAAACCGACAGATTGGAATGCGGGATATACAGAAAATCCACATCCGAAGACAACACAATAAACGCCACTTCAAATCACCCAACTCAACATAAACTAACTTCATTTCAACATATGCTACACAGTCTGTGAACACTACCGCTCTCATGGAACAACTACGACAAAAAGTCAGAGATAACATACGAAATAGCACAAAGTAACGGTCACAAACGACACACTATTGACAAAATATTCAAGAAACTAGACAGCAACTCAAAACGAGACACAACACTCGCAGAACCAATCACGAAACCTCACGCACCTATGTGCAGATTATCTAACTTACATAAAATTACCAACGTACAACAAAAAGAAGAACTCCATACTACTTTCAGAACCAATAACACATTACGGCAAAAGCTGACAAATGACACCGAGAACAAGTATATTTACAGTATCAACGGAACAACGTTACAACCTAACGTGCAGCTGAAACAACACATACATCGGCATGCAAACTGGAAGGAGACTGAAAACGCGATACACAGAACACATAAGCTCATTCAGACTAAACAAACAAGACTCTAACTTCGCCAACCTGTTGAACGATCACTGTCGAGACCCTACAAATATATCCGAAGCTCCTACACAAACATAAAAAAAAACTAGATTAGACATGCTAGAGAACATGGAGATTTATAAGTTCATAACATGGAGAGTTTCAAAGCTTTGTGGAAACACAATCATGAAAATGATAGGTTTTTATTTTTGAAAGATTCATAAAGTTAGGTTTTGATTACAGGTGGCTCTACTGGACTTGAATCAGACAGTTGGTGAGGTCATTGTGAAGGAATTGTCACAGAAATTTATTGGGAAACTTTTCTATAAACAATGTGACGTTACTGATCCTATTCAGTTTGAAGGTTTCTCTTTCCATAATTACATTTAAATTTAAATGAATATATATATATATATATATATATATATATATATATATAGTCAAATTAACTGAATATTAACAATTATAATTACTCACTATAAATAAGATTGAGATCCAGTCAAATTTAAATATACATACATATGTTTCTTGTTTCAGGAAAAATGAATAATAGATTACCTGTACACCCCCAACATGTGGGTAATCTCAGCTCAGTTTAAGTAATTGATGTATTTTTTAAAAATTAATAACATTGGAACATAGATGAATAAACTTTTGGATTTATTTTTGAAACATGTTTTGCTATGCCATTCCTCAAATGCTCATCTATTCTTCTAGTACTGCGTTTAGGCACATAAATGTTTCATGAATCTAAGGAATTACTTGGCTATAAAAGTCATACTGTAATATATAACACGAAACCACAATGTAAATTATTTTTAAAAATACGTTCATCCGAAATTTACAATACCAAAGAGGTAGACGTACGAACTTAGACTATAATTGAAGATATTTTATAATTCGAAAAATATTTCAAAAATATGATTCCATCAACAGAGCAATAGGTTTATATTGAATAGACAGTCAAGAGTCTCCAGTCGAGCACTCTTTAAGGTTCTTCATGAGTAGAAGTGAAGGTTTACTGATGCCCGAAAACTAAAATATAGAAATATCTTGGTTAACATTCAATATAGAGAAAACATGAAAAGAACATTACATTTGCTAAAGGATTGATTTTATATAATTTATCGATCCGACTCATAACAACGGAGATATTTCGAACTTTTGAAATTCTGCTCCCTCTAAACTGGTTTTAGCTGTTAACAAACTTAATCTTCATTTTTACACAATAAAACGTTTATATATGACTGGTAACGATCAGACAAAAATTGCTAGAGCGTTAACAGACAAATATGTATACATACATACATACAATTTCGATGGACCTCATTTTCGTCACCTCCTGGGTTGGATCGACGGACATTTGAGGAAATTTATAAAAAATCGCGTCATGAGAACGAACTCAATAGCTTATTTCCCCTAAGGGAAATATGCTAAAAAATCTATGTAAGTGGTCCAATCTCAACTTCAACCTGCCAAGGCTACACTTTGACGTCCTTATATGTGTTGTATCACTCCTATAGAACCACTCCCCTCAAGATGATGGCTTCAAACGGAACCCATAGGTGAGATCACAAATTAAATAGCAGAAGGTTCATCTAGGAAACTTGTTAGACAAACAAACCTCAACGTGTTCTTCAAAAATGAATAAGCACTCAAATGAATTTTTGTTTTCAGAGTCTTTTATGGACACAAAGGCAAAATTCGGCCGACTGGATATTGTCGTTAACAACGCTGGAATAGCTACTGAAAAGGAAGATTTATGGGAAAAACTAATAGACATCAACTTTGTAAGTTGAATTTTAGACATTCATGGAATAAATTACAGTGTATTCTTCTAACTGACAATAATTCAAAATACCCAGTACTCCTACCTACTATTAACTAGTAAACGAGACGTATATATTATTATTTATATTCGATATATATACATAAATCCAAAATGTTATATCAGCACAAGGGAAAATTGCATAGTTTACGCAGCCTCGCCGTGGCAGGCTTTCCTAGCCATTATCTTCTGAAAACCGTCACTGCTAATAGTGGATTTTCACTGTTCATCATTCCAGAACGTGAAAACGTTCAGCTTAGAAAAAGCAGAGGCTGCGTTAATTTAGCAGGTTTCCCAAGTATTTGCATTTACCTCAAAACGTAAAAGCAATGAGAACAATATTTGGTATCTAGGCCTCAACTAATATACTTCATATTATAACATTGTTAATATGACACGAGTAGGAGTGCGGGTTTACTGAAGGCCAAAAACTCAAAAATTGCAAATATCTAGGTTAATAATCAAGATTGTGAGAAAATCTACAAAACAAATTTTATAGAACAAAATATTTTTAATAAGAACATTTCTATACAATTTTTGAGATATTAAGAATATTCAAAATTCCCCTCCTTTAAACCCCCCTCTCCTACGGGTCGGATTTCACCTATGAACCAACTTAATCTTTAGTTTTACATAAAACTTTTAAATATCGAGTTTGGTATCGACTAAGGAAAAATTGCGACAGCTATAGCGTTAACAGACAAATTTGTAAATGTAGCTTTGAGCAGAATGTGGCTTTCCTCATCTCCAGGATTGACGTTTAAGGAGACTTTTCGAAAATCACGTCATGTGTACGATCTCAATAGCTGATTTCGCTCAGATATTGTGGGCCTTTCGAATACTCCCTTCTTCTCACGATTTTTCCAATTACCCCTAGAAAACTAGCAAGGAAAATGAAAATTAATCTATTTTTGCAGACAGCTGTCGTGCGAGGTACCAAACTCGGTATGAAGTATATGGGTAAACAGAATGGTGGATATGGCGGCATTGTGGTAAATATAGCGTCAATAATATGTTTCAGGTTGGTTCCATCTGTTGCATTGTATGGTGCAACTAAGGCTGCAATCAACCACTTCAGTAGATCTTATGGGGTGAGTAACTCTTCAATTTCTGTAAATTGGTCATAGTTTCATAACTAGAAAAAAAAGCCTAATGGGTTTACATGTACACGCACACAGTAAGCTATATGTCGTAGTGTAGCATGTAATAATTTTAATTCTTAGATAAATGATTTCATTCATCCACAAGTCACAATGTATAGGGTGTATATAAAGTTATAATCAGCAGTGCCCCACATATCACGATAAATAGGTATTTATGAAGTGGGGTTCAACAAATAGTTTGGCATGCATATCTCTAATTTAAAAGTTTTCTAAAAGAGGAAAATGAAATACAATGAATATAAGAAAAACTTTCCTTGCAAAGAACAATAACATTCTAACAAACAACGAGTTATCACAGATAATAGTGCAAAATCAGCCACTCCTTATATAATGCAAAAATGAACTTACCATGACCCTAAGAGATAATATAAATCTAGTGAAATATCAGATTCATCATGCCAGTTAAATTTAAATATATACTGTTATAACAGGCAGATTTAACAGGTGGATAAACATTCACTTTCAACAAGTTTTGTCGAGACCAAAAGAGTAAAAGCATTTCGGTTTGCTACTTTTCTGTACTTAAACTGTGTGGTATGAATGCCATTTTTGGTCATGAGATAGACAGATCACTCGGTAGGAATTAAGTGGACTGTATGCAACTTAAGCGAGGGGAGAAAAGATGACGGGTTCTTGTTAATGAAATTATAATTATTTAAATAAATACATGAAGATTTTTTGTCATTAAGTTGCTGATTGATTTCAAGTAGGTGGTGTTTTCTCCCGAATTTTCATTGATTCCTCCATTGATCCGCCCGCTCATTCGTCTCTCCCCGCTCCTTCTCGAGCGGGCTTTTGGGCGACTCCATGGGGTAAGTCAAAATGTTAGGAGATGAAAAATATTTCACAAGTGAGGGCCACGGTTGGTGAATTTGCCCACCAAAGGCGAATACACACCCGTTCCTGCCTATTCTCAACTCGAGACCTGGGACGAGTCCCACGACTTGCCTATATATATACTTACACTAGCATAGATACCCGGCTTCGCCCGGGAATTCATTTGAGGCTGGATGGTGATGGTATTTTTTTGGCAAGGCTTTACTTTGCACAATATTTTGACATTTACCCTTCCCAGTGTTTAGGGTTAATACCCGTCGTTTCTGTGGATTTGTTAATAATAAAATTAATTTTTTATGTAAGACTTCACTGTCCTCCTTATTGTAATATTTCCCGTTTCATGTGCATTATGCATAGATTTAAATTATTAAGGACAAAATATTATAATAATATATTATAATTTGAATTATTTTTCCAGGTGAGGTACCAGGTAGTTCGTATTGAAAAGAATTGTTGAGCAAATTTCTCTAAATAACAAAATAAACAACTTTTTTTATGTGCATATTTGCCGAAAAACGAATAGAAAACGAAATATCACTATTTTTAAATTAAGGCCTCCCTTACAACCCCCACTCCTGCCCGTCCCTAAGAAATGTTGGTATGGCTTGTTATAATGAAAGCGTTAGTGCTAATACAGATACCGAGTTTCATTTATTTCGGTTGGGTCTTTAGTCCCAAATAAAATTGTTCACTTCCGCTATAGGTTTTAGTGTATATCTCGTTTATAATTCGGTATACGAAAAAAGTGTATATGACAAAAGTTACTCTAAATAACAAAATAAACAAATTCTGTTATGCTCATATTTGTCGAAAAACCAATAGGAAACGAAATATCGCTATTTTTAATTTCTGGCTTCTCTTATAACCCACACTCCTGTTCGTCTCAGAGAATATTAATATAGCCTAAAGTCTAAGTTGGGTTAGTAGTAATATACATACCAAGTTTCATAAAATCGGTTCAGCCTTTTATGCGTGAAAAGGTAACAAACAAACAAACAGACACCAAAGAAACAAAAGTCCGTCACGCAGGGGGAGCCGAACAGTTAGGGCCGAACTAGCTTTTGGCCTGAAACGTTCGTTATCGGCCCACATTTAATAAAAATGCAATTATCTCGGATAATATTGAAGATAGAGAATACATGTATACACAATATTTATAGTAAATTTAATTTGCAATAAGATTGGTTCTATACAATGTTTTGATCCGACGTATGGTAACGGAGATATTTTGAATTTTCAAAAAACCTCCCCTCTAAACCCCCCCTCCCACTGGTCCGATTTCAGCTGTTAACGAACTTGATCTTTTCTTTTACATAAAACGACTAAATATCGAGTTTGGTAACGATTAAATTATAATTGCGACCTCTAGAGCGGTAACAGACAAATATATATATATATATATATATATATATATATATATATATATATATATATATATATATATATATATATACAGTATTGAACGGACCTCATTTTCGTCATCTCTTGGGTAGGATCGATGGACATTTGAAGAAAAATTTCGAAAATCGCGTCATGAGTACGACCTCAATAGCTGATTTCCCTTATGGGAAATCTGCTAAAATGCAGTTATGGTGTCTATGACATGTGAAACGAAAAGTTATCGTGAAATTTCGCGAAAAAAAATCAATGTCCAGACAATTTTGTTCACAGAGTAGTACCATTATTAATAGGTTTAAGGTAGCTCATAATATATACAATTTTCACAACATTTTGTTTCAGCATGATATTTATACGAAAAAAACAGGAGTTAAAGTGATCGCATTAAATCCTGGGATCACAGATACTTCTCTGGGCCGGGGAATTCCAAATGGACTTATAGATGATCCAGATGTGAAGAATAACTGGCATAATGCTGTAAGCCATGTCCCACTACAAAAGTAAGAATATTCATATTAATTTGAAAACAGCAAAACCAATTTGTGGGGCTTGGTACTAAAAGGGTTAAGGCTTCATATAATTCAATTATTAAAATTAAGGCAGAAAACTATTAGCTTATTGTTGAAGCCATCAATAAATAAAACAATGATATCCGTTACTAACTAAAGTAACCTGTATAGGTAATTCGTGCTTATGAAACACAGTTGAAATAAGTCTATATAAATTTTAGAGAGAAAACAATTTGTGTATGAATGTTAAATAGATATTGTATGGCAAATTACCACTTGGTAAGGCTATTTATAATAAGGAGTTTTTTATTCTTCTGCTGAATCTATTGTTATATTGGGAGGAATAATTTTAAAACATTGCTAGTGCCCAGGAAAGCGAAATGCTATTGGAAATAAGTTAAAAAAGATAGCTGGTTTGAGACCTCAAGATCCTTTCCTTTGCACGAGGTATGTATATATATATATATATATATATAGGTTGTGAGAACCTTGGCTGTCTGCTCCAGTGGTTGGGATATTTGTTGTTTGAAAATTCCAACCGCTGGAGCAGACAGCCGAGGTTCTCACAATGATAATACTCCCCAGCGATGCAGCCTCAAAAATAGAATATATATATATAAGTGTGTGTGTGTGTGTGTGTGTGTGTGTGTGTGTGTGTGTGTGTGTGTGTGTGTGTGTGTGTGTGTGTGTGTGTGTGTGTGTATGCAGGCATATAAAACTTTGACCAGACCTTATTTTGGACATCTACTAAGTTGGATTGATGGGAAGAAATATTTTCGAAAAATATTATCACTTGTATATCCACAATATGTGTAAAAATGAAATCTGCTAAAATCGTTGTAAGGGACTACCCTGATTAGTGGACTCAACTCAGGAGTTATAAGTCCGTCACGAAGGGGTTGTCAACTCAGCAGATTTTTCACGTGCTTGTATAATACATGTTGTGATCTCATCTCAAACACGAATTTTCTATTTCTATGTAAAAACCTGATCAGTAAAAAGGGGAGTGGGGTTACTGAAGGCAAGAAAGTACGAATAAAACATTCACGCAACGAACATCAAAAAAATGAACCTAACCTTTGGTTTTGTCATAGTAAAAGAAATGGCCAACTCACTTTATTGAAACGATTTTTTTTTTTTTTCAGAGCAAGTTCAGTAGCATGTGCCCTAATAAAAATCCTCCAAAGAGGTAAAAGCGGCTCCCTCTGGATGGTTAAACGTGACGAAGACCCATTTGAAATAACTGAACAGAATTTCACTTCTTGCGTATTAGATTTGGAACGGAGGGATACTTACAATAACTCTTGAAAGAGAATCTCATTTACATGGAGACCAGCATCCATCATAAGTAACTAGTTACAGCTACTTGAAGAATACGGAGATTCGGTAAGCTACATCTAGGCGCTTATAAAAGTGGAAAACCTTTCAAAAGAGATATAGCAAAATAACAAAGATATAGCTGATTTTGTATTATTTTCTTTCTCTAAACCTCTCCCGATACAAACTCATTCATTAATGAACTTAACTGTTATCTTTACATGGAACGCTTAAATGTCTATTATGAAACTGACAAATATTGAGGTCACTAGGCGTTAGAATGCTCATTGGATACGCTAGACTGAACACGGAGGGCTTATTTTAATGATATATTCACCACTCATAGAAATATGGTAAGGTGCTTTGGTAGCAACGTAACGACAATGCTCTTAATTTGTGTAACTGAATCTTGTTATTTTAACTTTTTTGGAGGAAAAGTTATCATTTAGAGTCGTTCTAAGGTATGTTTCGGGCGATGAAACGGTACAGGTGTACATCAGATAGAAATGAGTTTTGGTAAGTAGCTCGGGGTTATTTTTTATGAAACGATAAACAAAAATGGCCATTCCCTTTTTCCTACATCAATAAAAATCTCTCTGTCTGTCACACACACTCTCCCTTTCTCTCTATCTCCATCTTGCACATACATGCCTCTGGTCTCTGCGACCCTGTGGGTTTTATCTCTTTCATCACTATTTCGCCCAACGACTATTCCTCCCAGAATAATCTTTTAGCAGACGTTGTAAGTGTAAGATGTATTAAATCTTATATAATGATAATGTTATTTTATTTATAAACGCCCACATTGTGCTACAATGTCTAATTCGGACGTGTTATCTACAGATTATGGACCCTTTTTACTAAAAGCCAGGTTAAAGTCGGGTTTACTATGATAAAATGTTTAATGCTGAATAAATATTTTCTCTAGTTCTTATTCATTACTTTTATTCATAATGTACTTTTTTTCACTACATAAAAACACGTATATGCTCAATTGCCTGGGAGACAAACGAGGGCAGAGCTGAAGCAGTAACTCTGTTAATAATTCACAATTTTATTCATATTCCGACTGCCACGTTCGTTAGCGGTATAAATTTTTAAATATTCCAATATATTCAGTTCTCTGGATTTTCCCCAGACATCAACTGAATGGCAAACTGAAAGGTCACCATTAATATACCATGAGGACTTGTATAGCAACGGGGCCATGCGATCTCCATTTTCTCTCCTTCATTTCAAATGAAAAGCTGCAACAAGCAATTGTATGAATATTATATTTGATCCCTTTCGAGTGTAAAGGGCTCACTCCGGTGGTCTTAGTACACTTGGTAAAAGAGACCCGTGGGTTCTACTCCTGCGTGGGTTACAGAAATTTACTTGGTGACGATATCGCAAAAGAAAAACCTTTGTGGTTGAAAAAGGTTGGATACCTGTACATAACCTTACTCGATTAGCCGGAGTAGCACCATGTGCTAATAAATAACACATTTTATGCCTAAGTTATTCTTAGTATATCAATAGCTTATTTTTTTCTTTTATTACTGCAAATATTTATAAAATTAATACTCCTCATTGTGACAAATGTAATATGATAGAATAAGAGCAATTACTTCAGGAAACTTTAGTAAGAGTACGTACATGTAAAAAACCTTGATAATTGTAAAAATGGCCTTCCATTTTATATTATAAAGTGTTAATATATATTTTGATTTTGGTTTGATAATATATATAAACCAAAGTTGAAAGAGAATATACCAATCTAAAAATAAAAATATCAAATGAATTAAAAATATATTTTATAGTGCTGTAGATATAAATATTAATTTAGCTCTAGTGCAATCTACCATTCAACAAGTTTTACTAAATAATTTCAATAAGTTCTGGAATCGAACCCACCACTATTGGTTTACCAAGTAAGATTAAGACCAACGCCTTAACACACATGGCTAACCCTTTAAACCAGTAATAGAATTGATATAACTTTGATTACGAAAATCGTCCATGTGGGATCGACAGTTACTATAAAAAACTGAAATTGTTGGCCAACTGAAAAAAATAAAAACTGTTTCAAAATCTATTTGTAACTCACTTTTAGTAAATGCATATTTTCTGTAGTCCACCCATTTTTTAGAATTCTGTCACTCAGCTCGTTGATTACTCAACTAATTAAATACGGCTAGAAAGAGTTGGATGAACTTTTATATTTTGGGGGCAAATATAACAATTATGCCGTACTCTCTACTAGGGGTGGGAATTTGCATTGAATCAAAATATTTATATTTCTAAAAAAGTATTTAAGATATCTATATATATATATATATATATAAAATTGTAACCTCTGTCTGTTCATTGATTTTTTTCGCGAAATTTCACGATAACTTTTCGTTTCACATGTCATAGACTCCATAACTACATTTTGTTTCTTTCGTGTCTGTTTGTTTGTTTGTTACCTTTTCACGCATAAAAGGCTGAACCGAATTTTATGAAACTTGGTATGTATATTACTACTAACCCAACTTAGACTTTAGGCTATATTAATATCCTCTGAGACGAACAGGGGTGGGGGTTATAAGGGAAGCCTGAAATTAAAAATAGCGATATTTCGTTTCATATTAGTTTTTCGGCAAATATGAACATAACAAAAGTTGTTTATTTTGTTATTTAGAGTAACTTTTGTTATATATACTTTTTTCGTATACCGAATTATAAACGAGATATACGCTAAAACCTAAAGCGGAAGTGAACAATTTTATTTGGGACAAAAGACCCAACCGAAAAATAAAACTCGGTATGTGTATTGGCACTAACGCTTTCATTATAACAAGCCATACCAACATTTCTAGGGAAGGGCAGGAGTGGGGGTTATAAGGGAAGCCAGAAATTGAAAATAGCGATATTTCATTTCCTATAGGGTTTTCAGCAAATATGAACATAACAAAAGTTGTTTATTTTGTTATTTAGAGTAACTTTTGTTATATACACTTTTTTCGTATACCGGACTATAAAGGCGTTATACGCTAAAACTTATAGCGGGAGTCAACAATTTTATATGGCACAAAAAACTCAACCGAACTACTCAAACTCGGTATGTGAATTAGCACTAACGCCTTCATTATAATAAGCCATACTAACATTTCTAGGGACGGGCAGGAGTGGGGGTTATAAGGGAGGCCTGAAATTAAAAATAGTAATATTTCGTTTCCTATTGGGGTTTCGGCAAATATGCACATAACAAAAGTTGTTTATTTTGTTATTTAGAGAAATTTGCTCAACAATTTTTTTCAAAATGAATATGAACTACCAGGTACCTCACAGGGAAAATTAATTCAAATGTATGTTAATATTTTGTCCTTAGCAATCAAATCTATGCATAATGCACAGGAAACGGGAAATATGACAATACGGAGGACAGTGAAGTCTTACATAAAAAATTAATTTTATTATTAACAAATCCACAGAAACGACGAGTATTAACCCTAAACACTGGGAAGGGTAAATGTCAAAATATTGTGTAAAGGAAAGCCTTGCCAAAAAAATACCAACATCATCCAGCCTCAAAAGAATTCCCGGGCGAAGCCGGGTATCTGAGCTAGTATTTTATATTTCTAAATCGTTGAATTAGCGAATTTCAAGATTACGTCGACAAACTTCGTATCAGAAAATAGAATTTACTAGTATTCTATACATTCTCAATAGAATTATCGTCATTTAATAGATTACATTTATAACAAAAGGATGTGTACAGTAATAATATTTTCGGAGTTAGCTTAAAATGATGCCATTATTTACGTCTTGGTTTATTAGGTAATCCCTTCTATTTAATTCTGTGTATTAGTATCCGCACAAGTTAGAATAGGTATTATTTACTTAAGTGTAAGTCTGTGGCTAAATTATTATTGTCTTATCATTAGAATTAGGGATTTCGTCAAATATGGTAAGTTATTGTTCTTTCGTAATATATGACTAGTTATTGCAAAAGGTCAAACCGTTAATCCTATTAAGAGGGGGAAGGCCACTTGGAGGGAGTTTGACTATTTCAGAGCCAGTGAGTCACTTAGCTTGGAAGGAATAGAATGTCTCAGGAAGGGAAGGTAGCTCTGGTCACTGGTGGAGCTCAGGGCATAGGAAGGGCTATAGTCGAGGCACTACTAGCCGAAGGCGCAAGTGTGAGTACTTTTTTGAAATATTTGTAGCATTTGACTATCATAAAAAGAAAATGGTGGCAGAGAGTCAAACTCTGAGTTATGTAGTCCCCATTTTATTAAGTAATACGAAAATATTTTTCTTTTTTCGTGATATAGTCTTACTGAAGTATGAATCATTGCACTGTTGTAAAATTTCTTCTTGATTTGTTTCTTCAAAAGGAATTATTGAAACTGTATCAAAAGTCGTTTCCTTTCTTGGTTACTAACAATGTCCGCCCTCTTGCTACAAGACAGGAAGGAAAAGTTAAAGTTTTCATTGTTATATTCTAATTATTGAGTCGATTCCCCTCGGAAAAAAATTTCCAGGAAGTTTGACTTAAGGAAGATCCCACTTTGACCTTTCTATAACTTTACGATTAGAAACGGTTACGCTCAGAAATATCTATTCTCTATTTCTTGTAGTTCACACAGTTCGATCCATTTTACAGACTCATATACTTAAACTAACTTCGAACTATTATAGATGCGGGCATACTGAATGCTGAAAAGATAACAATACAAATAAATCGCTGATTGTTCTAGGTAAAAAAACAAATTATTTAAAAACAATTGTATAAAATTAAGTGTTTAACCAGATTGGCTCTATAACATTTTCTGATTCGACTCATAACAATGGAGATATTTAGAATTCGCCCCCCCCCTTTCCCGAATTCTAGCCATTAACGAAAATGAATTTTAGTATTGAGTGAAAAGTTTAAATGCGGAGTACGGTACATATCATTAAACATTTTCAAATCAAGAACGTAAAATCTAATTGATAATGTCATCACACAACGTACGTGCATATATATCACGTAATAAAGACCCATTGAAACCAATATTTGGTATTTAACCTAGAAATATGACGTTTCATGATATACTAGCTTATTGGCGTGGGGTGTGATTTACTGAAGGATGTAGATAACAAAATGCAAATATCCCGGGGAATATTTGAGATAGAGGAAAGTGTATAGAAGAATATTTATATGAAATTTATTTTTCAGCAAGTATATTCAGTATATACATTTTTCCGTCGAAGCAACATTTTAATAATAACGGAAATATTTTGAGTTATCGTTTCTCCTCACCTCTAACCCCCTTCTCACCCCCGGTCAGATCTTAGCAGTTAACCAGCATGAACCTTTCTTTTACAAGGAAATCTTAAATATCTACTTCACAAACAAAAATTACAACCGCTAGATCGGTAACAGGCATATATATAAAAGAATTATATTTATTATTTTTAAGGTAAATAACATTTCAATATTGGATATAGAGTAGAAACTCGCCTTTTGAATATTTCTAAGCTATGACTATTATCTTAACGCTTATTTAAGAAATACATTATTGACAAATTATGTACAAAAGCAAGTTCTATTAATGATTTTTTTTTTCAACCAGTGATGAAAAATGAAGCCACATTAAAATTCCTTAGTTAGTGTACAGACCCTGACAAGGTCTCTGTCAGCTTTGCCATGAATACAAATGTCTAGCTGCATCGTGCAACTATGTAAACAGTATTGTTGCCAATAAGTGTTATTTTATTGTTAATAGGGCTGCACTCGAAAGAGTTATTTGTGTCTGGTTATCAAGAATCCATTTTCAACATTTCTTCAAATGTTCTTCTCCTAGGGGATGTCTTCCTCTTTCTTCCCGTTTCTGTTATCCTGGCTTATGATGTGACTCTTTGCCCTCCTATTTTCTTCTATTTCTGATCCTGTGGCAAACAAAAAATACAAAGCTGTATCTTTGATGCGCTATTTGATTTTTATGTATTTCTCTCATTGACTAGCCCAATTTATGTTATTTTGTTTAGAGTCGTAATTAATAAGAATTTACCTCATTTGTTTATAGAGTAGCTATCGTCCCCTAGTATTTCAGACAGTACTTCTGATATACCAAGGGCCTTTCTAATATCCTCACACCTTCTTCACTTTGTAAGTATGTGTGAAATTGTCATCTCTACTCCTACAGGTAATGTAGGTTGGAGGTTCTTCCATTTAGATTACCCGTATGGGAAAGCAGCTATTGAAGTTGTACTCATGACGGAAAAAATCCACAAATGTCCATCGATGCTACCTTGTTGACGTAAATGAGGTTCGTTCAAAATTGTATATATAAAGGAGTTATAAAATTAATTACTCCAAAAAACCATTTAAGGCGATTTATAACCATCTTTTCAATGATTTTACACGTTAAAAGTTAATGAAATTGATCTGTAACTGCTACATCGATCTGGAGATTTCTCTGGCTTATGAACTGGATTTACAATGGTATGTTGCCATAATATAGGAAATTTTGTTCTAGAAAAAAATCTTGTGGCTAATTTTTAAAAGGATTTTTTTATAGCTTTATGACAAATGTCCTGGGGCTTTTCCTTTTTAGTTATCAAGAGCGGTGGAGAATTCAGAGAAATAAAATGAAACATTGATGTTTGAATGTGTGTTTTCATGAAAACTTATAGGTATTTCATTATTTCATCAAAGGAGTCCTAGTCAGTTTCAGTAAAAGAAATATAACTACAAGATTTCTCAAATGAATCACTTATTTCTTTTTTATTAAAAATAGTCCGATTCGAATCTCTAATTGTGGAAATCGGATTAATTCTCCCATGGCCTTATTTTTGCAATTGCTCTACTCTTTATTTTTAATAATTCATCCAACCTCAACGACTTCTTGATTCATTATCACACATTATCTCATTTATTGAGATAAGGATCAGGGACAAATTTCAAAATATATTATATATATATATATATATATATATATATATATATATATATATATATATATATATTATAATATACTGCATAACCTGATTGGCATTTTTAAAGTCTAGCTTCAATTGAAAATGTAAAATCACTTATCCGCTTCTTTGAAAGTTTACATCAGTTTCAGGAGCATAACTTTCAATAAATCGACGTAAATGGATTTAAGTTAACATTAATATTTTCATACATGGAACTGTCATTAGCACATACCCGTAATAGTGTAGGTTACTAGAGACATATTAATTACATTTAGACGCTTTGGTGTGATTATAATCACTGTTGGAGGGCATGACTTCCAGATCCCCTGAGCCCTATAAGAAAAAAAAATCGTCACGCAGGGGACTAAGCAGATTTCACACATGTGCCACCTATCTTCATTTATCTCAAACAGTAAAAGTTCAATAAGAACAATATTTGGTATTTATGCTTCAAATAATGTGCTTCATAATATAACAGCTTATTGTTGATCAAATGAGTAGGAGGAGGGGGGGGGGTTACCGAAGGTCAAAACTATAAAATGCAAGTATCTTGGTCAATAATCAATATAGTTAAAAAATGCACATAACATTATACAGATTTATAGAACATTATATTTTTAATAAGATTGGTTCTATACAATTTTTTGATCTGACGCATAATAATGGAGACATTAAAAATTTTCGAAATTCTTCCCCTGTAATAAAATGAAAATGGGCTTATTGTAAATCGAATTGTCTATAAATGCTCTTATATACATAACTAATAAAAGTCCGTCACGCAGGGGCTGCGTAAACTAAGCAGATTTCCCACGCGATGTTTTACAATAGAGAAATTTCACGAGAGCCGAGCAGTTAAGAAAACGGCCGAACTAGCTTTTGGCGGGAAAGTCACTCGTCCGTTAGCCGCCCAGATTTAATAAAAATGCAAATATCTCGGTTAATATTCAAGATAGAGAATAAATGTACACCACAATATTTATAGTAAATTCAATTTGCAATAAGATTGCTTATGTACAATTTTTCGATCCGTCGTATAGTAACGGAGATATTTCGAATTTTCGAAAATCCTCCCCTCTAACCCCCCCCCCTCTCACTGGTGCGGTTTCAGCCGTTAACGAACTTGATCTTTCTTTTTACATAAAACGACTAAATATCGAGTTTGGTAACGATCAAACAAAAATTGCGACCACTAGAGCGGTAACAGACAAATATATATATATATATATATATATATATATATATATATATATATATATATATTTATATTTACAGTTTTGAACGGACCTCATTTTCGTCATCTACTAGGTAGGATCGATGGACATTTGAAGAACAATTTCGAAAATTCCGTCATGAGTTCAACCTCAATAGCAGATTTCCCTTAAGGGAAATCTGCTAAAATTAATATGAACCGAGATATTTGAAATGATTAATTCTCAGCCTTTAGTAAACCCTTATTTCTACTCTTGTCTTAGTAACAATTAACTGTTATAACATGAAACCCTTTATACTAAGTTGAAATTCCAAATATTGTTTTCGAGGGGCTTTTATTATGCGAGGTACATGCAATTTCTTTGTGCGATGACAACATCAATTAAGGGTTTATATTCTTGTTCGAAAATGTTCATCTATGCCATACTCGATATTACACCGTTTTATTCAACACTAAGGATCATATCTGTGATTGACAGAACTCGGGCCACGAATAGTGGGAGTTTAGAGAGGAAGGGAATTAGAAAATTCGATAAATCTCCTTTATTATTTGTTGAATCTTAAAATAATATAGAATCGATCTTCTTAAACTATTTAAGATCTACAATTGTCGCATTTTTTTGTAATTCGAGTACTATACATGTTATTCGTACTTTCTTGTTTTCTGGCTTCAGCAACTCACACGCCCTCTTCTACTCATCGGTTGTTTTCATAGAAATAGAAAATATATGGTGAGCCGAGATCACGTGTGTTTGTGCAGCTCCTGCGTGGCGGACTTTTGATAACTCTCAGATGTTTCCAATTTAACTCCAAAGATTGTAGAAAAGGTTCATTTTCCATAAATAGCAACAGCTTTTGTAATACACTTCTGCTGTTATCACAAAACCTCCTGATAAGTGTTCATCAAAGTAAGAAATAATTAGTGCACTTGTTTGGATTTCTATTGGTAAGAATGTAGTGTTATGTAACGCAACACTAATAATATATACGTACTAAGCTATATATATATATATATATATTTTTTTTTTTAGTTTAATGGGATTTAATTTGGTAATCCACTGAATTTATTCTAACTTACTGATTATAAAAGTTCCTATTAAAAAAATAAAGTAGCTTGAATGTTATATGTTTGGAGCATTTTCGTGTCCACGGAATGTTTTGAAATTTAATTTCATGGAATATTGATGAGCCCAGTAATCTAAAAGTTAATAAAAAACATAAACACAAATCAGATAATTCGTAAGATTACATTACATTATGAATCAGAATCTGTTACTTCATTTAATTATCAGAATCTCTTGCTTCTCCAGTGACCGCGATTTTCGAAACAATTCTTTAAAATGTCCATGAGGCACATATATATATATATATATATATATATATATATATATATATATATATATATATATATATATATCTGTTAACGGTCAAGCGGCTGTAAAGACAAAGATCAAGTTTGTTAACGGCTAAAATCGAAAATTCTTATTATCTCCGTTGTTATGCGTCGGATCGAAAATCGTATAGAATCAATCTTATTGAAAATGTAATGCTCTAAAAATGTTTTTATGCAGTATTTGACTATCTTGATTGTTAACAAAGATATTTGCATTTTCTGCGTTTTCGACCTTCGGTAAACCTCCACTCCTGTAAACAATTTAATAGAGGGAAAAATAGATAATTTTGTGAATATTGTAGTTGTTAAACAGCTATTAAATACCATTTAATGTATTTTTTTCTAATTATGTTATATAAGCTTTGATAACACTGTTTCTTCATTGATGCATACATTGTTTTGTAGCTTCTCACAACGTGGCGGAGTTTGCTCTCCACCCTCCCCCCCCCCCCCAATAGTTCTTGGCAGCTAAGCAATTCATTCACTCATAAAATTAGATATGTTATGCATATGTCTAACTGACCAGCATTACTATTATATTTAACCCTCGGTCGGGCGCGTCAAGAATATTTCGCCTTCGGGCGCGTGTATCTCAGAGATCGTCCTCAACCGTTTTGACGGAAATACAGTATTTTAATTTATATACACTAAAATGTTCAGTGTGTGATTAGAAAACATAACGGAGCAAGTATGTGTTTCGAAGAAGTAAATAATTTTCAAAATTGGCAAGTATTATAATAAAAAAAATCTTGGTAGATTAAATAATCAAGTTGGTTATAGATTCATTATTATTAAAACTGTGGACTATAATTTTTAAAATATAATTAAAAATACAAATATCAAAAGAAATTGTTTAAATGCACATGTGTTAATTATACATAATTCATTTAAGTTTGAGAACAATATAAACAAATTTTCTAAATATAACTTCATTCAAAAATAAGTAGCACGAAATCATTTTTGGATGAGACTTATTAAAAATCATCTAAATTTTAATGTACCAATCCTTTTAAAAATAGCAGTTTAATTATTATCTCTTTAGTTGAGCTGCATTGCAATTAGGATAAAGCATGGAACTATGTTGTAAACAAATTTTACAGTTTTGCTTGGTTCACATCATTTTCTTTTGTTCGTTGTAGTGGAGGGACTTTTTTATGCTGTTCTGTACTTGAGTTCAATGTATGGTCCAATGAGCCTCCGTACTCTTCAAGTTTCGTCCTTAGTTCGGTTGGTAAACGTCTACTGTTGTCACTGAGTCGTACACTATTTTCTTGTTCTGAAAGCTCATGCATGAGCAAAATAATAGAAAAATACGTTTATATGATTCCATTTAATAAATAGAAACTTAATTGATGTATATATTTATGAAATACAGATTTCAAAAAAACTTCCGAGATCGGGCGCGTGGTATCTAGGAGATTAAACTGAATGACAGGTGAAACACACGACTCCATCAAACACAGTGACACAACTAACCTTGAGGGGGGGGGGGTCCTATAAAGCACATAACTCGAAGCACTACACCACCACGTACTTTATCATGTGGTCCTATAAACCACATAACTCGAAGCACTACACCACCACGTACTTTATCATGTGGACCTATAAACCACATAACTCGAAGCACTACACCACCACGTACTTTATCATGTGGTCCTATAAACCACATAACTCGAAGCACTACACCACCACGTACTTTATCATGTGGTCCTATAAACCACATAACTCGAAGCACTACACCACCACGTACTTTATCATGTGGTCCTATAAACCACATAACTCGAAGCACTACACCACCACGTACTTTATCATGTGGTCCTATAAACCACATAACTCGAAGCACTACACCACCACGTACTTTATCATGTGGTCCTATAAACCACATAACTCGAAGCACTACACCACCACGTACTTTATCATGTGGTCCTATAAACCACATAACTCGAAGCACTACACCACCACGTACTTTATCATGTGGTCCTATAAACCACATAACTCGAAGCACTACACCACCACGTACTTTATCATGTGGTCCTATAAACCACATAACTCGAAGCACTACACCACCACGTACTTTATCATGTGGTCCTATAAACCACATAACTCGAAGCACTACACCACCAGGTGCTTTATCATCGCTGAAACCCCGATTTCAGGACAGAGGAATAATGGTTTCACTAAATTTCAAAAATTCGAGAACAAAAATTCATGGAAGTAAAGATAATATATTTTCGAGGTTCTTACATAGACCCTGATATCAACCCAATTTTGATATCAATATTAAATTGATTGTAAACTGAAAAGGTGCCCGTGAGACGAAACATGTAGAATACTTTAGTCAAAGAAAAGGAAACCTTATTTAGAAAATACTTTCTGCAGTGTTCATAATTCATTGATTTAGATGGAATCACAATTTAAATTAATTCATGCTGGCCAATTAAGATGGAATCCCTCACTCTTATTTATAATAAAAACAAAATTTGATTAAAAAACAAAAAAATAAACAATAATTGGAGACTTTATTTTAAAAAGGATTGTAATTAACAAATGATATAACTGGGTAGAGCACAGATGGGCCTGCCAAAATTTGATTGATTTTATCGCTTAGTGATAATTGTTATCTACAATGTTTGTCTAGGCTTACAAACATAAGTACACATTATAACTAATAAAATCAGTTTTGAGCCATATTTTTCGAAAGCTTTTTGAACAAGGAATTTTAATAATGCTCATATGATTAATAGAATTTTACAGAATAAAATTTATTGTAAACCGTTATAATACCTAGAGTAATGGTAAACCTAGAGTGGCGAGTTCGATTCTCGCCTGGACAAAGGAAATTATTTAGTGACGACATTCATTAAATAACATCCTAACTCCCACCCTGGCTAGAAAAGGGTGGTAAACTGTAGATAACCCGTCCTAATTAGCCTTAGTTGCAAAAAGTGGACGTCAATAAATAATAATAATATAATACCATTCCGACTGAACTATTAATTTTTATATTCACATTGAAATACTCATGATAATCTTATTAATTTATTTTAAAAATAACTAGGAAAGCTGCTATTCAAAATGATTTTATTATTGAAACCTTAATAGGAATCATTGAATTACTACAAAGAACTAATTTTGTACATACTTGTGTATATTAAAAAACATTTCATTTTTTTAGCAGATTTCCCTTAAGGTAAATCTGCTATTGAGGTTGTACTCATGACGTGATTTTCGAAAAAAATCTTCAAATATCCATCGGTCCTACATAGTTGATGGCGAAAATGAAGTCCGTTCAAAATTGTATATATGAGTGTACTTACAACCATTTTTATGTATTCAATTTATTTGGCTTTGAGAGGAGATTTCATCGTTTGGGTATCTGGCCTATTATCTAAATTTATATAAAATTGTAACCTCTGTCTGTACATTGATTTTTGTTCGGGAAATTTTACGATAAATTATCGTTTCACATGTCATAGACTCCATAACTGCACTTTATTTCTTTGGTGTATGTTTATTTGTTACCTTTTCACGCATAAATGGCTTAACCGAATTTTATGAAACTTGGTATTTATATTACTACTAACTCAACTTAGATTCCGTGTCCTATTGCTTTTTTGGCAAATATGCACATAAATATAGTTGATTATTTTGTTATTTGGAATAACTTTTGTTATATACACTTTCGTCGTATACCGAAGTGAAAATCCGTTATACGCTAAAAATTATAGCGGGAGTCAACAATATTATTTAGCACAAGGGACTCAACCGAACTAAATACCGAGTTATGTGTATTAGCACTGATGCCTTAATTATCATAAGCCATACAATCATTTCTAGGGACAGGCAGGAGTGGGGGTTGTAAGGGAAGCCTGAAATTAAAAATAGCGGTTTTTCGTTTTATACTGGTTTTAAATATTGATATGCTTAACAATTCTTTCCAATATGATTTATAGGTATTTAATCCTCCGTCGGGCGCAGCTGGCCTGAGAGACCAGGAAAACATTCTTTTTGATGCCCCGCCTCATCCTGCCTCCCCTGTGAGCCGCCATTCCCAGTAGTTTCCTGATTCGTGTTCATGCTTAGAATCCCCTACTATAGTCTATTGTCATCCTTCATCCAGCCCGTCTGGTCGCTAGGTGGCTTGTGAGGCCGACTGCGCCCAATTGCTCCTTAATTTCAAAGATGAGTTTTTATCTAGATATATCTATTGCAATCGTTCCTTTTAGTAAGATTAATTCTATTCTCTACGGAAGTTCGTCTATATCTTGAGAAATAAGTGCTAGTCTAGCTCTGACCTCTCAGGCCGAGTGCCCTGATCAATTTTACTTGTTTTAGTTAAAGATTCATTCCATTCTAATAAAGTCATTATTTTACGTTCTAAATAGTACATTTGTTTTCCTTAGATACTAGCGAAGTCTGTCCTACCGGTGTTTTAAATAAAAATTAATTAGTTGGGGAGTGGGCGGTTAAAATATGTGGGCAGCCTCTCAGGCCGGGTGCGCCCGATTTTGTTTCGTCCAGAGGTGCGCCCGACGGAGGGTTAAGTAAAGCAATGTTTATAGCACTTAAACGGGATTAATTGAGAATAGAGCTACATATTCTTAATTATTCCGTGTACATAATATTATATTTATTCTTCTGTGCTGATTGTTGTTACGGGAAGTAGCTTCACTTCCTTTAACAACAATCATCATATATGTTGTTACAGTAAAACAAGGTTCAAGAGGAGAATAAGTGTTGCAGACACAAAGAGAGATATACAGAGAGATACAAGAGACAGAGAGAGATGTCTCGTGAGGTCATCGAATATGGATGGCATTCATATTCAGCCCACACTAAATACCCAGCAAACTGCCTAATCACTAATCATTGTTCTAGGATTGTCTCAGCGCCCATAACAATTAAGTCATTACGAGGCCCACGTTCTGCCTCTCATCTTCTTGGCCGCATATGTCATAGCCTGGAATGCATGCATTTGGTATTTAGGATGGCTAGTAATTCGGCATCCGAAACCCGAACAATGTCCTCTGGGGGAGCTCCATCTGGGGATAAATAGTTTTCTTAAGACAAATATTATTTTTATGGTTGTAAATAAATTTAAACATTTGTGGACCATAACCCTGCATACGACCTAAATATAAATTTAATCCGATTATTGTTCGAAATTACTCTTTCATCGCCAGTATAATATTTACTAAGCTGCAATATGTAATAGTGTGTAATATTTACTAAGTTACAATATGTAATCTTTATATATATAATTCTACTGTACTTTTGTATGTCACTGAACTCCTCCGAAACGGCTGGACCGATTTGAATGAATTTTTTTGTATCCGTTTGAGGGACGCCCTGGATGGTTTATATTTACAAATCAGTCCGGCAGATGGAGTGGGGGTGGGGGTTGTAAGGGAGGCCTAAAATTAAAAATAGCGATATTTCGTTTCCTATTGGTTTTTCGGCAAATATAAACATGATAAAAGTTGTTTATTTTGTTATTTAGAGTAACTTTTGTTATATTTACTTTTGTCGTATAACGAATTATAAACGAGATATACACTAAACAATTAAAGTGGGAGCTAACGATTAAACCAAACTTAACACAAAATTCGCGATATTTCATTTTCTATTGGTTTTAGGGAAACGTGCACATAACAAAAGTTGTTTCTTGTGTTATTAAATGTAGCTTCTGTTTTAAACATAATATTATAAAATTTAATATCCTAACCGCTTGAAATATCATGCAGGACAACGTCTGTCGGATCCGCTAGTCTTATTATATAATATTTTCTAAGTTGCAAATTTAAGATTATTATGTAGTAATATATAGTTTTAATATATAGTAGTAATATAAAGTTTTCTTTTTTTTTTTTTGTTTATTTATTACAATATACTTCATCTACTATTGTTATTAGCGGTAGATGGATCTATATTTCTTGGAACTAACAGGTTTCAGTTAAAAATGCAAAAAGCCTTTTTATGTCTTCTTCATCGTCTCCAAGGAGTTCTCTTAAGTTCGGTTTAAGGTTCAAAGCTCTTCTTGGAAGATCGTATTTTTTACAACTAAGGAGAAGATGTGAGGCAGTAAGATGGGCATTATAACAATCGCAGGTTCATGGGAATAAGCCTTTCAATAAATAGATATGTGTTAATTTTGTGTGACTAATTCGGATACGGGCAAGAACAACCTCCTCTTTTCGGATTTTTGCAGTATTCAAACGCCCAGTAATTTCTTTAATTTGTCCCAGTTTATCTCGTGTTTTTTTTTACCAGTCTGACTTCCGCCTTTGAAAAATGAGCTTTTGATTCTCTCGTTTCCAACCATCTGATATGTTTTTTTCTGAGCTTCGTATTTGACCTCTTACTAGGTCTGTGAGGTGACTTTGGGTTGGCAAGACTATGGAGTGAGCTGTACGGGTCCGTAGCGATTACGAATGATTCTTGTTGCATTTGTTCTATATCGTTTGTAGTTTTGCTAATAGCCATCAACTCAGCGGTAAAAATTGAATTTACAGAGCTTATACTGCACTTCATTGCATTGTTCCCAATAATCCACGAGCATCCACAAGATGACTTCTCAACTTTGGAGGCGAAGTCATCCATATTAAAGAAGTTATCTATAATATTTACGAAGTTGCAATAAGTAATATATACTAATTTGCAATATGTAATATTTACTAAGTCGCAATTTGACAGCCTACATATAGGCAATTGCATTTATAAGCAATCTTCTATTTAAGTAGGATCTTATATTTTTATGTTTCTTTTAGTTACGTTGTAGTGGACAGAAGGAACACTATAAATTATTTTGTAGTTTTTGAAACTCAATAATGGACATCATTTATAAAAAAAAAAATTCATTCTATAGGGCTATTCATTCCCAATAGGGCCAGAAGATGATATGGATGTATATTAGCAAACTTCCCTTAATGGAAATTGAGGTAGTACTCATGAAGCGATTTTTGGTACATTTCTTCAAATGTCCATCGATCCTATCTAGGTGATGATGAAAATAAGGTTCGGTCAATTTTTTGTGTGTATATAAATAGTACTAGTCTGTTACTTCTCTAGCGGTACATGTCTGGGTTGTACTCATTTTTATAATATTCCCTGAAATGTCCATTGATCCTAACTAGGAAATGACGAAAATGAGCTTCATTCAAATGTGCAAGATACATGCAAATATGTTGTGTGTTTACATTATAGTTTAATATATTCTTTACTAGAAAATAATTGTTTGCTCTATACCATTTAATTATGTACTAAACGTCATAATACTTAATGGCTCGAACAATATCCATATCACGAAATGTTTTATTCTAAGTTTATATTTCCAGTATTGTTTTCAACAGATCTTTACTAGATGATATATGTGCAAATATATTTTGTTTTGCCGTCATCCATTACGATTTTATTGACCTCCCACTTCTACTCATCCAATTTTTATTTGGTAATAGAGAATCCAATGTGAGTTGAGATCAGCAGTGTGTCGAAACAGATGTGGAAAATCCGCTTAGTTTACGCAGCCTTTGAGTGACAGGCTTTAATGAATTACAAGGTATACACAACCATGTTCACTTGTAGGCATTAATAAATATTTCAGAGCCATTAGTAATCAAGATTCCTTATAATCTTAACGAAACCATTATGTGAGTGAGTGGCAGTAGGAGTATTGCTCAACAATTGTTGCTCCATACATTTTTTCCTAACTGAAATATGAAGCGAGTTTTTCTTTACTTTATTGTTCTCAGCCTTCAGTAAATCTTCACTACTACTCAACTTATTTTACTTATAAATAGAAAATATATGGTGAGATGAGATCAGTATGCTAGAATGTGCGAAATCTGCTTACTTTATGCAGTACCGTGTGGACCTTTTTTTTGTTTTTCATGTAATTGTAACCCTTATAACTTGGGACTTTATAGCCTGCATGTACCGATTTACAATTGGCCAATAATGTTTTTTTTTTAACATAAATTTGTTTTTTATTTTTCCTGCATATCATAAATAACTCATAAATTTTGCCAGAAAACTACAAGTTTTTTTCGGTATAGTTTGTCTTGCAGATAATTTCAAATTAAATAATAATGAAATACATTTTAAAAAATATAAACGTTAGCTGTAAAAATAAATTAGTTTAAAAATTCTACATTATTTCTTGATCTTAAAATATGAAATATAAAATTCGAGGATTCGCATTTAATACTTAGCTATTAAATGCTCACTTTTGACAGTTTTAAAATGAATATTAATTAGGCATTCGTAATTAAGCTAACAAACAAATAAGACGTAAATGTTATAGGAAATGTTAGCTAAGAAAAGCTTCAATGACATGCAGTGGACCACACTATGTAAGCTAAATACAAAGCTAACGTTTACATGACAAAAGTCCGTCACGCAGGACAGCTTATTGTTAATATGTCATGAGTAGGAGGTTTTACTGAAGGGCCAAAATTAAATAAAAATGGAAAGATCTCAGCTAATAATCAAAATAGTGAAAAAATAAGCATAACAACATTTATTGAATATTCCATTTACAATAAGATAGGTTCTACATAATTTATAATGTATATAAATATATATATATATATATATATATATATATATATATATATATAGAATAGTTCTGAACAGACTTCATTTTCATCATCTCATGGGTAGGATCGATGGAGATTTGAGAAACATTTCGAAAATCCTGTCATGAGTAAGACCTCAATAGCTGATTTCCCTCAAGGGAAATCTGCTAAAATGTTCATTTCTTCAATTTTGAATGAAGAAGAATTATCTTTGTTGCAGGTGGCAATTTTGGATGTGAGCAGGGAAGTTGGTGATCTCACATTGAAAGAACTGACACAGAAATATCCTGGAAAAGTCATATTTCTACAATGCGATGTTACAAACCCTACTCAGTTCGAAGGTAGAGTTTTACAGAACTATAACTTTATTTTTTGCTCTCTGCAAACTGGTGATGGATATTTACCTGTGGCAAAAGAATATTATAGAAAGTATAACTTACTGTGGATGAGCGGATTAAACAAAGAGTTTACACTTTTAACAACCGGAAAAAAAAATAACTCGAATATATTTTTCAGCAAAGCCCATTTCATTGGAAAACATCCATCATCTGCCACAAACATCTTGCACTAAAATTCATCAATAACTACCTATTAAATCACCATTTTAAGTCAAAATTACATTAAAAATTACTTATTTGAAATATTATTTGGTTGGTCAGGGTAAACCCTGTCCTGCATTCAAAAATAAAATTAAAAAAAATATTTTATTTGACTTTAGATAAATATATTTTATATTATTAAAAAGTGTTTATATATATATATATATATATATATATATATATATATATATATATATATATATATGCATTCACACTTACTTTATGTATGAATTGATATGCTCTTTTTTTTCTAGATTGCTTTAAGGCAACCATTCATAAATTGAAACAGTTGGACATAGTTGTAAACAATGCTGGGATAGGAGTTGAAAGAGATGAAGTGTGGGTGAAGATGATAGACATCAACTTTGTAAGTTATTGCTTCATTTTAATATATTAGTGATAAATTACTTGAAGCCACTGGAGCTTGAGCAAACGTCTCCTTGCTTTAATGGCTAAGGTGCCAATTTGTATGAGCTTAATCCACTTGGAAGGTATCATTGTATTGCATAGGTAATCTGGCTGGAAGTAACAATATTCCTCATAAGGCATCACACTATTTGATAAATCAGTAGACCAATAATGATATAGAATGTATCCATCTTTTGTCATCAGACAAATTTTAATGTACTCTGTTATTTTCATTCATTAGTATTAGCTATGGATAAAATGATGTGCTCATGACAAAAAAGAATTTTATTGTGTGTGAACTCACTAAAAATGAAGGTCCATTATGGTCATATTTTAAGAAGTGTGAAACTCTTTCAGATTTCTATAATTCTAAATTAAAAGGAAAAAAATAGAAAAAGGATGTAAATCATTAAAATTTGTATAGTGTGATTATATTTATATTATTAAAATGAGCTAATCATAAATGAAGTGTGCATCATTATTTCATTGATATATTGATTGGATAGGAGAGGTGGTGTGAGGGAAGACTTGGAGATTTGGTATGTAGTCACTAATTTTGAGTAGAAGATGACTTACTAAAGAAAATAATGTCCTTGAAGTTTATTCTCTTTTTTAAAGCCATAAAAATGGGTAATAATTTATAAGGTATTAAATTTGCATTTAAATTAGTTTTAAAATAAAATTATAATTGCCAAAAACAAAAAAATTCATGATTAAATCTAAGCAGGATCCTCATAAACGCTATAAACTAAAATGTTGGTCTCTTCTAATCTAATTCTGATGATGGAGCTCTACCATACAGCCAATAAATCAAGTGATGAAGCTCGAAAAGCAAAATGAGGCATTATATTCTGACAGTATTCCTCAAGTGTCAAAATGGGGAGTCCCAAAATAAAAGAATGTTCTTATGTATAGGTGTTCATCTTCTCTAACTAATACTAAACAAAAATATTTTTAGGAATAAATGGTTTAGGATTAGAAACACTAACGTTTTATCAACTTTCAGGAAAAAATAGAAGGAAAAGAATATATATATATATATGAAAAGAAATAGTGTCCCAATCTGCCCTTGTTAATGCTACAGATTATATTAAGAAAACTAGATATGTCCATCAGATGTGTTCCTTCAGAAACAAAATCTGAACTGCTCACTCACAGTTTCAAATTTCTTAAAGTTTGAATTTCATAGAAGCATCTGGTTCATGAGATAATTCTGTTTTGTCTTGTTTTTGTTTGTTTTATCTGTTCCGACAATTTTGCTGCCTTTAATTAACAATTCCAGATTATTTATCACACTACAGCTCAGAAACATGTTCTACTCCCGCTTGATAGGACCATTAATCTCCCTGGTCTGTCCAGAGGTACAACTTTAATAGAAAGTAATTTCTGTGTATCTTGTATAATATGACAGATTATAAAGCTCAGTCAGTAAGAGCATGGAAACTACAAATAAGATGTAACTTAAGTCTTAAGTCAAAATATAAAAATAGAAAACTATTGATAGATATATTAAAATAACTCTGTCAATCCAACAGAATATTCACTAAAACGTTCTAGCTGTTTTCAGGGATCCCCATAGCTTTATTTGTAAATTTAATTAAGCATAGTAATATGAATAGCAGAATATAGATGTTACATTACAAATTTTAAAGATTTTTTTTTCTTTCCAGTAGCTTCAAAAAAGACAGTTCTCATCCCTACCTGAAAGCTATATAGTATCCATAAATTAAGACTCCAAAATATTCTTCCCTGCAAATTCCTCCAAGTAATACCTATAATTGAAACTGCTCATAATTAAAATTACTGTAGTAATATGGAAACAAAGCTTACAGGATTCAGAGATATATTGAATGCTTCAAAACTTAAACATTACAAACAATAACTCATGAAAAGCATATTTTTAACATATTTTAAATAGAGATTTTTTTTTTCAAACTTGGCCTAAGCTTGATCTAAGTAAATATCTATTTGATAGGTAATAAAATTTCCTGCTTATTATTTTTAATTTCAGGCAGCTGTGGTAAGAGGATGCAAGCTTGGCATAAAATACATGGGAAAACAGTATGGTAAAAATGGTGGAAGTATTGTGAATGTAGGTTCAGTGACAGCTCTTGAATCATTCCCTGGCCTGCCAGTATATGCATCTACAAAAGCTGCTGTGTGCCAATTTACCCAGTCACAAGGGGTGAGTAGAAGACGTTTTCACCAAATTGAAATTTATATCTAAACACCATATTCTAAACTTTGAGAGTATATTTTAGTTCTTGAACCCATGACATTTTTATTGATTTTCAGATTAACTGTGTGAGTTGAAGCAATGGTATTAATCTCACATAGTAGAATGGCGAGTTCGATTACTGCCTGGCCAAATAACAATTTATTTAATGATGAACTCATTAAGTCATAAGTTATGGAGGCACTAAATTCTACCGGAAGTGCTAGTGGGTTCTCAGTGTTAGTTAGATACTAGTTCATAATGTAGCACAGAATAAATTATTTTAATCAGTTTTGTAGCAAGTTGAATTTTAAATTGATTATTTAAATTAGTTTGTAACAGTTTGATACACTTAATTAGGGGGAAGTTTAGCTGCCCCAATCTTTCTGATTCCTCACAGTGCATCATATATGATATTTTCATATTTTTCAAGTATTTGTATAACTTTAATGAGCTTAGCTTAATAGTCAGAGGAAGTTAGTTTTCCTTCCAGATATTTAAAAGGTATGCAAATGAAGTTGTGCACTCTCCTAATACCACAGGTCTGTTCTGCCATTATCAGGAGTTTTATTTTATTTCTAAAAAAATTAGATAGTACCTCTCATTAAATTTGTCTTTGCCTATTCTATCAATCAAAAAGCATGAGCCAAAAGATTTCTTCTTCTGAATCAACTATAAAATTTATAGGATAAAATAAAGAATTCCCTTGGCCATTGAAATAGACTCCAACTGAATATGTTTTTATAAATAAATGACAATATTTGAGACAAAAATCTAAATTAAAATAAGAAAACTAAGTACTAAGATTTTTCAGTCATAAGCACACCCTCTCTCTTGCAACATTCTTGAAAATAACTACTATTCACTGGGTAGATGGAGGTATATTGTCAGTCTGATGAATCCATTTCTTCTGAGTAGATTCATAATTTTACCTGGATAACTGTTGTCTCCAAAAAACCTGCATCATAGATATAGAGTTGATAAAGTGTTAAGATAGTTTTCTTTTCTAGTTGTTTCTAGAGGACCACAAGATATTTCATAGCAAGGAACAAAACCAGCACCAACAGAATATCACTTACTTTTCAGAAATCTCTAATTCGCTTCGTCATTAAAAGTAACTATAGGGTTTATAAGTGGTTTATGGTTATTTTTAGCAAATGTTAGCTTAGGAAATATTATTAATGTACTTATTTTTTTTTGTGCAGAGAAGGGGAGTGTGAGATGGTAACAACATTGTTCATTTTTCTATTACTATTAGAGGTACAGAAAATATGTATAGACGCAACCTTTTTCTAGGAAGAAAACTAGTTAGTAGAGTAATTATTCCTGAAATTTTTTCATGATTAAAATTCTTAAATATTAAAAAATGGCTATATGTACTATCATTAAATTTTATTTCAGGTAACACATCTTCATTGAAAATAATTCTGAGCTATTATGTTACTCTGATAGGTCAGATAATTATAGAATATTCTGTACTAATTGCATTGTTGAAATGATAATTTTGAATACAATAACAATAGAAGTTTACTATTGATTATTTTTCAGCATGAAAAGCATTATCAACATAATGGGGTGAAAATAATGGCAATCAATCCAGGTCTGACAGACACTTACCTTGCAAATGGGGCAATACCTGGTGGCGTAGTTGATGACCCAGTGATGAAGGACTGCTGGCAATACTTTGAAGATACAGTTTACAAACAGAAGTAAGTAATATCCTTTAGTAAACAGAAAATAACCTATATGCCTTATGAATGATAAAACCTTAGATTCTGTAGGCCTTATTTCAAGTCTTGCAGTTTGAATATAATTCTTCATTCCAGATAAGTCCAGTTGGTATACGCCAAACATTTTTATATTGGAAAGCCTGTCATATTATTTTCTTACATAATCTAAACGCCTTAATAGGTTTTCATGAGCAGTATGTTTGCATTAACTAATAGTTCACAAAATATATTCCTTTGAGAAAGTGACCAAATATATGGCTTTGAGTTTTTCACTCGAAGACCTAGAGAGCTCTGCTGTTTTTCATGCTAAACATCCGTATATTTGTTCTTCCAAGTACCAAATTGGTTTAATGCTATCTGACCATTTCATAATCTCAGAGCTATATCATAAAAATTGTAGTTGTTAAGTGTAGAAAAGTCTATTCTAAAACAACCTTTTAAATAACTGCTCAAAAATGGAATAAATATTTTTTATAGATCCTTAGATCCTCCTGACTTTGTTTATTTTGTTTTTACCATTCAAAATATTATTGCACCCCTAAATAACTGAAAGATTCATTCTTCTCCCTCCTCAGATATGTTGACTGAATTGGATGTTAGCCTGAAGGTACCTATTCATTTAGCATGGAACACACCCCAGTTAGCCCTTATAACTCATAAACGTTAGCCATACAAATCCAATAGTAACATTGCTCCTTAAGGCCCAATTAGTCCAAATTTCCCAACAAGTATAGTAGTTTTCATAAGGCCAAAAAGGAGGTGAGAGGAGGAAAATTTCCTAACCAAATTCAATTTTTTTTGACCTTGAGGCCGAATTACCCTGTTCTCTTATGTGTAGTTGGTGCTTATCCTAATTAAATAACTTGATATCTTTGTAATCCCTTCTAGTAGCTACTAATTTCAGTGTTGTGATGAGTCTTTCATTGGGTGTAAAGTGCTTATATCATAACTGGTTATTTTTTAACTATAAAAGGAGTCATCAAAGGTAGAAAATGGAAATATGTATCGTGGTCCATCAAATAATTGTGAAAATCTATTGAAAAATATTGTTGTTCACTAATAAGATTGGTGGGATACACACTTCTTTTTAAACTGTAACTCTTTGAACCAAACACTTCTCTTGCTTTGTGAATGCACTTCCAAGTAACAGCACCCACAAATATATTATCACCCCAAGCAATGAGATGGTTTTGCCAGTATATAATACTCCTTTTTTCCGGTAGATGCCCTTATATACTGGCTGATTGCCATGTACATTTTGCAAGTACTTTCAAAGCGATGACATCATTTTCAAGCCAGACGAAGGTTGTTCTGGGTTCTTTCTTGAAAGTTCGTGCATTAATGTAGTCCAATTGTCAACTGTTAGGTTGTTAGCTTATATCTGGGGAGTTTATCAATCTTGCTTAGTTGTTTACAGGCCAGAATAGATGAGCTATGATCACCCAGCAAAATCATGATAAACAAGGAACTAGTGTGTTGAACTGGAAAAAATCGTCATCTCATATTCCTGGGTAATGAGCTTAAGGAAAGCACCTCCATGTGTGGCAAGGGTTTCTAATATATAACTCCACTCTATCCTTGAAATATCCGAGTCTTTAATTTCCCCAAATTCCTCACTTAGAACTCATCTCTCCTTCACAAAGATCGGTTTTCCTTGGTACAATTCAATGTTGCAGTGGTATATATAATTGTTGTCTGTCAATTGTTTAATAAATTTGTATTAATAGTGTTGTAAAAATTAGCATTCGATTTCTGCCTGGGCAAGGGAATTTATTTAGTGACGGAATCCGTTAAATAAAATCCTTAGCCCCACCCTGGCTAGAAAAGGGTGGTAACCTGTAGAGAACCCGTCCCAATTAGCCTTCATTGCAAGAAGTGAACGTTAATAAATAATAAATTAATTAAAAATTAGTGGTTGATTTATTTGTAAAATGTTTCAGAACCAGCACAGTTGGTAAAGGAGTGATAGAGGTCCTGAAGAAAGGGGAAACAGGCTCACTGTGGACTATTGACAATGATGAACCTGTACCTTCAGTTTTTAAGCGTTAATTTAATCCTTATTTGAAGAAACAAATAGTTTTAATGGCATAAAACAAAATTTTAAGGATTATATATAATTATTCACGTTACTTAAAATTAAATTACAGTTTACAGTTATTCTATATTGCAGAACTAAAACTAGTGTGTATTATCATAGAATCTATAACTCTATCTGTATCAACTTATAATTTTTCTTAAGTGAGAGAAAAACGTTTTTGCATTATCAAATAACTAGTAATAAATCTAGTTTTAAGCAAGGAAACATAGACAATTATCTGAAGAATGAATACTTATATAGTTTAATAGAAATGCACAGAGTATAATATTTAGTGTTTGGGACTAGTAAAAAACGTTAAAAGTATATCATTCAAGGGAACAAAAAAGAAGAGATAAACATTCTCAAAAATAAATAACTGTATAAATATATTGTCAACCACAATAACATTTTTGTATTCAGAACTCAGTGTTGAATTGTATGCAGCATCAATAAATTTTATCAAATAAATAGATTTGTAAAGTTATAAATAAATATTCAAGCTGTTTCTGCATACTCTGTAGGTTATTTCTTATTTATTTATATTTTCATTATCCTCTGGTCCAACACATACACTCAGTCACAGTACAGAATGCAATAACTCTATTCACTCTGATTTTTAGAAGTTACACACACACACACACACACACACACACACACACAAACATTTATATATATATATATATATATATATATATATATATATATATATATATATATATATATATAAACACATACACATATGTGTTTGTCTGTTTCCACTCTAGCGTCCGGAATTTTTGTTTGATCGTTCCCATGTAATAGAAAGACCAAGTTCGTTAATGGCTGAAATTGGACCCAACCTGAATAGGGGGGGGGGGTAGCGGGGGATTATAGGGGGGTTAGATGGCATTAGAGGGGGAATTTCAAAAATTCAAAATATCTCCATTATTATACGTTGATAAAAAAAAAAATGCATAGAACCAATCTCATTGAAAACTAAAATTCCTATAAATGTTGTTATATACATATTTCCTCAATCTTGAAGATTAACCATTTCAAACATTCAAAATATCTCAGTTACTATGAGTCGGATCGAAAAATGTTATAGGACGTCCTGTTTGTCACTGCAAGAATTGTCCGTAAATTTTTAAATTCCCATTAAAAAATAACAAAAAATAAATGCATACAGTGGCTGGTTACGACCCCTGCTATAATTAAATCCAGTTAAACCTGAGAGTTAAAAAACTAAAAAATAATAATAGATACTCTAACTACTCTTAAAAAATAGTTGACTCAATATTGACCACGATGCTTTGAATAGTGGATGAGTTTATTAGGATTTCATTTCATTTGACCTTCAAGTCTATAAATAATTCTATATTTTTGGAAAAGTTACTGGATGCATTGGCAAGGAATGTAAACATTTATTTTCAGTAAATTCTCACTCTTCCTCTAATAAGAATATCATTTAATATATATTACCACCAACAAGCTAATCATAAGTTTCAATTTCAAGTCTTCTTTAAATAGATCTCTAACTAAAGAAAAAATATAGAATAGAATATCATTTCTTCTAACTTTTGAAATCTCGCCAATCCTGAAGTAGTGATTTCTTGTATGAAATCTGTTTAACTTGGATACCTTTTGGGTAAGGCAATTTGTTTGATACTTGACTTTAGAAACTATATAATACAAATATAAGCGTATATAATACAAATATAAGCGTATTATGTAAAACTAAAGACCAAGTTCGTCCCACAACACTATGCTTACCAAGTGCATTAAGAACGCCTTAATACACGTCCCAATTGCATTAATCTAGTGTTTATATTTTCACAGGAAACCTTTAACATTTTGATTCACTCAGGAATAACATTCTAAATATAAATTAGACTATGTTACTGTATATGTTTCAAAACACTCGTGCTGTGGTGACTATTTCTATTTTAACCCGTCAACGACAGGTAACTCAGCTAGTTGAAGTTATAAAGAAAGCCAAGAAATATGTCAACGCGAACTGATTTTTGTAATTGTTTAATAGCTTTTTTATTAAATAAGAAAAAAAATTAGTTAGAATAAAGAGGCATGTTTAGATTGCAAATATGCGTGCTTACTAAGATAACTTATTGTTATGGGGAGGTGTTTTCTCAGAATTGTGAGGCCATCACGCAGGACCTGCATAAATTAAACGATTTCCCAAGAGTTTGTGTAGCATACTCCTGAACTCATCTCACTGCATGTTCTCTGTTTATACCTAATACCTGATGAGTATAGAAAGGGGGGGGGGCTCGGACAGCAGAAAACAAGAAAGTACAAATAACTCACTCAGTATTTGAGATACAAAAAAACGAATAGGACAACAATTGTAGAACGTAAATAGTTTTACAACATTAGTTCTATAACATTTTCCGATACGACTCATAATAACGGAGATATTTTGAATTTTCGTATCCCCCCCTCTAAACACCCTCTAGATTTCAGCCAATAACAAATACGGCTTTTACTATTTATTGAAACGGTTAAATATCGAGTATGGTATTGGTAAAAAAAAAAAATCATAGTATAGAGAAGTTTGGAATACAACATTCTATAATATATCAGTTTATCGTTAATATGCGATGACTAGAAGTCGGGATTTAAGGAAGACTGAACACTAAAAAAGTCCGTCATGCAGGGGCTGCGTAAACTAAGCAGATTTCCCCCGTGAAGTTTTACAATAGAGAAATTTGCACACTGGTAACACAATACCACCGTGATTAGATAATGAGAAATCTTTCAGTTAATTAAAATAAATTCCCAACTGAAACGGCTTCTGAATTGTAAGAATAATTTATATTTTAATAACTCAAACTTTAGTAGTCCAAGAACTAAAGAAGGGGGGGGGGGGCGGATGAACAGAACGTATTTGCATAAATCACACAAAGTAACGAAGGTTAGGTAAGGTTAGAAGAAGCTTCCGCCTGAGCCGAGAAATGACGAAGATGGCCGACTTAATCCGAACTATACCCGACCACAGACTTCATAAAAATGCAAATATCTCGGTTAATATTCAAGATAGAGAATAAATGTATATAACAATATTTATAGTAAATTTAATTTGCAATAAGATTGGTTCTATACAATGTTTCGATCCGATGCATAATAACGGAGATATTTTGAATTGTCGAAAATCCCCCCTCTAAATCCCCCCCTCCCTCTGGTCCGATTTCAACCATTAACGAACTTGATCTGTCTTTTTACATAAAACGGTTAAATATCGAGTTTCGTAACGATCAAACAAAAATTGCGACCGAACAGACAAATATATATATATATAATTTTGAACGGACCTCATTTTCGTCATCTCCTGGGTAGGATCGATGGACATTTGAAGAAAATTTTCGAAATTCGCGTCATGAGTACGACCTCAATAGCTGATTTCCCTTAAGGGAAATCTGCTGAAATTCTAAACAACAATATAGATCCGTCCTCCTGCTCCTATTTCAGCTATTAGCCAACTTTATTTTTAGTTTTGTACACTATGATTAAACATCGAAATTTGAAATGATAACCAAAAACTGTGGCGTCTAGAGTGGTAACAGACAAGAATATATTTGTGGAGGCATCGGTGGCTGTGCAGATTAAGGTGTAAGTATATCTACCACACCGTCATTATGCTGAAGATAAAAATAGGTGCAGGTTCGAACCCCGAATAGGAAAAACATTAGTCCACAAGTTCTCTACCAGAGCACGCTATTGTCGCAGTGCTTATGAATAGTCGGGAATCTAACAAGTATATACAGCTGACAGCCCCTCTGGATGACTATTAAGTAAAGCTCTCTTAGAACCCGTCCACACGCTGGCTGACACAGGGCAACAAGGCCGGTAAAACCCACCGGCGCAATGGGTCTAAGTGAGACAACTTATTCTAGGTCCTCCATGGATAACAATGGTCGAACGCAAGGTATGTATAATATAAGGTAGCGCCATTCGCGAATAGCCAATCAGAATGCAGCAAGCCTCTGCGTCACTGGGCGACAAAATTCGGGGCGGACTAGTCGAAATACGATTAATATAAGCAGTTTTCTGATTAATTTGACGAATAAAATATTGTTAAAATGGTGTATGTCAGTAAATGATACAAATTACTTTAGTGGAATATATTTTATTTCAAATAAACCATGTACAAATTAGATTCCATTAAAAAAAAATACATAATAGTTCCTTAAAATTGATGTATGTTGGGTTGCATTTAAAAATCGTAATTTTTCTACGTAATTAGCCCAATAAAAAGAAACATTTTACTATAATAAGATGAACTGCCCAAAACATGAAAACAGAAATGACTACTATTATACAAACAAATTAAAGTTAATAAAATTGAGACTAACCAAGCAATAAACAATGATGTCCAGTTACCAGAATAAAAATGAGTAAATTATTTTAAACATCAGCTAGTCAATAAAGGTACAAGATTTTTAAAGGCTATCATTAAGCTTCGAATAATGTGTTTTATTACATAACAGACTATTATTTGTAACATGAGTAGAAGGGGGGTTTCCTGATGGCTGAAAACTGAAAAATGCAAATATCTCGGTTAATATTTAAGATAGAGAACAAATGTATATAATAATATTTATAGTACATCTAATTTGCAATAAGATTGGTGCTATACACTGTTTTGATCCAACGCATAGTAACGGAGATATTTTGAATTTTCAAAAATCCCCCTCTAAACACTCCCTCCCACTGGTCCGATTTCAACCATTAACGAGCTTGATTTGGTAACGAACCCAATCTTATTGAAAATTAAATTTACTATAAATATTGTTATACACATTTATTCTCTATCTTGAGTATTAACCAAGATATTTGCATTTTTATTAAGGGTGCGCGGATAACAGACGAGATGAGATCGGCTGAAGTCGGTTCTATTCGGAACTTTCCGCCAAAAGCTAGTTCGGCCGTTTCGCTAACTGTTTGGCTGTTCGTGAAATCGGTTTAGAGACTCATTACTACTACTCTTCTTAGTAGTCAGATTTCTATATTGTAAAACTTCAAGTGGGAAATCTGCTTAGTTAACGCAGCCCCTGCTTGACGGACTTTATTATTTATTACTATCCACTTTATGCTACCATGGCCAATAGCGATGGACACCATATTTCATTACCTAATATAATTGCATATAACATTATTTTATTCAACACTTAAGAAAGGTTAAATAAACATGGTATTGCATTTTTTATTCTACTGTATTTTTGGGTGGGAGGGGGGGGGACACACCCCATATCCCAGCCTACTATGCCCACATCATCCGTCACTTTGTTTCCCCTTTTAGGAAACAGCTATAAGAATCTTCATATGTTATCCTAGTTTTATTACATTCCTTTTATTCGTGTCTTTAATGATAATTATTGTATACTAACACACTAAAAGACAAGTCCTTGCAATAGTATTTATAAAATATGATGAATTAAATGTAGCTGGAAAATTAATGTTTTGGACAGAGAAAAATGTAATCCATATATTTATTATTACATGTGGGGTGTAACTTTGAATATTTATTTATTTAGTTTTATTGTGCAGCAAATATTCAATTTAAAAAGTGAAATTTAATTAATTTCTAGTATTTTTTTTGACATTTAAATAACACGTTCTACTATTTGAAGTTCCCAGTTTGGCCTCATGAAATACTACTAAAATTTGGTCCTGAATATGCATATATTCAAATACTACTTGGAATTAATTACATTTATTAGTTAAAATGGGTAAAATAGAAGAATTTTCTCTGAAATCCTAATTGTTTTGAAAACTTTTAAGTGTATACATTTTCAAAGCCCCTTAGATTCAGCTTTTAACTCCGACAATAAGAAGCTTTGCCCGAAGTCGAGGCTGCACTGGAACGTAGTAGATATATGCAAGGTAAGTATAATATAAACGTAGAGTTGATCACTTACTATGTTTAAACTCTGAGCACGAATCCTTGGAATCTCGCACGTGGGCGGCTAAAGATCTCTATAATGCCAACCAAAATATATATAGCGGACTTCATTTTCGTCATTTCCTGGCTAGGTGGATGGACATTTGAGGAAATTATTAGAAAATTTCCACGAGTACAAAACCTCAATTGGAAAATCTGATAAAATCTCTCAACATGAATCAGCTGAAACCAAGAAATGGTCGATAAATCATATTTTAGATTTAACTTATGAACGATTGAAAAATGTACCTAACAGCCAATTCTATGAATGGACTAACGCACAAGTAAACTTACTGAACATGCCGTGGTGGGGATGCACGCAGTGGAGGGAGTCGGTAATAACTTGACACGATCATTATGTGCGTAGCATAGAGTAAGAGAATGTCTCAGGAAGGGAAGGTAGCTCTGGTGACTGGTGGAGCTCAGGGCATAGGAAGGGCTATAGTGGAAGCACTACTAGCAGAAGGTGCAAGTGTGAGTACTTTCACGAACATCTATGATAATACTAGTCAAAAAAAATTATATATAATAAAAAAAGAAACAAACTTTTGAAGGAAGGCTTTAGTAACATTAGTGAATCAGTGAGTAGTTAAAATTTGGCTGAATAAAATGTTTCAGCTGTGTTGTATAACACTGGTCACAGGAAGAGCTATTCTGAAGACCCTCTTTCCACTATTATGTGTATTATTACCTGATATAATTCTGGTCTTTAGCTATACTAGTAAATAGTTAATAATAGCTATGGTTTTACTATAAAGGCACATGAAGTGAAACTAATAATGATATTATCCGGTTAATGAATTTCTTAAAAATATTTAATTTTTGTGGTTTATCTTTTTTTTTTCATTGTTGTAACAGATCACTCCCTTACAAACATTTATCTTTTGTGGACACTGGCAGATGGAAAGCAAATCACCTATTTAGTTTGAACTCATAGCAATCAATCACTTGACGAAAATGAGGTCCGTTCAAATTTATAAAAAAAGTCGAAAAAGACTATGGAAAACTAAATATCAATATTATTGAGAGAAATAGGGGAGGTAGGAGTGGGATTTATAAAGGGGTAAATATATCATTATTTATGAGACGGCTCAAAAAATGTTATATAGCGAATATTGTTCCAAATTTATGTATATTAACGGAGTAATTTGTATAAACTAGTTTTCAACAATAAGAAGACCCCACTTCTAAGGTACACACTTTAACAGTAAGGCGATTTCGTGGGGTTACAAGAGGAAAAAATTAAGTCAAAATTATCTATTTTCGAATTTTTATTGTTTCTCGAAAAAAAAGTTTAATGTTTCTCCTGGCGAAACTCATAATCGCAAAATGTTTACGTTTATTTGATTTAATGAAGTTTGTACACAAAAACGTAATAAAAGAAAAGATAAAGTTTCAACACCGTTTTTTTTTTCCAAAATCATGTTTTTTGACTTGGTGTGTTTCACTTGTAACCTCAAAATAGCTCACGAAACTTGATTAAAACATAAATAAGGCGCAATGGGTTCATAATAACTTTACGATGTGAGGAGAATAAATTAGTTTGCAGTGTTATTTACATCGTCTGCAAATGAATGTTCGAGTTATATAATGTTCTAGAAACGTAAGTTTTTATATAACCGATATCAAATACGATATTAAATAGCACTTGGAAATCTGCCCTTTTTGAGAAGCAACTGTGTGGAAGGTTAAATAATAAATATAGCATAATCATTTTAGTTTGTAATGATGACAATAGCTAGAGCAGCTAATTATTGATATCTGATGCTGATTGGTCAATATCCAGGAAATTAATTTACCCTTAACACGGAAATTGGAGAAATAACTCAATAGTTTCAAACACTATTCTGACAATTTAACAACAAATATAAATATTCACATCGCGTTAGATAGACAGATATTATTACTGTAGAATTGGATATACTGTCTTCTCATGGTCAGATAAGAAATAATTATAATAAAGATAAGGAAAAACTTGTTTCAAGGGAGTCTCATTAAGTCTAATTAATGTATATTACTCATCTTAGCATAAGATATACTATAGATATGATTTGTGAGTTTATTATACCGCTGGTAATAAATAATACCTAGCATGTCGTTGTATAAGTCATTGTTCTTTAAAACACGCATACTATTGTACAAAGGCATATTCTTGGAGATGCCCTTCAACATTGACAATTTAAATTTTATTATAATTTTATTCTCGTCGGCTTCCATACTTCAAAATGTCTGAAGCGTCTGCCACTATCAGGACAAGGTATCGGATTCATCTTTCATCATCAGATATCCTGATTGTCTGCTGTGTCTCGTTGAAGATAAATCACTGAAGACGAGAGGATAATCTCGTTGCATTCTTTGAAAAAATCAAAAACTACGGGTGGATTGGCAACAGATGTATGAAACTGGCGTATTGTTCACATCATGTTGCTATTCATCTCGACTCTATAAGCAGAATTCCTATAGGGGAAATCTGCTATTGAGGTCATACTCAGGATACGATTTTCAAAAAATGACATCAAATGTCCATCGATCGTACATAGGAGATGGCGTAAATGAGGTCCATTCAAAATTGTATATATATATATATATATATATATATATATATATATATATATATATATTTATATATACATATATATATTACGCTCCAGTGGTCATAATTTTTATCTCATCGTTAAGTGGAAACTGCAGAAATGCTAAATATATAAATAAAAGGATATATATATATATATATGTATATATATATATATATATATATATATATATATTTATAATATTATTATATGTTCAACTAGAATGGTTGGACTATATATATATATATATATATATATATATATATATATATATATATATATATATATATAGAGACAAACACACACACACACACACACACAAATATATATATATATCTATATATATATATATCTATATCTATATATATATATATATATAGTCCAACCATTCTAGTTGAACATATAACATTTTACATAGTTGATGTACAAATTCTTTTCTAAAAGGAAAAGTAGGGCAATTTGTATGTCAGTTACTTGCCTTAAGAAAAAACCCTTCATTTACTTGTGAGATTTTTGTTAAAAAACATGTTAACCCTCCTCCCCTACCCTTGTATTCTATGACACATATACTACTCCTGGGTCGTGTACGACCCATGGACCTGAAATTCATCTTGTCATATAAAAATAAATCATTTAGGATTTAAAATGAAAAGTACAAAACTTATGAAGTATAGAAACATCATTTTTAATCTTGAAAAGGCAAACAAAGTTAAAAAATAAATAACAAATTGTAAAAACAAAATTAATGAACAGGTAAATAATACATTACAAGAAATATTACATTCCACTATGTTACAAGGCAATTTAATCCTTCATATTTTAAATATTATATTGGTGATTTAGAAATATTCAATCCCGCTTCGCTCAAACAAGATGGACAAATACTCATTTTGTGCTCACCACAAATAGATTTTTGGCAAAGCTGACAGCTGGAATTGCTTTTTTGATCCTTGTTCCAGGGACAGAAACTGCACCTAGCTCGTTTTGAAGTTTCTGAAGATTTTGCAGGCCCTGGTTCTACCATTTCCTTTTTTAAAAAATTGGTTATTGCCAATTTTAGACCTCCTGGAATGGGCTTGGACATCCGATGTCCTAGGTGCGGAGTGACGAGAGCGATGGCTAGCGTTTTCAGAAATTGCGACCGATATTTGTTAGTATTTGGTAACTGGTTCAATAAGGCTCAGAACATATTGAGATGGTAGTAATAAATCAGGCCTAATTCTCAACTCTTTGCCTATATATGGGATCCCGCCTCAGAAATAAAATGATTTCGCGTCGTACATGGATATAATTTTCAGGCCGTACTTGTAAGGCTTCTGGGGTATATACATCCGGAATGGGCATCTGCCTCTAAAGCCCAGAAGTGTCTCGACGATTGTAAGGTATTCGGAGGGAGTGTAGTGCATCTTACAATTATCATTGAATAAGTTCCATACCTCTCTAAATGCAGCGAACTTATCTTCTTCTCTTCTGGATGCTCGAGTGGTTTTTGAATCAAACCGAATGCAGTATAAAAGAAATTCAAACCTGCATTTAGGCATTGTGCAGTGGAATATTGGAGGGCCTAGAGTAGTTGACAACAACTCATCCGTAGACAATCCATCACTTTTTAGGACTCCTACCATAAGCAGCAAGCCCAAGAGAGCTGAGATTTCGTTGTTGTCAGTCCGTCCAATAAAAGATTGTTTCGAGTTGAACTGAGCTGCCTTCGTATCAATCTCTTCATTTGAATATTTTACAATGAGGCCTATCATGTTCTCATTTATGAAGAGAGAAAATAATTATTCTCGTCCACGAGCTCTTTAGCTTCCCCTTTTGGGCCTGGCAAATGAGTAATTATGTTTTTTTGGGAGTTCTGGAGTACTTAGTGCTTATAGGTTTGTTAGCCCAAATAGTTTCCAGATCCTTCCCGAGTACAAAATTTACTTCATCATTTTCTTCTCCAGGGGAAAAAGGTAAAACATCATCTCCCTGGTCGGAAGTATATTCTTCATCGTCAGCTACATCGTCATCATTGGCGATAATTTCGTCGCAAGGTTCACTAGACTCGCCGCTTGGGTCTAAACCGTCTTCTTCCTCCATGTGGTGGGACAATTCCTCTCGAATTTCATCATCAGTAATTAAAAGGCGTCGTTCGGCCATCTTTACTGCAGATGTAAACAAAATAATTAAACCAGACAGAAGAAAACAGTTTAGAATATTCATGACACATAAGCTACCCTTGGGTCGTATGCGACCCAAACTTGCAGATTTTTCTAGAAAAATACTAGAATAAAGGTTAGAAAAGCAACCACACTTACCTTATCGCTAGTACAGCTTCCAGAGGACTTACTGGGAGGGTAATTGACCCCCTCCCCCCTACCCACCTTGCACAGGTGCGTACAAGCGCCGACAAAGCAGCTCTGGGTCGCCCACGACCCAGTGGGTAGGGGAGGAGGGTTAAGTCAAGCTTAAATTTCCAGTCTTGGTTTATTAAACCTATTATTAAAGGCGAATACAAAGCATAATGTGTTTTTTGTTTCAGCACGTAAAACGTGCACGACGGGCACTTTTGGACCCTACGCTTTTTTATGACCTCACTTGCAGTTCTATTATTTGATCAAGGGAGTAATGGTTAACCACCCCTTCTTTACAGTACACGTAAATAAATACAAAGATTTTTGATAAAAAAAAAAGAAGAAAAAAACTTTTCTCCCCTCCACAAATTTTCTAGCAATCCATTTTAACATTAGCCAATCAGACTCTTGAAAATATGTCATTTAGTTACGATCCACCAGGATTTTAGGGTGGAGAAAATTTATTATTGTGGAATTAAAGTGAGATCATATAATTGTGAAAAAAGAAGTTAATTTTTTTTTTGAAATTTTAATTGTTCAACTTAATTCCAATTTCCTAAAATTAATTAACTATTTAAATCGTATGCGTACTAATATACACTGATGGACAAAATTAACGCACCACTAAAATATTTGAAGTTATAATGAAACTGGTTGTGTCCAGCTTCTGTGTCCTTTATCTATTGGTATATAGGGGATTACAGAGTGAATATAAACCATAAATAATGCTTTGTTTACTCTTGAGGATTATTTTAATCCTGATTTCTACTGACAGTAGGTTTAGACTGATAATATCTTCCCTTCATAAACTTGTTCTCGTTAGTTCTTTCTCAACAACCTAGAACTTTTTCCCCTCTTAATGGCCGGAGTAAGTCATTTAAGTGAGTTTGACTGTGTTAGGGCAGTGACATTGATAAAGGAAGGATACAGCCAGCGTGAAGTTGCTAGAAGGCTGGGAGTTCATCATACAACAATCGGAAGAGCTCTAAAGCGTTTTAGAGAAACTGGACAACATGCTAGAAGAGAAGGCCAGGGTCGGCCTAGGTGCACAGAAGCAATAGACGATAGGTACATCAGACTACAGGCTCTGCGAAACCGCAGTATTACTGGAAATGAAATTGGAAATCTCATTAGGCAAACCCGAAATTTGACGATCTCCAGCAGGACTGTTAGGAGAAGGCTCAATGAAGGTAACCTGAGGGCTCGACATCCTGCCCGTGTCCCTCTGCTTACCACAGCTCACAAAATAGCCAGACTTCGTTTCGCTCAAGACCATGTGAATTGGACTTCGGAAGATTGGAAGAGAGTTCTCTTCTCAGATGAAGTGAGAGTAGGTCTCAAATCTTCAGATGGCCGTGTATACACTTGGAGACGCCCAGGAGAAAGGTACGCCCCATGCTGCATGGCTCCCCAGGTGGCATTTCGTGGTGGCTCACTTATGTTCTGGGGAGGCATTTCGTTCGATGCGCGTACAGAGTTAGTTGTGGTGCGAGGAAGGTCTCTGACGTCACAGAGGTACTTGTACGACATAATTGAAGAGCAAGTTGTGCCATTTGCACCGTATATTGGAGAGGGATTCCTGTTTATGGACGACAATGCCAGACCACACAGATCACAAATGGTGGATGGTTACCTGAGAGAGGTTGGGATTGAGCGCATGGTGTGGCCACCGCGGAGCCCTGACTTAAACCCGATCGAACATGTCTGGGACCACCTTAAGAAACGGGTACGAAGTCTGAATCCGAGTCCTAGCACCCTTGCGGAACTGGAAACAGCTGTTCTCGAAGAATGGGACAACATTCCTCAGGACTTGATAGTGACTCTTTTGAAATCAATGGAAAGGCGTTTAAGGGATGTTATTGGTTCCAGGGGTGGCAATACCCGTTATTGACTTTACGAAAAAGTGAGTTTTAATTTTCACTTTTGGAAGAATATTTTTCTTCTTTTTTTTTTCTTTTAAAATGTGTACCATATTTTCTGAATGTAAAATAAAATTTTGTTTTTAAATGACTAATTTTATCTATATAAATTTTTTTTAGTGGTAAAATTAAAATATAGTGGGTACCTTTGAAGAAATGTAGGTGGTGCGTTAATTTTGTCCATCAGATATAGGAAGGATAAAAAAAAAAGTCTTTCACGCAAGGTCTGCGTTAACTAAGAAGATTTCCCACGTGCGCCACGTATATGCATTTATCTCAAAACTTAAAAGTTCAATGAGAACAATATTTGGTATTTAAGCTTCAAACAAAATGCTTCCTAACATAACAGAATATTGAAAATATGAGATGAGTAGGAGTGGGGCTTTACTGAAGACCGAAAACTAAAAAGTGCAAATATCTCAGTATATAATCAAGATAGTGAAAAAAATGTACATAACAACATTTATAGTACATTACATTTGCAATAAGATTGGTTCTATACAGTTTTTCGATCCGTCACATAAGGACGGAGATATTAAGAATTTTCGAAATGGTCCCCCTCTAAACCCTCCCCCCTACCCCTTGTCCGATTTCAGCCATTATCGAACTTGATCTTTCTTTTTACATAAAACGATTATATATCAAGTTTGGTAACGATAAGACAAAAATTGCGACCGCTAGAGCGGTAACACACAAATATATATATATATATATATATATATATATATATATATATATATATATATATATATATATATATATATATATATATATATATATATATAGAGTTTTGATCGGACCTCATTTTCGTCATCTCGGGGGTGGGATCGATGGACATTTGAAGAAAAATTTCGAAAATCGCGTCATGAATACAACCTCAGTAGCTGATTTCCAAGGGAAATCTGCTAGTCCTTCCAAGACTTTGTTTTTTGAGTTTTTATATACTGAAAGTGGCAAGATTATTTTATTTTTATGTAGCAGAATTATTAATAGAGACTAAAAGTCTGTATTATTAAACATTGGAAGATTAATTATGTACTCTCTGGTTTCAGGTGGTTCTGTTAGATGTTAATCAGACAGTTGGTGAGCAAGCTGTGAAGGAATTATCACAGAAATATAATGGGATAATTGCTTATTTACAATGTAATGTTGCAGATGCTAATCAACTTGAAGGTTTTTCTATTTATAATATTTTATTTATTAATTTATTCATATTTTTTTCTACTTCTAAAGAGGTTATGAGAGACTTTTTTTAACTAAATGTGCGTCAATAGTGCAATTTCTACGAAATATTCATCGTTTGATGTAAAAAGAAAGATCAAGTTCGTTAAAATATCTCCGTTATTATAAGTCGGAACGAAAAATTGAATACTACTGATGTTACATAAACAATACTCTGTTATATAATAAACCATATTATTCAAAGCTTAAATACCCAATATAGTTTTCAAGAGACCTTTATTATACGAGATACATGCAAATATGTTCTGATGACCGCCTCCCCTCCCCCGTCTTAAATTCTTGGATTACTAAAATTTGATAGATTGGGATAAATATTATTCTGATTCACTATAAATTACAGTACTAGATGTAGTAAATATTTTTGAATTAAATTAATACGTTATATTCAGATATATTACAGTAATTGTTTTTTTCTTTCCGGTGAGAAGTTCGCAGAACTGTTTGTATACATTTCAGATGCTTCCCGTCGGGCGATTTCTTAATTTCTTAATTGCTATTCTTTTAATATTCACAGTGTTATCAGTATGTAGATTTATCTATTGTTAAACTTTACGAGGAAAATCTGCTTAGTTTACGCAGCCCCTGCGTGACGGACTTTTGTAATCTTCTATGTAGCATCAATGAACGCTCGTACATATTGTTGGTATCATGAGTAGTACCTCAATAGCCTAATTAACTTAAATATGAATTAGCTTAAATATGAAGTCTTTAGCATCACATCTGAAATCGCTCTCTAGACCGATAATCCAGGAAAAACTGATGTATTAATAGCATATTCTCTAATAAATTGCTTTATGGCTCACTTGTCTACTTATGATATTACACACATTTATTTCTATAATCAATAATATTATATTTATACTATATAGCGAGGATGCATACGTTTATAACTTGTTTCTATGAGTTGTCCCCCAAGAACATGAGACTCATATTATCCTTTCAATGGCTTAATTATTAAAGAAGATTTACTAAATGATTAATTAATGTTTTTTTTTTCAGAGTCCTTTAAGGAAACTATTGCGAAATTCGGCCGACTGGATATTGTTGTTAACAATGCTGGAATAATAACTGAAAAGGGAGATTTATGGGAAAATATAATTGACATCAACTTTGTGAGTTAATTTTAAATTACTTTTTATACACATATCTTGATGTGTGATATCCTTGGATATCTGATCACTTTTCATAACTTGATTTATAAAAAAATTAAAAATTTGTGAAGCAGTTATAGTTTTCAATATCTAAAGAATCCGATTAATTGGGTTGAAATCAACAAAGGTATAGTTTATGTGGTATTACTTCAAAAGTAGGGACCAAAATAGTATGTCGTTTTAGAGTTGTTATAGCACAATGCTGTTTCTCAAACTCCACAATAAAGCCAGATGTCAAGCGATTAAAGTAACTTGCGGTTATACTTCTGTTAGGGAGGGAATATTGTAATGAATAATTGTTATATTTATATCTCTTTGTAATTGTAAGATATAGGTTAGGTGTAAAACATATGTTTTGTAAATTCATGGGATAGGCTTTTGTTTGGCAGTCAATGAGTTGAAGTATAAAGAGACACATTCTGATAAAACATGCTAAATCTTTTTTGTGCTTAAGAACAACTTCAAACGCAGAATTTACAATTTTCATTAATTTTACAGTACAGTGGGGGAAACAGCTGTTCTAGATTCTTTAAAACCAGAATTATTCAATCCACTTCATAGTGAACTGTGCTAGTCTAAGATTCAATCAGGCAAAAAATCTCACAGTTTTATTTTGCAGCACTTTTAAAGAGTATATTTAGTCGCAGCATCAATAGTATTTGGGAATCTCATATCTTACTAAAAAAGGTCCGTCACGCAGGTACTGCGTAAACTAAGCATATTTCCCACGCGGTGGTTTACAATAGATAAATCTGCATATGGGTAACACTACCGTGAATATTCAAACGGTAATGAGAAATCCTTCAGTCAATTTGCAAGTTAATATTCTCTACGAAGGAAAGCGGCTGAATTGTAATCAAACAGGAATGCCAACTTCGCAGCGCTGAATAGTTAGATAGACCGGAAAGAAAAACAATTAATGAAGTATATCTGAATATAACATCTCAATTTTATGGAAAACTAGTGCTGTAATTTGTAATAAATCAGAATCATTTTCATCTTAATCACTCAAATTTTAGTAATCCAAAAACAAAAGAAGAGGTAGGGGGGGGGTCTACAGAACATATTTGCATATATCTCACAAAGCAAAAGTTCAATGAAAACAATATTTGGTATTTAGTATTATAATTAAGTGGCTCATGATATAACAGCTTATTCATATCACATAAGTAGAAGCGGGGGTTTGCTGAAGATTCAAAACTGGAAAATGCGAATATCTAGGTTAATATTCAAGATAGAGAATACATTTGCATAACAATATTTATAGATCATTTAATTTGCAATAAGATTGGTTCTATACAATTTTTCGATCCGACGTATAGTAACGGAAATATTTAGACTTTTGGAAAATCCTCCCCTGTAAACCCCCCTCCCACTGGCCGATTTCAGACTAAAAGAATATATATATATATATATATATATATATATATATATATATATATATATATATAATTTTGAATGGACCTCTTTCTGCTAATAATAAATACTCAATTAATCAAATGATGAAGGTTCCGAGTTCACACGATTCCTCAGACATTCAGCCTTCAGCCTGAATAAAAGACTGAATGACTTGAATTTCTAATGGACCTATGTTTTTAAATTTAAAAAAAAATAATCACTTTCCTTATATTTATAAACTGGCGAGTTTGGTATTTGTTTGTCATTCATATAAACTAATAAATTTATTCAATAATATTTTGAATGTTTGCAGAGGCGTGTTGGGCTCTTGTCATGCTCCCCCACTACTTTACAATCCCTTCTACAAGAAAGGAAAATAATTATAATATATTGTTTCAGACAGCTGTCGTGCGAGGTACCAAGCTCGGCATGAAGTATATGGGTAAACAGAATGGTGGCCAAGGCGGCATTGTGGTGAATATAGCGTCAATAGTATGTTTCAGATTGTTTCCTGCTCTTCCGGTTTATGGTGCAACTAAGGCTGCAGTCAACCACTTTACTAGATCTTATGGGGTGAGTAATTCCTTATTTCTAACTAATTCTTCAGTAATTACGATCTACTACACAGAGTAGTATAGAATCGAGTCAGTGACAAATACCGTAGGATATTATTCATAGAATTCGAGCAAGACAGAGGATTCAGTCTATACTCGTATGTAACGCCGAAAGTTACTGGAAGTCTTTCAACTGTTTTATTTATATTTGTGAATTCGAAAATTATATTTTAAAAGATACGATTGGATGTGTAAAAATTAAATTTAAGTTTAAAGTGATTCTAAAACTAGCTATGAAGTATGAAATTATACTTATCTTCCCAATTTCTAGAAATATTTGTATCCTGCAAAGTATTTAATCGCTAAGAATCAAATGGTGATCCAATAATGCTCAACAATACCACATGGAAGTCATGATGAAAGTTGCACTCCTATGATTGGCTAATTTAATACATTTTAGCAGATTTCCCTTAGGGGAAATCAGCTATTGAGGTCGTACTCATGACGCGAGTTTCGAAAAATTTCTTCAGCATTTTTATGAAGTCTGTGGTCGGGTGTTGTTCGGGTTAGTTCAGCCTATTTCGTAAGTCTCGGTTCTGGCGGAAGCTTCTAACTTAACCTGTCGTTGCTAACATTACCTAACCTTCGTTACTTTGTGAGATTTATGCAAATACGTTCTGTTCATCCGCCCCCCCTTTAGTTCTTGGACTACTAAAATTTGAGTTATTAAAATATAAATTATTCTTACAATTCAGAAGCCGTTTCAGTTGGGAGTTTATTAAAATTAACTGAAAGATTTCTCATTACCGTTTGTATTTACTTATGGTGATGTTGTGTTACCAGTATGCAGATTTCTCTATAAACTTCACATAGGAAATCTGCTTAGTTTACGCAGCCCCTGCGTGACGGACTTTTTCTATTACATATATACATATAAATTTGGACAAGCACTTCCACTAAAAGATCACCTTTTGGACCGGGATTGAAGGAAGGAGGGTAAGTTTTAGAATTCCCTGTTCTCGCTTTCCACGAACTATACCCGTATGATGTAAGACCTAACTCGTCCTTTCCAGTTCATATTCCCTCCAACGCCCAATGTTCAACTTTAGAGTCAGCCACTCATCATTTTCAACTAAAAATTGCCTAGTAGGCTTATTCGGATTTTTCGGAGCCCAACAAAATGAAGAAGTGTTTATTCAATTGGCAACTTCAGAATTAAACCCTCAGAGGTAAACGGAAACTGCAGGAAGTTGTGCAGACCACCTGTTACAATAAATAGTAAAATTTGATTTAAATGACAGCTGGGCAAAATTAAAGGAAATCAGGAATTTAAATTGAAGGATGTCAGTCGATTTCTGTCAAAGCCTATATACTGAATGCGGTATAAAGACTTAATTAAAAACTGAACATTAGCATATAAAGTTCTTTCTTCGGTTCGGGTAAAACTAATAGAAAGTAAGGTGACACATAAATTATTGGTTGCAAACAAAAAAAAAAAAAATTGTATTTGGAAAGAGAACGCCTGGAAGCATTGGTTTATATGAAAAATAAAAATAGAATGATGATGATGAAACAATGCTTAGCTGCTGAATGGTTAATGATATTAATTAATTAATTAATTATATTGTGGGTATCCCAGGAAATAAAGGAGTAAAAAACGGACAGGGACCTAGCAGAAAAAAAGAAGTCTATTCTATATTATTTCATAGCCATGAAAAACTTATTTGCTGTACTTATGTGATGTGGGTGCAAGTCACTTAGGTTGATATAAAACCTGTAGATTCTACAGCCTGATTTCGTTCATGCTCTATCTCCAACTTTCCTCCCCGATTGAGCGTTTTGCATATAATATATATATATATATATATATATATATATATATATATATATATATATATATATATATTATATGTAGCGTTTCACGTATATTTCTATTGGCATGTGATTCAATTGTAGTGTACATATCATGTGAACCATTGCATTCGCCTTGAAAAAGGATATAAATTACACCGAAACGTCGGCAGCAAACTGGCAAACTGAAGTTATTCTATTTCAACCTTAGTGACCGATAACCACATCACATAAGGCTATATAGGGGCTATATATGTATATATATATATATATATATATATATATATATATATATATATATATATATTGGTCTGTTAACGCTCTAGCGTCCGCAATTTTTGCTTAATGTTACCAAACTCAATACTGAATCGTTTTATGTATAAAGAAAGATCAAGTTCGTTAATGGCAGAAATCGGACAAGTCGGAGGAAGGGTTTAGTGGGCTGATTTTAAAAAATACGAAATGTCGGCGTTATTATAGGTCGGATCGAAAAATTATATAAAACAATCATATTGCAAATGAAATTTACTATATTTATTGTCATATACATTTATTCTCTATCTTGAATATTAACCGAGATATTCTACTCATAAACAATTCTCTGTTATTTAGTAAAGCACATTATTCAAACCTTATATACCAAATATTGTTTTCAAGAGATCTTTATTATACGAGATGCATGCAAATATGTTCCGGTGACCCCCCCCCCCCCATCTTAAGTAATTGAACTAATAAAATTTGATTAAGATAAAAATTATTCTGACTCATTATAAATTACAGTACTAAATATAGTAAATAGCTTCCAATCAAATTAATAAGTTTTATTCTGATATATTTCAGTAATTGTTTTCTTTCCTGTGAGAGTCGGGTTGGCAGACCTGTATGTTTACATTTCAGACGCTTCCCGCCTGGAGGGGATAGATCTCTTATTACCGTTTGTATTTATTCACTTAATATTCAAAGTAGTGTTGTGTTACCAATATGTAGATTTATCTATTACTAAACTTCACGAGGGAAATGGTGGACTTGTTTACTTTTTTTTCTCGGAGTGAAAGCTTGCCTCTAAGTCGAATATATACTCATCAATATCTTGGTTAATACTGTATTTGTTTTGTTTTTCTTAATTTTAAAAATGTACAGAATTAATTGTGTTTAAAAAACGATTCTAAAACATTGTTTAGATTTAATTATTTCCAAGCAACTAAAGCAATCACGTTCATTGCTACAACCTATTACTAACAAGTTAATATACTTGCAATTTAACAACAACAAGCGTACAATATGAGCAAAGTTCTGTTTCAGCAAGATATCTACTACCAAAAATCCGGAGTTAAAGTGATTGCAATAAATCCTGGATTAACGAATACTTCAATGGAACGTAGTATTGGAAATGAGCTCGCAAATGACCCAGATGTCAAGAAAAATTGGGACACTATTGGTCCAAGTATCCCCCGGCAAAGGTATGAATATTCATTATTAAATCATTTAAAATGACCTAAAGCATTTAATAAGTTGTAATTAAAAAACATATATATTAAAAAACGTTAAAGCGTTTTATAATATATATGAATAAAACAACTAAGGTTTGTTTGATTTACTATTGAAATTAGGCGGAGATAGATTTTTAGCAGATTTCTGAGGAAAATCAGTTATCGACGCGATTTTTGAATAATTCCCTTGAATGTCCAGCGATACTAATTTGTGGATGAAAATGGGGTTTGGTCAAAATTATATATGCAAGTATATATACAGAGCAAACCACCTTTAAAGTGATATTTATTAATAAATAAAATTAAATCAAAAAATCACTTAAGCGAACGTCGAGTCCTGGTTTTTAAAAATGAATGAAAATGTCTCTAATCCTCAAATACGATTAGAACCACAATAATGATTGAAAGAATTGATACTCGTTTTATAAATTCAGTGAATCTGTACAGTGCTGGTTAGAACAAACAGAATAAAAAATGCATGTATATCTTAGTTATTCTGCATGGAATCGAAAAACGTTGTTCAATGAAAGTGTAATTTGTTAAAAAAGTAATCTACTACAATTGTTGTTCTAAATGTTTATCTCTACCTGAAATATTAACCCAGTTTTTTGTGGTTTTAATATTCAGACTTCAATTAAACAGTACAGTTTACACTGAAAGCAACTGTATGACTAAACCTTTTGTATTTACGATATATTTCATGCCCTTTTTACTCAGGATTAGTATTTCGGGAAAAATTGAGATTAATATGTAAAATGATATTACAATTATAGCAAGTGGTAAACCACCGCCAGAAGGGGTATTTCTGTCACAGTGGAATTAATGAACTTTTTTTTTCAGAGCAAGTTCCGTAGCACGTGGCCTAATAAAAATTCTGCAAGTAGGCAAAAGTGCTTCCCTCTGGATCAGCAAACTTGACGAAGATCCCATCGAAATAACGGAACAGAACTTCAGTCCAAGCCTGTTCAGTGAGGAAGCACAGAACACTACTATTGGTAGTATAGAATAGTACTATTGAAAGAGGTACTAATTTTATCAGTATTCTGACAAATATCCAGGAACTATTATAGTTGACTTTCGCCAATTACAAAATGTCAGTTTGCACTAAATAAACACTATTAGTAGTTCACTATTTATAACTAAAGCTATTTACTATTAAAATTTGATTTCTGACAATTACAATCTCAATTACACTAAATAAACAAAAGAAATAAAAATTAAATTTTTAAAAATGAACACAATAAAACCTTAATATATTTAATATCTCATTTTTTATATTATTTCTAACAATTTTAATAGGTCGTTACATTTTCAGAATAAAGTTAAATTACCTATGACATTCCGAGCAAGGCTCATAATTCCTAACCATATATTACAAGAAATAATTTGTTATCGAAAAATAGAAAATAATATTCCACCAATCGTAATTTTGTAAATGAGATGATTATGTTGTTAAATTTTCTGAGATAGTTTTTGTGATAAATAAATTCTTCAAGAATCAACGTCATTTACTAGAGCCCTTAAATTAACTTTATCCTGCACTCACATTTTATTAAAATAGTGCTTCCAAGATAATAATTTGGCTAGTGTACAAAGATAGAAAGATGAAAAAATACTCATTCATTCTAGTTTAAAACACCAGAATAGCACAAAATGAAGATGAGGCTTCGATACAAAACATTATTTCGTGCTTCAAAATCTTGAACCTCTTCGAAACTTAAAAGAAAACGTTATTCAATCTAAAACATTTTTGGCCTGTTATAGAAAAATCAGCTTGCATTTTTTCTACTCTGTATTCATAAGGTGAGTTGTTTTAATCATTTAGATATTATTAAAATTTACTTGACTAAAAGTATTTATTGTTTGAGTATTTTTTTAAAACTTCTTTTAAAGTAATCTGAAGAAAATAGTGTTTTGTTTGGAAGATGAATATCAATAACATTTTTCATACATGAGATATGAAACAATGTAGTTTAGGAATATTCCTATGTTTTCGTATCTACCAGCTAGATATAGCTTTCGTATCTAAATAGATTTTGTTTTGAGTTGGTATTCTTGCAGGTGGAAGTGACTTCAAATATAGGTAGGATGAAAGAATTGGCTATGCTTCCACTATAACGGGGATTCGAAGATTTTGATTTAATGTAAAGAACCGAAAAATTGAGACCAAAATAAGCATGATATTTTACCAGCAAAATAAAAATTATTATTGTATTTAACACTTTATTTTTGTTTTGTTCATACCTCCTTCCCACTTCTCCTGAGATGTATTTGGTAGTTCGGCTTGAGCAAGTTCCAAAAATTAATTTGACGTGAGGAGAACTACTTATTTCTGATGACAAGATCCGACAAAGACAGCGCTACTGTAGTGTACTGAACAAATAATTCTTCATAGATAAGAAATAACGCCCAAGGAACATGCAACCATCGAGAATGAAATAGAAGTCCAGAAGTTATGTTGAGAGGAGAAAATGAAAAGGTAATCATAAATGGCGGACTTAAGTCATAATAGTACAAAGCATTCCGTCACGCAGGGGCTGCGTAAACCAAGCAGTATTCCCATGCGAAGGTTTATAATAGCCTACCTTCAATGTTAAGTGAATTAACGCAACCGGTAAAAAGAAATTTTTCAGTCAATTTAAAATACAAGTTAATAACCTCTACAACGGAAAGCGGCTGAATTGTAAACAAACAGGCCAGCCAACCTCGTAGCGCTGAATAGATAGATAGACCGGAGACAAACAATTAACGAAATATATATGAATATAACATATTAATTTTGTTAAAAACAATTTACTAAAGCAAATACTGTAATTTGTAATGAATCAGAACCAGTTTTATCTCTATCGCTCAAAATTTAGTAATCCAAAAAGAAAAGGAGTGTAGGAGGGGAGGGGGTCCACAGAACGTATTTACATATATTGCACAAAGTAAAAGTTTAATGAAAACAATATTTGGTATTTAACCTTGGAATGAAGTGGTTCATGATATAAGAGCTTATTTTTAATATAAAATGAGTAGAAATGGGGGGTTTCCTGGAGGCTCAAAACTAAAAATAAGATAGAGAATAAATGTATATCACAATATTTATAGTAAATGTAATTTGCAATAAGATTGTTTCTATACAATGTTTCGATCTCACGTATAGTAGCAGAGATATTTGAAATTATAAAATCCTCCCCTTTAAACCCCCCCCTCTTCCTGGTCCGATTTCAGCCGTTAACGAACTTGATCTTTCTTTTTAGATAAAACAACTATATATCGACTTTGGTAATGATTAAACAATAATTGCGACCGCTAGAGTGGTAACAGGCAGGTACTAGGTAAGATCGATGGACATTTGAAGAATAATTTCGATAATCGCGTCATGAGTACGACCTCAATAGCTGATTTTCCTTAAGGGAAATCTGCTAAAATACTTAGTTTGGCACGGATTTGGCTATATAGAATCCTTAGTCCTAATTGAGCTCGAAAAGGGTGATAACCCGTCCCAATTAGCCACCTTCAATGAAGTGGACATTAGCAAATACATTTAATCAATTATCGTTGATGTAAGACTTTAAAAATCCTCATTTTGAAAGGACTTATCGATTCTTAGTCCTCCAAAGCCCACTGAGGGCACATTCATGCTATTTATATAATAATGAACCTTTTAAAGAAAAATCCCCAGTTATCACAAGATAACGAAATATGTAAAACCACTACAGGGTGCACGTGTATTCCAAGTGACCCTGAAAAGCTATGAAATCCACAACAACCATTTAACTGCAACTTGTTTAACAAGCCAAAGGTATTTTTTATTATTATTTGTTATTTTTTTGTTTTGGCTTTGTTTTCATAATATACATGTTCAGATCTATTATATTGATATTATCTTCCTGTAAATGGTGATGAGTCATAATATTAATAAATAATAAATATTATCTTAATTATCATTTAAAATTATGTGTATCTCACATAGTATTTTTCAAAATATATTTAAGCTAGGAATGCAATTTTTCATTATATATGAGATGAGTGGGAGTGGTGCTTTAAACTGCTCAAAAATGAATAGGGATATTGGCTGTTTTGTGGTATTATTATAAATATCATTAATATTTATTAGAAATTATTGTCTTTTTCTCCCCATAAAAAAGAAATTTAATTAAGATCGATTTAATAAAAATTAATAGGATAAGAAAAAATAACCAATATCCCTATTCATTTTTGAGCAGTATATAATTTTGAAATTTTGGTATACATATAATTTTGAATGGACCTCATTTTCTTTATCTCTAGGTTGGATCAATGGGCATTTGAAGAAAATCTTAGAAACACTCAGAAAGGATGGGTTCAACCTCAAGAACTGATTTCTCTTCAGGAAGATCAGCTAATATTTACCTTAAATTTCTTCTTAGCAGATTTCCCTTGAGGGAAATCAGCTATTGAGGACGTACTCATGACGCGATTTTCGAAAAATGTCTTCAAATGTCCATCGATCCTCTATGGGCGGCGCTCTAGCGGTCGCAATTTTTGTTTGATCGTTATCAAACTCGAGATTTAAACGTTTTATGCAAAAATACAGATCAAGTTCGTTAAAGACTGAAATCGAACAAGTGGGAAGGGGGGGGGGTGTAGAGGAGGGGATTTTCGAAAATTCGAAATATCTCTGTTACCATACGTCGCATCAAAATATTGTATAGCATCAATCTTATTGCAAATTGAATTTACTATAAATATTGATCTATACATTTATTCTCTATCTTGAATATTAACCTAGATATTTGCATTTTTATTAAATGTGGGTGGCTAACGGACGAACGAGTTTCCCGCTAAAAGCTAGTTCGGCCGTTTCCGTAACTGTTCGGCTCTCGTAAGGAGATTTCTCTATTGTATAACTTCACGTGGGAAATCTGCTTAGTTTACGCAGCCCCTGCGTGACGGACTTTTTTTTCATAATAGGGTCGGGGAAATTATTTATTATGAACCCCTCATGTGCTTTTACACTAATGTGCTCCAAAATCCGCAGTAAATAATCCAATTATAAATTTGTTATAGTACGTTGACGTCCATTTTGTACTACTAAAACTAATTAGGAATTGTAATCGTCACTAAATAAATTCTTACTTCCCATACTGCAACCCATCGAACCCTTAACTAAAATAAAATCATATTTATTTAATAACACGTAAAATACTTATTCCCTTGACGAATTCTTATGGAACTCTTTAGCACATTTTAGACGTATTTAACATTTCATTAAAAGAAACTTAAATTAAATAAATTATCACACGAAATATCGCTGGAAATATTTATGGGTCTCACATTAAAAAATACTTTGAACATTTTCAAAGCGTGCGGATAACCTAAAAAAGTCGTAATCATGATTGGTGAAAGGGAAAGGTAAATATTAATTAAGGGGTAATTGAAACGAAATAAGCATCCTTCATCGAAGGGTTTACTAATGGATTAAATTGGACAATGCGGAGCTTAAATTGGTTGACTTTTTTTGATAATCTTATCACTAGGGAGGTTTATCTTGCTATCTGATATACTAGTATATAAAAGGTGGTTGCTTCAAACTAGCCCCAAAGGGAGTAGACCACGTACTACGTAAGTCACCATTTGACCTATAATACCTCATCATAGAAATACGCTTTACGAATTTTATTATGCATTAAGTAATTTATTACCAATCTAATATCTCAGTGTTATGTCATTGCTCTTTGTACTCTTAGATTAGTTTTAGTTTTTTGTTGTATCTCCTTTCAAAATCAGCCAAGCTTGAAGAGTACTGTGATCTTTAGATAACCAAATATATATTTTCAGTTGTTTCAAGAAAATTTGATATATCTCACCGAAAAAAGGACCGCTTTGTTGTATTTATTTTATTTATTTTTTTATGTTTAAAGCCGCGCACTTGAAGCAACTAAAACTAATTACGAGTTATCTATAGTTTAAACTCTTTTCCACCCAGGATGGGAATACGTTTGTATTGAATGACTCTAACACTAAATAAATTCCCTCCGTCCACAAAGGATCTGTCTTACTATCAAATTAAATTTATATATTGATAAAAAAAGAGATTATTATGTATTGCTATTTCTTTTTCACTTTTACATATGGAAAATACTAGATATTTCTATAAGATATTTAAATTAACGACCACATTTTGCAACTAAGGCTAATTGGGGCGGATTATCTATAGGTTACCACCCTTTTCTAGCCAAGGGGGTACTACAGATTTTATTTAACAAATTCCGTCTTTTCTTTTAATTATTCAGTTAAAAGAGTTCTTTATTCATCAGAATGTTTCAACGAGATTTAAAAGTTAATTAAAAAAATAAAATAAAAAATTATTCTAGCAGAATTACTCATAGTGTAGCTTCCTTCTTGATTATTTTCTTCTTTGTCCGTTCCTTGGCTTCCCCAATTTTTTTCTCCTGGGGACCTTGTTTTCCTGCGCTAGTTGATGGTTCCTGCACTCTCCTTGCTTCCTTCTTAAGTTGAAACTCTACTTCAACATCTAACCATGATGCATTTTTACCTCAAAACGTTTTCTCCATCTAACTAAATAATTACGGTGTAATATTCTGAGTTGTCTCTTTATGTGTTCGTTTTCCGACAAATTATATTTAATAAGAATTTGGTCGTAAAATTCACAGCTTAATTAGTTTCTTGTCTGCATTTTGCTTGTCCCGCCTAAGAAATTAACAAATTAATAATTATAGCACAAAAATATTTATTTACTACACAACAAATAAAATGCATTTTAATTACATCTAATGAAAAGTAGTAAAACGACAATTGAAACTCGTCACATTAATTTAATTTACTGTTCAACTAATAGATGAATACAGTGGTTAAGTGAAAGTATTATACCGATGTAAATATCTATCTGTACCATTATATACGTAAAATTAAATAATAAAGTAATACTTACCAAAAAAATGGATTCAAACTCGTTCCACACGATACACGAAATTCCGATATTTAATCCAGTTACAGGACGAAATACGTAGGTGTGTACGATATGATTGGTAAAACAATACTGAACGTTTTGCAATTGTCAAAAAGTAAAGAAAGGTTTATCCTATGAGTCGGAGAGGGCGATAGTACTCCCTTCGAGCCGTTATCTGATGGTCACGACTGCGAACATTACACCATTCGACCCTCAGATAGTTCCCCTAACATTTGGTGCAAAAATCGTCGGGAGGACTCGTGTGATTCACACGCTCCAAAATATCAGAAATAGGTGTCAAAAACTGTTTGTTTTTAAAAATATATTTCTAGTTCATATGAATGGATATTATAACTGTTAGGATGTCCCTACATTATATATTATATCAGCAATCAGATACATACATCAGTTAAAACTGATATATATTATCTATCGTGTGAACATAGATTAACAAGGATCAACAAATGTACAGATCGAGATGTTGGAAACTTGCAACTTTGAGTTAAAATACCTCCCAAAAGCTTTACTTTATTTATGATTCAACTATATTTTCAAGATTTAGGATTATTATAGAATCTAAGAAAATAAACTTGGTTCAGGAAAAAAATAGTTAGGTTTTCAGTTTTTTTGTAACATGATGGGGGAATTGGGAGCACTGTGCACAGTAAGAGCCAGTGAAACAACTGAAAAATTATCTAGCACAATATTTGAGTACACTTATTATGATAAACAAATGTCCCTTAATATACTTTTACGATATTATTAACCCTTAATATCCCGAATTATTTTTTTTATAAATATTTTAACTTTTCTTGGCATATTTGTTATCTTAGACTCTTTATAAACTCCATAAAAATTAAGAAGAAAAAAATCGAGCTTTACGTAACGAGAAATGGGGTGTCCTCATATGTGGACGCTAGGATATTTAACTGCTCCTTTTTTTATTACTCATAAATATAAATCATAAATTACTTGTAAATGAGTTATAACTACTTGAACACAGTAATAATTAGGTTTTATTCACAAATATAAAATTTACCATATAAATATTAAATAGCTATTTATGGAAAGGAATAAAACAATGCAGCGGCCGACATTACATTTCGAACACATGGTTCTTACTTTAGATGAGCAGTTTTCACCTGCGCATCTTCTAGATTTATTTCCTTCAGTCTTCTTCACTGAATGGTTGCATCCATCTCGTCGTAGAGAGTCTGTAACTCTTGTGATGGAGGAAGTAGCCGAGAACACTCTAGGGCGGCCCGCTCCTTTGGGTTCTACACCGTAACGAGTCAGATACGCCATTACAGTCTCTCTCCTTACAGATAACTGACTCACATCATGCCCACTTTTCTTGTGGAGAGACCAAGCATTATGTATGCAAACGTCTATAAGCCAGGACAAAATAGGCCAATACCATTTTTATTGCGAATTTCAATTCTGTAATTCGCAATATTTTCGTCCATCCTGTCCGTGCCCCCCATGAATCGGTTATATTGTCGGATTACGTTGGGTCTATCAACCAATACAACTTTTTTCTTCTCCTTAGAATACCTCTTTACTTGCTGGGCCGGATCAACCCCGTGGCAATTGGAGGCTACACTAACGACAGAATTATCCACCCACTTAGTAATCTGTACACCATCCTCTTTGCTAATTGTTGATGCATTGAATCCTCGGGGGTTTTGGGCAAAAAGTTTTTTATTTGGAAGGGGGCAGTCTTTAGGGACTCCACTGGCACATTTGCATCTGCTGCAGAAGCACCTCTTTCATCACCAAATATTATTGAGAGTGTTTCTTCCATTGTTATATCTGGCCCAAGTAGCGCAGCAAAGACTAGAACATGAAAGCACAAAATGAAAAAAAATAATCAGTTAAATATCCTAGCGTCCTCATATGAGGACATTATTTTTAAACTCTTATTTAGACCAAGATAACTTATTAATTTTAATGCAGCAAATTTTATTCACTTCTAACACTATCCACATTTAGTAATTTAAAAGGTAGAAATTATGAATGATTGTTTACTATTGATTAAAAAAAAAATAAACTTACCTTGTAACATGTTCATGATACTCCATATTTCAAAAATTAACTAAAAATACTTGTAGGGTGCTAGCTATGAAATTGAGGTTTCTCTGTGGAGAACAAGACATGTAATGAGAGGAGAGGAGCAGAAACACGTTCAGGCCTGCAATCAGAACCTGCAGTGACCTGTCAAAGCCTGTCTTGATTTATGTCCTCGTATGTGGACACTAGGTTATTAAGGGTTAAATATTTATTTATTAACGTCACTTTGTGTTACTAAGGTTAAATGGGACGGAATATCGACAGGTTTCCGCCTGTTGCTAGCCAGGGTAGAACTAAGAATTTTATTTAACGAGTTCGTGTCTAATTAAATTCCGATTGCCCAGGTGAGAATCTAACTCACGACTCTTGGTTTACCAAGTGAGATCAAGACCAATGCCATAACTCCACAAGGCTAACCAGAAACCCCTTAGTTCAATAGAACAATGTGTTTGAAACATAAAATAGTTATAATTATTCATTATTGAGAGGCATAAGAGAGACGTTGTACCGAATAAGGGTATTTATGTTATGTAACTAATTTCAAAAGTTTCGCAACAACTTGTGTCATAGGGCAACAAGGAAAATATTTAAAAAATATATTTCAGATCTCTTCTGCAGGCCAGTTGACCTACAGATATTAACATACATTATCAGCTTCAAAAGATATTCTATATCTAGTGTGTACTTCTTAGGCACTCGCAGTCTTGGATTTCATCATTCGTTCACCAAATCTGAGAGATGTCACAGCAAGGAAAAGTTGCTTTGGTCACTGGTGGAGCCCAGGGCATCGGCAGGGCTTTCGTGGAACATCTCTTAGCAGAAGGAGCTAGTGTAAGTTAAATAAAATCCTAATTATCTATTAGATAATAAATAATGACGTTGATAGTATATCTATCCTCGTATGTTTTATTTTAGTAGGTCATTAATTTAAATGTTCTTTCAAAATCTTTTAAATATAAATAACTATTCTTATTTAATATTTGGAACTTTCCATAAGTGGTAAGCGAACGTATATATTTTTGAAAAAAGGATATTATTTTCGGATAAAATATTTCACAAAAAAAAATTAAAGAAACACTAGAAAAACTCTTTACTGCTTCTTGACCTCTACAAATACCATTTCAGGCACATTTTAATAGTTATGACATCGAAAAATGGTTTTGCATATTTACGGGTATTATCCAACTTGATCTTCACGGAAAAGGTAATAGGATCTTTATTCCTGATAAAGTTTCCTTGATTTCATCGTTGTTGACATTAAACCCTTTTACTCATTAAACAATGATTGGAAACCTTTTAATTAGCACAGCTCCGATAGGTAACATGAAAAATATCTGTAATGACGAGTAATAACAAAAAAAAAGGAAATACAGGTGGAAACTAGTTTTCTGCTAATTGCTATTATTACCTTATCGCTTCAATTGTTTGCAGATTTTCCGTATCACGTATTTGTAAAAGAGTAATTCGTCACATCATAACAGAGATGCAATCTTTTCATTAGCAAGCTTACGCTATAGTCTTACAAATAAGTTTAAACATTCATTTTGGTAAATAACAATCATGAAATCAAACGAAACAATTTGTGTGTGTGTGTGTGTGAGAGAGAGAGAGAGAGAGAGAGAGAGAGAGAGAGAGAGAGAGCATGTGTTTGTATGTTTGTGATTGAGTACTGGAAAATACATCACTTCCGGATCTATAGATGTTTAGAGGAAGTTTGCTGAAATTTGTAGGTAGCATATCAACAATTGATTTTTTCATTGCCACACCACAGAGTTATAAAACAGACAGGACAATTTTGCCGGAGACCTTCCAGGCACTTAAGAATGCCTAACAAACAGTCACATGTGATTAAAACTGACAAACATTCCGAATAATCAAAAGTTGATTTTTTGATGGCTTAGAAGTCCCCTTTTGTGAAAGCAGTGCATATATGCATATACATTGTGTCAAATACCAAACTACAATATGTGGTTTAAGTTGGGATAATAATCAATCTACATCTTTGAGTGAGGCACTTAAACTAAGTGCAATTTATTTTACTAATGTTACCAGTACACTCAGAATACCCTATCGGCACACAATAAATATTCTAATTATATTTTATATTACATAAGAATACATTTTAACTCAAGGTTCAAGATTAGGTCTCCTAGTTATCCTGACCAGTAGCATAGCAAATACGTTTGACGGCAAGTTCGGATGGTTAGCACTGCCCATTAAATATAATAAACATATTTAATAGGAAGGGCTCTCTTTTAACGACAAACATTTGTGGAAAACCCTTCAGCGGGTGGCCCTCTGACCCATTTAGTCTCTCTATGATACCAAGGAGATGACGAAAATGAGTTCCGTTCAAAATTATATAAATATATATATATATATATATATATATATATATATATATATATATATATATATATATATATATCAATTACCGCTCTAGTGGTCGCAATTGTTGTTTGATCGTTACGAAACTCGACAATAAAGACGTTTCATGTAACACCAAAGATCAAGTTCGTTAATGGCTGAAACCGAAACAAGGGAAGGGTGGGGGTGGAGGTTTAGAGGAGGAGAATTTTGAAAAATCTCCGTTACTATACATCGGATCGAAAAAATATGTAGAATCAATCTTATTGAAAACTAAATGTACTTTAAATATGGTTAAACACATTTATTCTTTTCCTTGAATATTAACCGAGATATCTGTGTTTTCCATCTGTTATATAATAAACCACATTATTCGAAGCTTAAATTCTAAATATTGTTTTCAATAGGCCTTTATTATACGAGATACATGCAAATATGTTCTGGTGACACCCTCCCCCCGTTTTAAGTTCTTGGATTACTAAAATTTGATTGATTGAGATAAAAATTATTCTGATTCATTATAAAGTACTAGATATAGTATATAGTTTTCAATAAAATTAATAATTTATATTCCGATATTATTCAGTAATTGATTTTCTCTTCGGTGTGAGGTTGACAAACATGTTTGTTTAGATGTCAGACGTTCCCGTCGGGACGTTTCGTATTATCGTTTGTATTTATTCACTTAATATTCACTGTGGTGTTTTGTAAGCAGCCAGTCAATGATGACGAAAATGAGGTCTATTCAAAATTTTATATATATTTGCCTGTTACCGCTCTAGCGGCCACAACTATTGTTTGATCGTTACCAAACTCGATATTTAATCTTTTTTTGTTAAAAGAAAAATCAAGTACGTTAATGGCTGAAATCGGACCAGAAGGAGGGGGGATTTTCGAAAATTCGAAATATCTCCCTTACTATACGTCGGATCGAAAAGTTGTATAGAGCTAATCTTATAGCGAATTAAATGCACTATAATTATTGACATATGCATTTATTCTCTATCTTGAATAATAACCGAGATATCTGTGTTTTCCAGAAAACTCACACTTCTACTCATTTTAGATACACAATACTCTGTTACATAATAAGCCACATTATTCGAGCTTAAATACACACACACACACACACACACACACACACACACACATATAAATGACATAAAAAAATAATATACATACATTGAACCGAGGGGGGGGGGGGCAGTGGCCGAACTGAATAAGCCTTGGGTATCTATCTACCACTCACCTATATATGTCTGACACAATGCCTTGACACGATTATGACACTGTTTGATCTCGTCCACAGGTAGGCTTACACGGGGTTAACTGACCATAGACCACCCCGTGTACATTGAGGCCCTCCAGTCTACTGGAGACAACTCACTCCAGGTCCTCCTTGGCTAACAGGGATGCACCGTACGTCGAGTTGAACACTCGATAAGTATAAGTCTGATCACGCAACCCTCGATCCTCGTTCGGGAAAGCGGCTAAAGATCCCAATGGTCTACAATACCGACCGAAGAAAAGAAAAATGCATAAATGAAAGGAAAAAATAAATAGATTTTTTAAACATTCCGAAGTCGGACTCACCAAAGTTACTGATGCAGTGTACAATTACTGACATTGAAACTGATAGAAAGCTATATCTCAAATAAAGTATTGCAATTGAGTTAGTGAACATTGTTTTAATTATATTCATGGATCTTACAACTACAGGCTCATTGAGTAACAACGAAACTCGTTTTTCTGCTTAGTTAATTCAATGTAATTATTAATTAATTGATTCAATATAATAATGATTGACTGCATTATGACCACATTGTGGTAGGCTTTTTAATTATTCCAGATAGGGCAATGTAATCTAGTTTTCCCATATCAGTTTATTTATCAGTAGTTTTTGTAGTGTTAAAAAGCTAATATCTCAAGGTGATAAGGAGCAGTGACCCTGAAAACATTCTGTCAAGATCAGGGTCAATAAGGAAAAATGATAATTATCTCATAATTCATTCCTATGATAAGAAAAGTGGCAGTCTATTTTCAGTATATAATCATTTTAATGTATTAGAAGAAATTTCATTTTTCATTAAAATCAAAACGAGATTCAATATTATAATGGTGAAAGCATGTTTATTATTCTTTTATTTTAAATTTATTGATAGTCTCTTACCTAGCTATTCTCTTTATCATCATAATTACTCTTTTTGCGACAATTCTACAGTGATCACTATTTTCATGGGGTATTTGCTATATTTAGAGATGTTGTAGTAAATTAAATGCTGAATTAAACTTAAAACAATAACATTTCATATAATGCTTAGTGAAATGCAAGTTTAATTAATTGCCGTATCCACGTAAGGAGTGGAGGTTGAGAAAAGTTGTGAAATGGAAAATTATAAATATGTGCATCAAAAGACGTAATGATATATTCTGTCGACCAACATTTGAACTCGAATATAAGTCTTAAAACTCAAGTGGAGTAACTCCGCATTTTGTACTAAGTAAAGAAAGCATGTTAAATTTTCGGATTTTTAAATTTCAACGGAATTTTAACCTCCCTGAATGTATTTTGACTAGTTTCGGCGGCACGTCTTTACTTATGTACATATCTCGCAAAACTCAAAAATGGTTATCCTTAGAAAGATGAAGCTTCATATTTGGAATAGTTGTAACGCATAGATGTGCTCCTCATCATTAGTTCGAAATTGACTAAGAAGCAAAAGGGGGGGGGGGGGTTTAGAGAAGGGCGAAAATAAAATCTTTCAAATTTCTCCGTCCGTATTATAGGTAAAAAACATTTGTATAAGACTTTTTTTTGTATAATGAAAACATCTATAAAATTTGTTCTATTACTTCTTTCGATCGATGCACTGGAACGGTGATATCGTTTGCCATTCATCAAATAAAATAATTTTAAATGAAATGCAAATAAATATATTGTTTATTTCATTTAATAGGAGGATAACGTGGTGCCCGCTTCATATTTCTTTAGTTAGCGATAGGATATTCTTACGATAGGAGAAATATACGAACAGTCGAGTTGCAAAATAACAATGTAGTAGTGTTGTTAATTGAGCTTATAACATATCAATACGGTATTATTTACTGCCAGTTACGTATTTGTTATCCATAATATCCTACTATTGGTTTCAAAACACTATATTTATACACTTTTAAGAAGGTAAACACTTATGGAAAGTCCGGAAAATGTAAATGAAAATTAAAATTACATTTGTTGGTGTACTGAAGGTAAAAAACTAATACCAAGCTGAAAATTCTAATGAAACAAAATATTTCGAAATAAAGAAAAAGTGAGCTAAACCATTCGTATTTTAAGGGGTTCAACTCCTGAATCACGGGCAATGATTTTATAAATGTATTATTTATGTTCTAGGTATCAATTTGTGACTTCAATAAGACAGTTGGTGACGCAACAGCCAAGGCTCTTGGATCAAAATACCCAGGGAAAGTGGTCTTCTTTCAGTGCGACGTCACAAATGATCAACAACTAGAAAGTAATTAAAATTGAATTTATTTTCAGTTTACAAACATACCTGCATATGATTACACAACACGTAATTTCCGATTGGGCGGTTTCCTATGTGATTTAAGACGCTGGATAACTTTAGATCTTGGGTTTTCCCGGGAGCGTGGGTGCACGATTTCCGGAACTTTTTTTTCCTATAATTGCACCCATGCCTGTTGAATCAGTGCATTCATGGAATCCAGTTGCATCCCTTTTTTCTATCCGATAGTGTAGATCTGATCTCTCCATGTGGGCCTGAGTCTTCCTCGAGCGTTTCTTTCAAGAACTTGTCATGAGTCCAACCTGTCTATCCCTTCAACATAATCCCCATCTCAACAAAAACTCTTGTTCTTATACCCATCTGAATAGTCGTCTCTTCTTCTTTCATTTCATACCTGACCAGCCAACATCTGGAAGGACTCCAATTTTTTTCCTCCTAGAAGCCAGATTTCTCGACCATACACGTATAGGAATGGCTATGACCTTGAAAATATTTATATACATTAGTATTGTTTTCCAGCTCTATTCTCTCAGGAAAACGATGAAAAGTTAACCACATGGCTCTTTTTTTTTACTGCGTCTCAAGTGAGTGAGGGTCTAATTCTTATTCATTTATTCGTATTCCTCAGAATATAAATAGCTTCAAATTATTTATTAATTCATTGTTGATGTTCTTTTACGGAAAGAGAGGCCGAGATTTAGCCTTTTTCCGTGTTTCAATTAAAACTCAATTAAAGACTTGATTGATTAGATGTGAGATCGACTCTCTGTTTTGAAAGAAGCATGCAAATGATCTGTAACTATTACTCTTAGATTTATCCCGAGACACTGGACGGTAGAGGAACCAATTGATCAGGATCAATAAAAAAGCATTGTCCTCTGCAAGTACTTGAATTTATGCAAAGTCCACTTTCAGAGACCAAGCTCCGTCATCAGTGCCTGATTAGAGAAGTGTTGCAAGACTGCATTATTCCAGGCTACTGTTCTCTAATAACGCACTGGTGATGGAGCTTAGTCTGTGAAAGTGCACTCTTCATATATTAAAGCATTTGTAGTGGACCAGACCTTTTTATTACTCTTAGTTTCCTTTCCAGTAAAAGGGGTGCCATATATTGGACATCAGAGAGAGACTTACAAATCAATCGTTCCTACAATATTTCAGCGAATCACTCATGTTTAAATGATCTTTCCATTCTTCGCCCAATTTTCTGTATTTTGGACGAAGTTTGAAACAGAAACACCATGAGATCCGATAGACACTGAATCTGTCTAAAGGTCAGACTACATCCTTAATCCGAAGAAATCACTTTCTTAAAGAGCGAGAGTAAAAAATGTCTAAAAGAATAAAACCTTGTGGAGTAGGTGACCCTTCATTTCCAACTATGGATTACTACATACTTTCTTATGAATTGCTTTAATGAAATAACATCTTTACTCCTAAAGTTTTAAACAATTCTGGAAAATATGATAGAGCAATTTATGAAGTACTGGACACAGTAATTTCTTCAGATAAGAATTTCATTTTGTGGATCAATTTACTACGGAAATACTCGTTTTCAGTAAGAAAATCATAGTCTTTGCAAACATCTATGATCCTCAGGGTGTTTCTATTTTTCTTGTAATGGCCTATATTTAGGACAACAATATCCCAACGGTCAAGCATATAAATGACTCTTTAAAAATTATTTCACGGCTTTCATTTAGTGCTATAATGAATTTTCAAGTTACTCATAGTCCCTTTCTTCGGGGTATCTTCGACTTCGGTTGAACATATCCTTGCATTAAAAACACTTTGGCTAAGGATAGTTTCATTTATGCTACACTAGTTCTTGAAGAAAAAAGGGGAGGTTTCCTTTTGATCTCCCGCCCTTGAACAATGTTCCGCTTTTAAATAATTTGAAAACGCATCAACAGGTTATTAAGGATTATTTCCCATTTCCAGTCCATTAGTCGTGACATAAAATAAACTGAAAAATATATATACTTCCTCTTAATTTATGTAAAATGCAAACGAACCTTGAAATTTATATACATATACCGTCTCAAATCCACACCGGGTAACAGTCAATACCATATGAGGAATTGAGGACAAGGTTAAAGCCGGCAGAGAAAGGGTTTCACGATCAAACGGTCATTTGAAGGCAAATGAGAGAAGGTATTTTAAAAGCAATGACATTTCCAAATTATTCTTCTAAAGCAAAATCCTTTTAGCAGATTTCCCTTAAGAGAAATCAGCTATTGAGGTTGTACTCATGACGGAATTTTCGATTTTTTTCTTCAAATGTCCATCGATCCTACCTAGGAGATGACGAAAATGAGGTCCGTTCAAAACTGTATATATATATCAATCTATCTATATATTTGTCTGTTACCGCTCTAGCGGTCGCAATTTTTGCTTGATCGTTACCAAACGCGACATTTAGTCGTTTCATGTAAAAAGAAAGATCAAGTTCGTTAACGGCTAAAATCGGACCACTGGGAGGGAGGGGGGTTTAGAGAGGAGGATTTTCGAAAAATCAAAATCTCTCCGTTACTGTACGTCGAATCGAAAAATTGTACAGAATCAATCTTATTGCGAATTAAATTTACTATAAATATTGTTCTATACATTTATTCTCTATCTTGAATATTAACTGAGATATTTGCATTTTTATTAAATGTGGGCGGCTAACGGACGTGAGTGACATTCCCGCCCAAAACTAGTTAGGGCGTTTCCTTGATTGCTCGGCTCTCGTGAAATTTCTCTATTATCTAAAACTTCACGTGGGAAATCTGCTTAGTTTACGCAGCCCCTGCGTGACGGACTTTTTTGGATTGCCAGCGTTCTTCAAATTAGATTATATATATTAAATATATTGTCAATGGTCGTACATCATATATAAAAATTCAAAACAACAATTTTCAGAGATCTTCAATCGAAATGTCACAAATTGAAGTATTTTTATTAGAGTCCTTATATATTTGTCAGACCTTCATTGGTTTTAAGAAAAAAATCATATTATATATACAAATAGAGATATCATTATAATGCTTTAGTGTGAATAAGGTACAATTTATTTTAAAACTCTATGACGGCTCATTACAATGAATAATAGAAAAAACCTGTGTCTCGCAGAAACCCCAAAAATATAAAATTAAATCTAATTCTAAAATGGTTCCAATTTGAGTCCCATATACAACAGCAATTTAATAGAATCAGCTTTAACTCACTAAAACGTAAGAAAATGCGTTTAAAAATATTCGTATTCATTGAGAATACTTATATTCAAGTATATATTCGGAAATAGGTCTGTTTCATTTGTTACCGAAATACCCCAAAGCAGTAGTTTGTTATTTGGTTTCTAAGCAATAAAGGTATTATGGATTCATATTTTTATTAACATTGACGTGAGAAAGTGTGATGTGAATCGTAGAGAGCAAATATACCTCACTAGAAGAATGCTAAGAACAATAAGTTTTTGTGTGTATGTATGTATATATAATGGAATTATTCAAAAAATCCTGTTGATTTTTTTCAAGGCTTTAATTACTCTATACCACAATAAAGAAGAATGCACTTGATCCTCATAAATATTTAAAATGACTACATAATGTATTTCTTTAATGTCTACATAGAAAATGTTTGAACTTTTTAGGTTGCTTCAAAGGGACCGTCGACAAGTTTTCACGTTTGGACATTGTTGTTAATAACGCTGGAATTGGAAATGAAAGAGATTGGCGCAAAACAATTGACGTAAACTTTGTAAGTTTGTTTATTTGTTTAATCAGTGGTTTTTCTGAACGACCTCTGTTATTAATGAGTCATCTGTCCATTTTTATTTTTTCAGGAAGCAGTTGTAGTTGGTACAAAGCTTGGTCTGAAGTACATGGGGAAGAACAGCGGTGGACGTGGTGGGACAGTTATCAACATAGCATCCGTTACGTGCCTTGAGGCTTTTCCATCTCTGCCAGTCTACTCAGCTACCAAAGCTGCTGTTAATCAGTTTTCAAGATCTATGGGGGTAAGACATATACTAACATTTCCAAGCAACTTTTTGGATAGGTTTAATTGGACTCGTCACATTAATTTTGAAAGGGTTGGAAGGGAGGGGAGGGGGGGGGAGGATGTATGAAGTAAAGGAAATATTGTAATAGAAAAACTCCAGAATCCATTTTGTCTAGTTTCGCATACCTCAAAAACTGTAGTCAGATTTATTCAGTTTAATCAAAATCGACGTAGGGGTAGGGGTGTTTTATGGAAGGTTAGAAAGAAAACTTACCAATTCATGTGTGCCCATCAGTGATAGATGGAAGTTTTTTTTCGTCATAAAAATACTTTATGTTCTATGACTTTTGCATTGGAACGAATATATCTTAAGTCACAGTTCTAAATGAGGGACATAAAAACGACTTGTATATTTTATTTAACTAGGCAGTGGGAACGTGAAACATCCTCAGATTATGTAAGAATGTTGGATCAAATTGACCCGCTAGTCTTTAAGGGCGATTTAAAGTACACTTAATTCACATTATTTTATTTTTAATAATTAAATGTCTTATTCAATTAATATTAAAATAACAATTACATAATAAATATCAATCTTATTTTGTTTTAACGTTCAAAAACTGAAAAAAAAATTTATAGCCAATACCAAATGAAAAAATAAAAATTCCTTCTACTCAGTACAAAATTTAGAATATATGTCGGCTTGCTTCAGACAAATGTAGTCAAAGCATTTCTTACAAAACTGCTTTGAGTTATTGTACTTATAGTCAATGCAGCGCCATCTTTTTTGGGGGTCCGGTCTGCCTCTTTTTTGAGGCTCGTACTTGACGAAGTTTTGTGCTAGTAGTCGCGTAATTCAAGAAGAAGAAGGATCTCCAACTTCATCGTCACTTGAAAACAATCATTTTCTTTCTAAATAGAGTGTATTAAATCAATATCTTTCGGATCGTTAACATTATAATACTGTTTAGGTGTGCTGGCCATGTATAAAAAATGTCACATTAGTAGGAACGTTGGGTCAGAAAGGCCCACGACCAATTTTGGGAGAAAATAACACACCACGTTCCTGTAATAAAAAAACAACTAAATATTGCCAGCTGACCAGCAGAACTTAGTTTGAAGGTAGAATGTTAGACAAGCACAGAAGTAAAGGAATATAATTTGTAGAGCACTCCAAAGATGTTGCAGGATCAGATTGACCCAACGTTCCCAGTCACGGGTTAATAAGAGATCACAAACCGAACCAGGTACTGCTGCAGAGGCAGCTATTCCAAATGCAGGCTATAAAGTACGATTGCATGATAAAGCCTCTGTATATTCAGCCAAACTTCAGGCTATGATTCTTGCACTGTCAAAACTAGAGCAATCCCCCACCACCAAAATACAACTGTGTACCGATGCTCTTGGTTCTTTACTTTCGATAGGAAATCTTTACAATTGACACCCACTAATTACATAAATTTCCACATACCTCCACAGTCTATACAATTGTAACATAACTATGATGTAGCTGCCTGGACATAAAGTCATAAAAAAAAATACTGGTATCGACATACAAGCTAAATTAGCATCCAGGAAAAGAATTGTGGACATCGACAGGCTGACTGCACAAGTCTTCAAACGGGCAATAAAAACACAAGTACTCAATGACTGAACAACCGAATGGTTACAAACTGACAACAAACTCCAAGAATTCCTATGCAACCCAAAAAAAAAAAAAAATCTAACCAGACGAGATCAAGTGGTGTTGACTAGACTTAGAATCGGACATTCACTACTTACACATTCATACCTCATAAGCCGAAAAGATCGACCTACATGCACTCACTGTAACACAGTACTGACCATTTAACATCTCCTGACTGATTACAGACTACGTGAACATTTCAACTTACCAAACAAATTCTACTAACTATTCACTGAAGGTGGCCCACATATTAATACACTCTTAAATTTCTTGAAGATAATTGGTATTTACAAGAAACTTTAGACTACGCCTACTCTGATTATTTTTTCATCTAAGTTATATTTATTTCATTCAAATTAAGTTACAAATTACACACGCTCACGCGCGCGCGTGTGTGTCTTTGTGAGTGTTTGTATGAAGAAGAGTGCAAAATGAATTTCTAAACTTGTGCCTTAGACTTCTTCATTCCAGAATCTAATCGCAAAATTTCTAGTTTTACATACTTTAAATTTAACGCTTCCTCAATTTTATTTCACTATATATTATTTAAATTTATGAATGAAAGCTGAGCGGCATCGCCATGTAGCGAATTATTTCTTTTTTTCATTTCTCTATTTTATGTTTTGATGAGCTTCACATCGAGTCAATATTGCTAACTGTAGCATTTAATTAGTAAAGACAAATGTTGGAAACCAGAAAAATGTTTACAAAATAATAAAAAAATAAAAAAAAGTAAAATAAATTGAGACAAGTTTTAAATTAAAAGTAGTTAACCATCCGTTTTTGGATTAAATCCTTGTACGATGACTATATGGAAAGAAGAAATTCAAGGCACAATTTTTAATATTTATTTTACATTCTTAACACACGCACCACAAGGTTAGTAATACAACTGTAGTGAAACGTAAAAAGTGTGGTTTCAAGTTTTTTTTTAAATGTCAATTTTCTTTTTGAGATTTAAGAGAACATTAATGTTTCTTTTTTTCATAACACATGACTCTAGTCCTTGAAAATAATAGTGTTAATGAGTGTGAGTTTTTATGGTGTTTGTGATAATCGTATACAATAGTGGCTGCCAAAGATAGCCAAACGTTAATCTAAAAAGCAATTTCTGCCGAACAATCTAATAATATTTGAGAGGCTAAACGAAACCGGCTTATCTCTTGGTTTAAAAACGACTAAACACGGGCGTACATCCCGGTGGTGAAAACGCCTTCATGGAGAGATTGCTTAATCTAAGCAGATTTCCCGGGAGCTGGAATTACACGTGTGATGCTTGAATTCTACACTCTGTACCCCTTTGCGAAAAAAAAAACAACCTGTGATGATTTCTTAAAATTTAAGTTGCACTTGGGAATTTAAGCGATAATATAGCTTAATGTGAAAATTGGACGATTAAGGTGATGAAAAAAGTCCATCACGCAGGGGCTTCGTAAACTAAGTAAATTTCCCAAGCGAAGGTTTACAATAGATAAATATACATACAGGAACACAACCGCAAATATTAAGTGAATAAATACAAATGGTAATAAGAAATCTTTCAGTTACAAGTTAATAACTCTGCAACGGAAAGCGTCTGAATTGTAAACAATCAGGCCAGCGAACCTGAATTCCTCCGGAAAGAAAAACCATTAATGGAATATATATGAATATAATATTAATTTTATTAAAAACAATTTACTAAGGCTAGTGCTATAATTTGTGATGAATCAGAATCAGTTTTTATCTCAATCACTCAAACTGAAGTAATCAAAGAACCAAAGGGGGGGGGGCAACAGAACGTAATTGCATATATCTCACAAAGTAAAATTCAATGAAAAAAGTATTTGGTATTTAACCTTGTAATGAAGTAGTTCGTGATATATCAGCTTATTATTAATTTGACACTAATAGGAGTGGGGGTTTACTAAATGCGGAAAACTATAAAATCCAAATATCTCGGTTAAGACTTGAAATACGGAAAATATGTATAGAACAATATTTATAGTAAATTTAATTAGCAATAAGATTGATTTCATACAATTTTTCGATCCTACTTATAATAACAGAGATATTTAAAAATTACTCCCCTCTATACCCATCCTCCTGGTCCGATTTCAGCCATTAACGAACTTCATTTCTCTTTTTACATATAAGGACAAAATATCGAGTTTGGAAACGATTAAATAATAATTGCTACTCCTGGAGTGGTAACAGTCAAATATATAGATAGATAGATAGGTCCTACCAAAACACTGTGTGTGTGTGTGTGTGTGTGTGTGTGTGTGTCTATATATATACAGTTTTGGAAGGACCCCATTTTCGTCATCCCCTAGGTAGGATAGATGGGCATTTGAAGAAAAATTTCGAAAATCGAGTCATGACTACGACCTCAAAATTACGGGAAGATTTCCCTTAAGGGCATACACATGATGAAAAGTATGTGTGCTAGGCATGAGAAATTTCGATGAAATAGAACGTGTTGAACTCCAATAAAAGATGATTTACTTGCAGATTATTGTTTCCCTAGTTAAAAAGGAAATACAGTTATCATAGATAGTGTACATTTGGACAGAGAGCGGCAGCCATTTTATTACAGTGCATAAAAAAAAAAAAAATAACTGCTCCAATAATTATGTCAAATGATGTATCTAAATAAGGAGGAACTTATTTTTGCAGGATGATCTGTACTACAAGAAGTCTGGTGTGAAGGTGGTTTCCATCAACCCAGGTATGACTGACACACCTCTAACTGCTGAGGCTATTCCTCATGCTGGGGTATCTGATGACCCTGAAGTTGTCGCTCATTGGGACAAGCATTTCAACTCATTCCACTTGCAAAAGTGAGTATTTTGACTATTTTACGCTCTAGTTTAACATTATCAAGGGGCTCAGGTTAGCCATGGAGTTAAAGCGTTGACCTTAACCTCACATGGTAAACCTAGAATGGCGAGTTCGATTCCCGCCGGGTCAAAGAAATTTATCTAGTGGAGAATTCATTAAATAAAGCCCTTATTCCCACCCTGCCTAGAAAAGGGTGGCAACCTGTAGATAACCCGTCCCAATTAGCTTTAGTTGCACAACGTGGACGGTAACTAATAATTTAATTGTATTTGTAACATTATTATTATTTATTGTCCACTTTTTGCAACTTAGGCTAATCGGGACGGGTTATCTACAGGTTACCACCCTTTTCTAGACAGGGTGGGATTTTAGGATGTTATTTAATGAATTTCGTCACTAAATAATTTCCTTTGCCCAGGCGAGAATCGAACTCGCCACTCTAGGTTTACCATGTGAGATAAAGGTCAACGCTTTAACTCGCATGGCTAACCTGAGCTCCTATTTTAACATTATAAATACAATTTAATATACTGCATAAAAGTAGAGCACGGTGATTTTATACATACACACACACACACACACACACACACACACATTTTCGTCCTTCTTAGCGCTGTTAACAAGACTCTATTGCTTTCAGATAGTATAGCTAGACCTGGTAATTGTTCTCGTGAACAGGTTAACCTGAAGGGAAAAAGAGGTTCAAAAGGACATGCAATGGTTTCGTGTTGCCATTTGCACGAAACCATCCATCAATAAAGGCATCATGATAAAAGTTCCATTTACACTAGTAAAGGCATGAGTGGAGAAAATTCGATTCAAGGCCAGAATTGTTAGATAGCCATCCCTGTGTAGCCTGCATAAGCTGACTAATGATAACTATTAGCCAGTATGAGTATGCAGTCTACAACTTTAATCTACCCTCCAGTCATGTCCCAATGACATGTTGTAAGCGAGACTTTAAAAGGGGGAGGGGATTTTAAATAGCAAGAGACGAAATAAATTAATTAGGGGGTGATGTTTAAAATTATTTTCGAGAATAACAACAAATCTCTGTTGTTCGCACAACTACATTTTATAACCCCTTCACAGCTTTCAGCTGATAACCTATCATAACCAAAACAAAATCAATTAGGTACAACATATATAAAAGACATAAGAACTAATATTAAATTTTTGAATAAATATTCAATAACCTTTACAAACGGTAATAAATCATTTTTTTTCTATATGTTTTAACCTCTAACTCGAATAACATGAGAAGAGTAAGTATTTTTACGTTTTCAGGCAGCAGGAACTCTTATTTTCATGCGTTTTCACTATTCCATTGTAATATGATATAGGTCCATCAAAGTAAAAAGTTATTTCATCTTACCACGCGCATTCGATAAGGAAACATTCCATAAAAATATGAGATTATTTCTTTATTATATCGATAATGAGTAAATCATTTTAGTGATGGAGCTCATATATTATTATAAAGCAAAGAATATTCCCTAGGATAAAAAAAATGCCTAGCAGACAAATATCATCTCATAATTAAAAACACTTCTCTAATAACCATACTTTTCCTGGTATAAAAGTTATTTTATTTCATCGAAAATTTTAAAAATAAACTTTTTTTTCTGTTTCAGGCCTGACAACATGGGCCGTGGTCTTATTGAAGTGCTCAAGAAAGGCGCTAATGGCTCGCTTTGGACTGTGGACAAAGACGAACCAGCAAAGCCAACAATTGTCAAATAAATGAGTTATCAAGTATACCTCATTTTACAACAAAATCAAAACATAAAAATAAAACGTATTTCTAAAAAAGTACCTTATCCATTTTAGCAAAATTTTCAGGAAGCATCATTAACAAGCTCCAAAAGAATCATATGCATAAATTATAAAATATTATTATAGCAAATTATACATAAAACAACATAAAAGAAGTACGGATTGACACGAACTTCTTTTCTCTATTTGTATTTTTGTGAGATCAGTATTGTGTTAAAGAAAATACAGTTTCATTATTTACAATCTCATTATATTTCCTGCTGACTAAATACTTATTTAGATAGTAAAAATGACGTTTTCAAGTATGATTGTTGAAGCATGCCTTGTTATGAAGATTCTCTTACATACGACAGGAAATCCAGACTTTTCTAAGATGGGTCTATAATTTACTGATTGTTCAGAAATAATTATTACATCAATTAAGAATCCATCAGTAATATATTCTTAGTTTTTTAAATTACTTAATAAAAATAAACAAAAGCCTTTTTCAATGCCGAATGGCCAAAACAATTAATTGCATCTAATAAGATAAGAAACAAGATAATAAAGATTGCTGAATTGAGACCTTGAGATCCTTTTTTTTTGCAAAAAAAATCAACCTTTTTTTTGGCCATCCACTACTTTCGGGCGGGGAGGGGGGGGTGGAATAACATTTTTATTCAGAACCATGCTTAGTAATACTTTAATACACATATTTTACTCATCAATCATTCATTCAGACCCTCCATGACTAAAACTTCCAGTAAATTGATAGACATAGATTATAAATATCTCTAGTTTCCCACTTAATTAAGCTACGGATGCAGTCTTCAAGACACGGTTTTCGAAAAAAAAACTTTTGAAGAACCTAGAGACGATAAAAAGAAAAGGATACTGCTAAAAACAAATGCGTTCAGCCAAAATAAAAGTCCGTCACGGAGGTGCTGCGAATACTAAACAGATTTCCAAGATCTGAACACTATCCGTTGATGTCATCTCAAATTCTAGTCATTAATTATTCCATTGCAAGATGCCTATGTGAGTAGGGTTTCAAATTAAAGCCGGTTAAGAGATGTTCAGTGATACAAATACTTCATGTGAAAATCGCTTGTGTCATTGGGAGTTGACTGAACACTGAAAAAAATAAATAAAATAATTAGGTTAATATTGTACTTAATGAAAATGTGTAGATCTGCAATTGTTGAACATTACTTCAATATAAATAAAACCCAATCCGGTTTCTCTGCCGGATGTTACTCAGTTGGTGCCTGAGCACTGAAAGAAGTCCATCACGCAGGAGCTGCGTAAACTAAGCAGATTTCCCATGTGGTAGAAAAGCACACTTGTGATCTCATCTCACCACATATTCTGTATTTATATGTAAAAATCTTATGAGTAGAATGGAAGAGGGGAGTTACTGACGGTAGTCAAAAGAAAGTACGAATAACTCGCTTAATATTGAGTTACGAAAAAACGCATAGAACAACAATTGTAGAGCGTCAATAGTCTAACAAGATGGGTTCTATAACATTTTACGATCCGACTGATAATAATGAAGATATTTTGAATTTTCAAATCCCCCCCCTCTAAACTTCACTATTCCAAGGTCCGATTTCAGCAATAACAAATACGATCTACAGTGTTGAGTGAGATGGTTAAATATCGAGTATAAATCAAATAAACTTTTTCGAGTAATGAACGAAAAATCTTAATTAATGACGTCATTACATAACCATCATGGCCGTTTACTGGAACCTAAATTCAATGAAATCCAAATATCTCGGTTCATATTCATGATACATAAAATATGTGTAGAACAACATTTATAGATCACTCGATTTACAATAATCCATGTTCGATCCGATATATAGTAATCCCCCCCCCCCCCCTGCCGCTGGTCCGATTTCAGCCAACACGAACTTTTCTTTCTTTTTACATAAAACGATCAAATATCGAGGTTGGTCACGATCAAACAAAAGTCCGCCAGGCAGGGGCTGCGTAAACTAAGCAGATTTCCCACGTAAAGTTATACAATAGAGAAATTTCAGAATAGAGAGTCGAACAGTTATGGGAACGGCCAGAACTAACTCTTGACGGAAACTCACGACTAGACCCGAAGTTAGCCGATCTCATCTCAGAAGCTGAAAACAGAAAAATGCAAATATCTCGGTTAATATTCAAGATACAGAATAAATATATAAAACAATATTTATAGTAAATTTAATTTGCAATAAGATTAATTCTATATAATTTTTCGATCTGACGTATAGTAACGGAGATGTTTTGAATTTTCGAAAATCCTCTCCTCTAAACCCCCTCCCCTCCCACTGGTCCGATTTCAGCCATTAACGAACTAGATCTTTATTTTTGCATAAAACCATTAAATATCGAGTTTGGTAACGATCAAACGAAAATTGCGACCGCTAGAGCGTTAACAGACAAATATATATATATATATATATTTATATATATATATATATATATAATTTTGAACGGACCTCATTTTCGTCATCTCCTGGGTAGGATCGATGGACATTTGAAGAAATTTTTCGAAACTCGGGTCATGAGTACGACCTCAATAGCTGATTTCCCTTAAGAGCGTTAACAGACAAATATTTTCCTCATTTCCTGGGTAAGATTGATGGGCGTTTTAAGAGATTGTCCAAAAACCGTATCATGAGTACGATGTCAAAAGCTGATTTCCCTTAAGGAAAATCTGATAATAAATTGTTATCATTATCAGTGAAATCTGGTTGCATCAATAGCCCAGTTGAGTAGAGTTTTACCATCTTCATTATGACAACACATGAGTGTGTTTCTAAGCCAGAGCACTGAGACGGAAAATTTATTTAGTGCATAACTTTTGTCAGAATCTATATATTTCAACTCTAAATTTTGATGCCTATTTATATTTAGAAACTCTACGTAGCTTATTTTTCACGTTTCAACTATTGTTTCTTTTTTTTAAAGTAACAATTACTTTTTTTTTTTAATGAAAGGAGCCCCATTACGAAGGTGTTGATTAAACTTAGCAGATGCACAAAACACTTAAATGTGACAATAGAACATGATCTCGTCTCACCATCTATTCTCTATTTCTCTTGGGTCTAAGTAGGCATAAATTAATATGTTAATTAGAAAAGTTTAATGTCTGAGGTACTTAAAATGAAAATCAGATGAGTAAGAGTGGGGGTTCCGCACTCAACTGCAGTCGCCCGGCGGTCGTGGTCCAGACTACATAGCTTTAATCAGCAGGCACTGAGGATGGAGCGTTAACTCCGAAAGTGCACTTTGCATAATATTAAAAACTGTAGAGGACTTGGCCTTCTTATTGATCCTTAAAAATTGTGACAAATTTAATTTTCGTCATATCCCTGGTTGGATCAATTGGAAATTTGAAGAAATATCTCGCGTCGTTACTGTAACCTAATGAGGCTTAAAGGAAATTTGCTGAACACAAAATGAAATGGCTAACGCTCCTGTTACCAAAAACAATAGTAATTAACTAATATTTGTTTTTTCGTTGTAAGAGCTTAATGTAGCCGAAGGTTCAAATGTAATTATTATTTATTAAAGTCCACTTTTTACTGTTATGGCTAATTGGGACAGGTTACCATACTTTTCTAGACTGGGTGAAACTAATGATTTTATTTAATGAGTGTGTCGCTAAATAAATTCCTATTGCCCGGGCGGGGATCGAACTTCCCACTCTAGACTTCAAATGTGATCGAGTGTTCAGAATTACAATTAACAACATAAAATATATTGTGTTCTAGTAAAATAAATAATTATGAATACTTATTCATTCCTGTGAATAAGACGAAAATAATATTCGATATGTGAATGTAATTTATTCATATTCGTAACTATAATCATATTCATAGTCACAGTTTCTAAAATGAGATTTTATTTAAAATCATATTCACTAATCCAAAAAGTGTTCCCCATCTTTGGACGGAAAAGCACGTTGACTTCTTTCCGGCGTCTGTAAAAATATCAAAAAGGTCGATTATAGATTTCAACGTAACAATTCTCATATTACACCGCAAGTCCTTCCTTCGGCTTCTTCTGTTTATGGAAGACATCTTAATTTACCAATTTATTAAACTAAAAAAACAATTCTACTAGGTTCTGAACACGCCTTCTAATGTATACTTAGAGGCAACTAGCAGAACCCGTAATTATATTGACAAGTAAAACGTTAAACAGGCACAATTGTACCCTGAGGTATCTTGTAGAATTACCAATAATATAATCTAATTAAGTTTTTTTATAAAAAACTGATCTTTAAAATCAATCGGCAACTAAATACTAATAGCACACACACATAATCACAAAAACTAATAAGGTATATTTAAAATGAAATTGAAGTTAATAGTTACATTAAATAAATACATAAAAGACCCCATCTCCAGCCATAGAAATAACAATTGATTCAACATAATGTTTTAAGAAATATAATAAATTAAATTAGTTTGTACAACGCATTTTGGCGAACAAAAAGATGGATGATTTAAAGGAATTGTAGGGTAATGTTAATTTTTTTTTAAAGAAACCTTGCATCAAACAACCAGAAGGGTGATAACTAAAAAATTCAAATATATCATATTAATGTATACAATAAAATTTTTAGAAAACTAGCCGTGTTACCCATCGTTGACGGGTCGAACTAGAAATGGTTTCCTAAAACCATAAAGATTGCATACACAAAATCTTCCCGTCATATTCACTAATAACTCAAATGCCCTGCATCATGTACAATAAAAACGCTGTCACTAATATTTTTTACCGAAATAAAAGAATTTAGACCAATTTATGATTATTATTATTATTTATTAACGTCCACTTTTTTCTACTGTGGCCAATTGGGTCGGATAATCAAAAGGTTACCAAACTTTACTAGCCAGGTTGGGACTAAGGGCGTTATGGGCTTTAGTGTTTTTTTAAGGTCTTTAGTGCCAAAGAGTTCGACACTAAATAAATTCCTGTTTGCCTAGGCGAAAATCGAACTCCACACTCCAAGTTTACCATGTAAGATTAAGGCCAACGCGCTTTAATTCAGAGGATAATTAGAGTTTCTGTTATCCGGAAACTAATTGATATAACAATACTTTTCCGTTGAAATATAAATATTTGATATCTGCTATTAGTGAACTTTTATTTTAATTTTAAATATTTATTTATTCATTTTTAATTTAATTTAATTATCCACTTTTTGCAACTAAGGTTAATGGGTACGGGTTATCTACAGGATACCACCCTTTTCTAGCCAGGGTGGGACTAAGGATTTTATTTAGAGAATCTCGTCACTATGTAAACTCCTATTGCCCAAGGCGGGAATCGAACTCGCCACTCTAGGTTAACCATGTGAGATTAAAATCGACGCTTTAACTCAAATGGCTAACCTGAGCCTCTAGCTTTAAATAGACCGTAGCATACAATAGCTTTAAATATAACATAGTTTTAAATAGAATAGTTTGGTATCAATGAATCAATAATAGCTACCGAAAGAGCGCTAACGGACATACATATATATATATATTTATTTATTTTGAACGGACCTCATTTTAGGCAACCTCCAGGTGGGATCGATGCACATTTGAAGAAATTTATCAAAAACCGCTTAAGGGAAATGTGCTCCCCTTAAGCGATAAGGTTAATAAATCTAAGTTTGAGGGAAAGGAAGAAGTGACCTTATCAGTTCTAGTGATAAGGCAGGGGAGTGAGTAGCCGCCGTGAGTAGAGGTAGGAACCAGTCAGGAGAAAGGTCTGGATCAGTGAGGATGTCTCAGCAAGGGAAAGTAGCTCTTGTCACTGGGGGTGCTCAGGGCATCGGCAGGGCCTTCGTAGAGCATCTACTTAAAGAAGGCGCTATAGTAAGTAATTAATTAATAAATTCCTATTTCAATTAGTAAATAATTCAAACAATGGACAAGCCTTATTAAAACCTCTCATAATTAAGAATTTCGTCCTGTTTGTACGTAAATGCCCAGTTTTCTTGGGCCAGTAAATAAGAATGTGTGTGCCATCTCAAGAGTCCCAACCCAAATTTATAAGCAAAGAAATTAATTTTCTGGGCTCAAGCTCTAGATTAACGACTAATTAAATATATGCTAAAAGGTTGTAAAGGTACTAACTCAAATTAAAAAAAAAAACTTGAACATATTCTGCTCTTCTATACTTATGGAAGGACATATCCGACAACAAGATTCATCCTTAAAGTAAAGAAAATCCCAATCGGATTATCAGTTCGATTTTTGTTAGTTTCATATTAAACGGATTATTTTTATCTTTAAGGAATTTGTAGATTACTAGTTCAAATACAAATATGTACTAAGGGTTAAAATTGAATTCCATAAGTAAATACTATAAAAAGGATTTACATAAAAAAATACCATATCCATTTTCGAAAGATTTCAGTATAATGTTTGCTTCATAAGGCTTTAGGGCAAATAGCTAGTATGCTATCATCGCCCAATAATATCTAAAATACTCGTTTTAATAAGTACTAGAATTTTGTGGATAAATTGTGTTTCTGTTAGTCGTAAATATTGTTATATCCTCGTTTATATCGTTATATCCACTTACAATTTAACTTACATCTTAATTAAATAATAAAATAATAAAAATGTTAAAATGATTTCAGATCCGTACAGGCGCATTTCATACAAATGTTTGTTGTCTTCACAGGCCTCAATCAGTTCAACATTTACATAGGATAGTAAATAAATTAAAAAAGTGTGTCCTGAAGAATTTACGGAAATATACATGACTGATAAAGAAAGGTGTTATTCAGCTGTAAAAAATCAGATAAACAAAAATTATTATTTGTGAAATTAGCCCTGTACAAACGTGGAATTAGCCAATATTTCGATCCTAGGATGGTATTCTGGGATTTTGTTAGAATTCTTTTAGTTTTAGTCCCCAGGGGTTCATATCTCTTTGATCTCTCCTTATTCATACGCATAATTAAATAATTAGTGCCTGTTTATTTATTTACTTTTTAAATTACATTATATTTTTTTTCTTTTTTACATCTTTGATGTTTTTGTTAATGTGTTTGTATACTTATTTCATTGATAATAAAATATATGTATCATTCTTAATATAGTAGTTAATTTTTGTTCTTATATATATTGAAGCAACCACATAATTTGGTTTTAGCAGAATTCCCTTAAGGGAAATCAGCTATTGAGGTCGTACTCATGACGGAATTTTCGAATTTTTTCTCCAAATGTCCATCGATCCTACCTAGTAGATGACGAAAATGAGGTCCATTCAAAACTGTATATATATATATATATATATATATATATATATATATATATATATGTGTGTGTGTGTGTGTGTCTCTTACCGCTCTAGCGGTCGCAAATTTTGTTTGATCGTTACCAAACTCGATATTTAGTCGTTTTATGTAAAAAGAAAGATTAGGTTCGTTAACGGCTGAAATGGGACAAGTGGGAGGGTGGGGGGGGGGGTTTAGATGGGAGGATTTTCGGAAATTCAAAATATCTCCGTTTTTATACGTCGGATCGAAAAATTGTACAGAATTCAATCTTATTGAAAATTAAATTTACTATAAATATTGTTATATACATTTATTCTCTATCTTGAATATGAACCGAGATATTAGCATTTTTATTAAATCTGGGCGGCTAACTGACGAGAGTGACTTTCCCGCCAAAAGCTTTTCCTTGACTGCTTGGCTCTCATATGGAGATTTCTCTATTGTATAACTTCACGTGGGAAATCTGCTTAGTTTACGCAGCCCCTGCGTGACGGACTTTTTATTTTTGCACAAAATTCAGATATATATATATATATATATATATACATACATAATTTTGAACGGACCTCATTTTCGTGATCTCCTGGGTAGGATCGAAGAACATTTGAAGACATTTTTCGAAAATCGCGTCATGAGTACGACCTCAATAGCTGATTTCCCTTAAGGGAAATCTTCTAATAATGCACCATCATAGCTATAGTAGAAAACCAAACAACAGAATCGTTGGGTATTTCAGAATGTTGTAGAAAAATCAATTCATGAGTATAATCTCAAAAGTTGACTTGCCTTAGGAGAATTTCCTTAAAATGTAAATGACTATCAGTATTCCAAGAGAATGAAAATGCATAAGGAAATAATTTGATTCCGTGACCAATTATCAAATTTGACGCTTAGACCTTGAAATGTTTTACGGCTCAAGTGCAAACAATAGCGCTTTTTTTTGGCCGTCAGTAAGTAAACTCCCACTCTATTTGATGTGGTTATCACAATAATTAAATTTATTTTGAAATGTGTTCGGGCTAGTTTCCTTCAGAGAAATCTTCTATGGGCAAGAACTCATGAGACTATGGATATATTTTTGTCTGTTACAGCTCTAGCGGTCGTAATTATTCGTTTATGGTTACCAAACTCGTTATTTAAATGTTTTATGCAAAACTAAAAATCAAGTTCGTTAACTGTTGAATCCGAACTAAAAGGAAGGGAGTGGAAGGAATTCCAAAAATTTGAAATATCTCTATTATTATAAGACTGGTCGAAAAATGGTATAAAACCATTCTTAGTGAACATTTTATTGCCTATAAATGATTTTATATACATTCTTTTCTCTACATTCAATATTAACTGAAATATTTGGATTTTAAAGTTTTCAGTCGTCAGTGATCCCCCACTCCTACTCATGCCATATTAACAATAAGCTGTTATACCATCAAACACTTTATTCCAAGCTTGGCGTCGTCAATTCTTAGTATAATTGATCTATAGCATGCTCAATATTTAAGCGATTCACTCAACACTATAGATTATATTCATTAATGGTTGAAATCGGTTTTGGAATAAGGTGGGTTTAGAGGAACGGTGAATTTTAAAATTCAAAATATCCCCATTATTATGAGTTGTATGGATAAATGTTATATGGTAAATCTTTTTTAAACTGGTATTTCATTTTACACATATTTTTCCTAACTCAAATATTGAGGATGTTACTCGTACTATCTTGTGTTGTTGTGTTCCTCCCCAGCTCAAACATCGGATTTTTATTACGAAATTGAGAATATATTGTGAGATGATATTAAGCTTTTTAAGCTTAATTTACGCAGCCCCTGCGTGACGAACTTTTTATTTTCTATTTTTGAAGTAATTCAAATGGTCAAATGTTTGTATTAATTTTAGTAGACTAAGTATTTATATGAATAATGACCGTTCTTTAAGTTTTTTTAAAAAAAAGTTATACTTTCTACGCTTATCGTTAGTAAAACAATGAACTGCGAACTGTTATTGCTGGTTTCAATGTCAAGTGTATGCAATGCGATTATTATTGTCTTCTTAGGTCAGTTAACGCCCGTAAGGTTATCACATTTTTTTTTTTTAATTTGCACTGACACGTGTTCGGGATGGTGCAATTACAATTAATGTTTTGCAATTTGCAGCTGACATGGGAACACTAGAGAAATGGCAATTATTTATAAAGTCATACTTCCTCATGATTATCCTTGATTGAGACTGCACTTTGCATATGTGAAATATTGAAGCCATAAGTTGGAAAACCGCGCGTGGGAAATATGTGTGAACTTTCTGAGACAGATTTCATTCTTGCGCTTAAATTATACTCACGAATGAGAATAGAATGCGAGAAACTATTAAAGGGTAAAAATTATATTGAGAATATCGTCGTAAATAACCATTGCTTTATTTTTTTGAACTTTATTATGAAATACTGATATGTGCTGTTATTGAGAAATAGTAAGAGGAGATATCTGGACGTAAGAAATGAAGTTTATAGTCTGGTTGTAGATAATGTCCTACAAATTAACTGCAAGAGGCTTGTAGATGGGGCACCCGCATTGCAAATGCTCGGAAATTTTTCTCGATAATGAGCTAGTATTACCACCAGCAGAATTGCAAACTTTAATATATATTCTAGTGGGGCTCTGGTCAGCCATATCAGTCAAAGCGTTGTCTTTAATCTCACATGGTAAACATAGAGCGTTGAGTTTGTTTCCCGCATGGGTAATAGGAATTTATTTAGGGACTAAGTCATTAAATAAAAACCTTAGTCTCACCCTGGCAAGAAAATGGGTGGTAACCTGTAGATAACCCGTCAGCCACAGTAGCAAAAAGTGGACGAAAACAAATAATACTAATATTTTCTAGTGGATCGAGCTCTAGGCCAGGCTCAGACATTAACTTTAAATGTATTGTCAAAGAGTTGTCTTTACTGAAAGTTGAAAACTCAGAATTGTATTAGCAGATTTCCCTTGAAGAAAAACAGCTATTGAGGTCGGACTAATTACGCTACTTTCGACAAATTTACTCAAATGTCCATCAATCCTGCCCAGGAGATGACGATAATGAGGTCCGTTAAAACTGTATATATCTATATTTATAGATACATAGATGAAATGAAGAATCGGACAGTAGAGAGGGGGGGGGGTGGAGGGGTAAGAGGAGGAGAATTACGAAAATTCGAAATATTTCCGTTGTTATGCGTCGGATCGAAAACGTATACAGAATCAATCTTATAGTAAATAAATTTTGTTATATACTTGTTTTCTCTAAATTGAATATTTACCGAGATATTTAAATATTTTAGTTTTCGCCCATTATCAAACCCCCCCCCTCCCTTCTATTCATGTCATATTAGCAAAAAACTGTTATAATATGAAGCACTTTATTCGAAGCCTAAATACCAAATATTGTTCCCATTGAACGTGGGAAATCTGCTTAGTTAACGCAGCCCCTGCGGGAAGGACTTTTTTGTATATTGCTGCTCCTTCAAATGTTAGCTCCTGCCTGTTCATTAAAGACCAAGATCAGTTTTCAGTTTTATAAAAATATTTAGCAGATTTCCGCAAATGAAAATCAGTTCATGAGGTTGTATTCAAGATTGCGATTTTTGATAAGTTTCCGTCGACCCAATCTAGGAGATGACGGAAAGGAGGTCCATTCTGTCTGTCTGTCTTTCTCTCGCTCTCTCACTCTCTCTCGCTCTCTCTCTCTCTCTCTCTCTCTCTCTCTCTCTCTCTCTCTGTCTCTCTGTCTCTCTCTCTCTCTCTCTCTCTCTCTCTCTCTCTCTCTCTCTCTCTCTCTCTATATATATATATATATATATATATATATATATATATATATATATATATATATATATATATATATATGATTCGGCGCTATATCAATTCCTTTTGCCCAGGCGGGAATCGTACTCGCCACTCACAATTTTAACTCACATGTCTGACCTGAGCCTCGTATTAGCTTTGAGATTTAGGTACTTCATTATTTTGAGCATTACTTCAATACTGGACTACGCAGCCCAGGATTCATTTTAGCAGATTTCCCTTAATTTTTATTTCAGGCCTCCCTTATAACCCCCACATTAGAATCTATAAATTTTAATGTAACTTATAATCATGGAAGAATTAATGCTAATTCACATACCGAGTTTTGTTAAATTCGCTTAACTATTAATGCCCAATAAAATAGTTGCTCCCGCTTTAGTTTTTGGTGTATATCTCGTTTATACTTTGTTATACGGCAAAAGTGAATATAACAAAAGTTACTCTAAATTACAGAATAAACAATTTTAGTTATGAGCGTATTTGCCAAAAACCAATAGGAAACGAAATATTGCTATTTTTAATTTCAGGCCTCCTATACAACCCCCACTTCTGCTCGCCCCTAGAAATGTTGGTACAGCTTATTATCATGTAGGAGTTACCGCTAAGTCACATACCGAGTTTTGTTTAACTCGGTTAAGTCTTTTGTGCCAAATAAAATTGTTGACTCTCGCTATAGTTTTTAGCGTATAACTCATTTATACTTCGGTATACGACGAAAGTGTATATAACAAACGTTACTCTAAATAACAGAATAAACAACTTTTGTTATGAGCGTATTTGCCGAAAACCCAATAGGAAACGAAATATCGCTATTTTTAATTTCTGGCTTTCCTTATAACCTCCACTCCTGCTCGCCTCAGAGGATATTAATATAGCCTAAAGTCTAAGTTGTGTTAGTAGTAATATACATACCAAGTTTCATAAAATTCGGTTCAGCCGTTTATGCGTGAAAAGGTAACAAACAAACAAACAAACAAACAGACACCAAAGAAACAAAATGCAGTTAAGGTGTCTATAACATGTGAAACGAAAAGTTATCGTGAAATTTCTAGAAAAAAATCAATGTACAGACAGAGGTTACAATTTTATATATATACTAGCTCAGATACCCGGCTTCGCCCGGGATTTGATTTGAAGCTGAATGGTGATGGTATTTTTTTAGCAAGGCTTTACTTTGCACAATATTTTGACATTTACCCGTCCCAGTGTTCAGGGTTAATACCCGTCGTTGGTATTTGTTAATAATAAAATTAATTTGTTATGTAAGTCTTCACTGTTCTCCAAATTGTCATATTTCCTGTGCATTAAGCATAGATTTCAGCTATTAAGGACAAAATATCAACATAGATTTGAATTAATTTTTCCAGCTGAGGTACCTGAAAGTTCAAATGGGAATGAATTGTTGACCATATTAATATTTCTACGCAAATTACTTGCTTCATGTATTGTTCCCGAAAAAAATGTATATAACAAAAGTATCTCTAAATAACAAAGTAAACAACTTCTGTTATGTGCATGTTTGTCGAAAAACAAATAAACAATGAAATATCGCGAATTTTTATTTCAGGCCTCCCTTATAACCCCCACTCCCGTTCTAACCTAAATATTTTAATATAGCTTATAACCATGGAAGAATTAATGCTAATTGACATACCGAGTTTTGTTAAGTTCGGTTCAATCGTTAGCGCCCAATAAAATAGTTGACTCTCGCTTTAGTTTATAGTGTATATCTCGTTTATACATTGTTTTTTCTATACAAGTATATTTCCGTTGAGTTGCCTAAAGCTCATCTGTCTGCTAGCTAACCGGTCGCCGAGCCCGATAAACAGAACTATTTTTATCCTTTTCAAGAAGCTTCGAGATTCTAGACTAAATACCAGAGTTGCGCCACTATCAGAAAGGCAGATAAGACCTAATCAGGCGTTAATTATAATATACAAAAAGTACAAAATTATTTATGACACTTATTTAAATTACATAAGATATTTTGTCATGTAATCTAAATTACTTGCGTCTTATGTCCATCCATTAGTTAGTTAACCGCAAGCATCACGTCAATAAACGAAAATAATTTCGATAGATTATATCAGTTTTATAGCTTCTCCTTATGAGGAAATTAATGTTATTTCGACCAATTTAAATTTCCTTTTACAAATAAATCCAACCGTTGATTCAGTTACAGTGAATTAAACACTTATTACAATAGATGGAACATTTTTTTAAATAGGTTTAAACCATTACAAGTATGTTTTGTACAAATGGTTTCAATAAAAATAAATAATTCCTGAAGGGAAATTTGCTAAAACGCTAATGGTATGGACAAAGATTTTTTGCCGACGTGATAAATGACGTGACACTAGGTTAGATCAATGGCATTCATTTTTGCGTTTCCTCTGCAATCCTTCTTTCACTTAAAGGAAACCAGCTATTGAGGTCGTACTCATGAAGCGATTTTCGAAACAATTCTTCAAATGTCCATCGATCTTAACTAGAAGAGACAAAAATGAGGTCCGGTCAAATTATATATATATATATGTGTGTGTGTGTGTGTGTGTGTGTGTGTGTGTGTGTGTGTGTGTGTGTGTTAACGCTCTAGTGGTAGTAATTTTTGTTTTATCGTTGCCAAACTTGATATTTAAACGTTTTATGCAAAAATTATCAAGTTCGTTAATGGCTGAAATCGGACTTAGAGAATTTTGAAAATTCTTAATATCCCCGTTATTGAATCAAAAAACTGTTTAAAACCAATCTTATGACAAATGTAATGTTCTATAAATTTTGTATTGTACATTTTTTCGCTAACTTTAATATTAACCGAGTTATTTGCATTTTTTAGTTTGCGGCCTTCCGTAAACCCCCACTCCAACTAATAAAATATTAAAAATACGCTATTACATTATAAAACCCTTTATTGATGCCTAAATACCAAATATTGTTCTCATTGAACTTTTACTTTTTGAGATAAATGCAAATACTTGACACAAGTGGGAAATCTGCTTAGTTAACGCAGCCCCTGCGTGACAAACTTTTAAAAACTAATTCATTAATACGTTATGGAGTGAAATTTAATATAGTGGTTCTCATTTTCATCATCTCCTGGGTAGGATCAATGGACCTTGAGGAAATTTTTCAAAACTGGCGTTATGGGTGTAACCTAAATAGTTCATTTCCCATAAAGGAAATCTTCTAGTAAACATGATTTGTAAAGGACCTTTTTTCTATCCTGAAAAGGTATATAAATTATATTCAAAGACATTTTTTGATCCTATGTCATTCGAACGGGGATAAAGTATATGACTTTCATGTGAAGTAATGTTAAATGATGATTTGAAAAAAGATTATGTCATTTATTAGAAGGACTAGGAAGTCATGTTCTGTCCACATCACATTTTTTCTTAAAGTTTTATGAACCATGACATTTACTTCTACATGAGTGTCGCACTTCACCAAGGATATGCATCGGGAAGATTTTAAGGACGTTTTAAGCAATTTTTTTTTTTGTAGCATACATTGTACTCAGTCTCTCAGATGAGATTTAAGCTTAAAACCCCGTATCTTATGGTCAGTCATAAAGCTGAAGCATAGTTCAACCCTAGGTTGTTACTAAAACGCCCGTCACGCAGGGGCTGAGTTAACTTAGCAGATTTCCCACGTGCTCCACGTATTTGCATTTATCTCAAAACTTAAAAGTTCAATGAGAACAGTATTTGGTATTTAAGCTTCAAATAAAGTGAGTGCTTCATAACATAATAGAATATTTAATATGAGTTAATATAAGATGAGTAGGAGTGGTGCTTTACTGATGACCGAAAACTAAAAAATGAAAATATCTCAGTTAATAATCAAGATACTGAAACAAATGTACTTAACAGCATTTATAGAACATTGCATTTGCAATAAGATTGGTTCTATACAATTTTTCAATCCGACGCATAATAACGTATATATTAAGTATTATCGAAATTCTCCCCCTGGTCCGATTTCAGCCGTTAACTAACTTGATCTTTCTTTTTGTATAAATCGATTATATATCAAGTTTGGTAACGATAAGACAAAAATTACTACCGCTAGAGTCGTAACAGACATATATATATGTGGAAAGGCCTCGGTTTTCTAATATTTCTCACAAAAAAGACGTTCCCTAGACATTATCTGTCCCATATAACTCCCCGGCATATATAAACGTTCACGTGCAGTTCATTATGAACACCTGGTAAGTGTTGTGTCTTTTTTTTTTTCAGGTTCCTCGAATTTATCATAGACGTGGCTACTTTACATGTTCTTAACCGGTCTTTTTTTGGTGTTTCTAATACTCAAAACGGTATTGCACGTATCGACAAATTAGACAGTTTTTCTTTATTTGTTGTCTTATTAGTTACAGTAATTCATTCCAAGGCTTACTTCATCCGTGTTGTTCTATCAACCAAAATATTTTCGATAGCATTTGTACTCTTTAAGAGACCACATCCTTGATAAATATAACCTGTGCCAAATTTTAAAGCCTGGTGATTACGTGCTGTAAGAAGTAAGGATGTGGCGTCATGAAGAAGTTGGTTGGAAGACGAAAGAAATATTGTGGTTGAAAGCCCGACACTATCAATATCATTTTTAGATTAAATGAATTGATTTAAACGCTTGATACTCACACTGTTGTTAAACGGGAAGCTTAACTCCATATTTAGGCATACGACCTAAATCTTGATTCCCATCTGGCCAAAACATGAATTCATTAAATAGCATCCTTATTCCAAACCTGGCTAGAAAATGGTGAACGCTTGTAGATAGCCCGCCCTAATTAGCGATAGTAGCACAAAGTGGACTTTAATAAAAAAAATAATAATAATAAACTTATGGCCAATTTATTTGTTGATCGGGCAATTCTCTTTTTAATTACGTAGCATACGACAGTCCCGAACTGTTTCACTAGGACGTGTCAGTACGTCAAGCTCGGAGGACGTAATTTATAAAAACTCCGTCACACAGGGGCTGCGTAAACTAAGCAGATTTCCAACGTGAAGTTTTAGAATAAATAAATCTGCATACTGGTAACACTTAACACCGCCATGAGTAAATACATAAAATAAGCAAATAAGAAAACTTTCAGTTAATTTTAAAAAGCTCACATCGGAAAGTGTCTGAATTGTAAGCAAACAGGTCTGCCAACCACTCGGAGCTCAACAGCTAGATAGACATATTCTCCACCGGAAAAAAAAAGAATTACAGAAATTTATCTGAATATAACTTATTAATTTTATTGAAAACTATTTACAATATCTAGTTCAGTAATTTATAATGAATCAGAATGATTTTTACCTCAATCACTCAAATTTTAGTTATCCAACAACAAAAGAAAGGGGGGGGGTCAACAGAACGTATTTGTATATACCTTACAATGTATAAGTTCAATGAAAACAATATTTGGCATTTAACCTTGGAATGAAGTGGCTGATGATATTCCCTTCAGGGAAATCTGTTAAAAATAGGAGTTTTTCGGTTAACAATCCCGAATTCACTTAGTAATTCCAACGTGATTCACTTTCCTAATTTACATATATAATCTAATATAGCTGAAATAATAATAACCACTTAGGACAGTCTGTAAACTTTCAGACACCATAACAAAAACTCGTCCGCCGTATCAGATGGAGGAATCTTTGTTCGTAACAGACATCAATCAACTTTATATTGTTAGAAATAAGGCTCAGGTTAGCCATATGAGCTAAGGCCTTGGTCTTAATCTCACTTGGTAAACCTACAGTCGTGGTTTCGATTCTCACCTTGGCAGTGGTAATTTACTTGGTCACTAAGTTATTAAATAAAATTCTTAGTACTCAAGCTGGCTAGGAAAAAATTATAATTTGTAGATAACCCAAAGTGGACTTACATAAATAACAACAACAGTAATTAGTAATGTTTTGTTCAAAAGGGGGGGGGGCTCAGGTTAGCCATGTGAGTTAAAATGTTGGTCTTGATGTCACTTCGTAAATCTAGAGAGGAGAGTTCGATTCTCGCTTGGGCAATAGGAATTTATTTAGTGATGAACTCATTAAATAAAATCCTTAGGCTCACCCTGGCTAGAGAAGAGAGGTAACCTCCCACTTAGCCATAGTTGCAAAAAGTGGACGTTAATAAATAATAATAATATGTTCTAGTGGATCCCGGGCACTGCTTGATAAGCCAGGCTCAGACATTAAGAACTACTTTAAATGCTTTGTCTGAGAGTTGTCTTTACTGAAAGTTGAAAATTCAGAATTGTATTAGCAGATTTCCCTTGAAGAAAAACAGCTATTGAGGTCGGACTAATTACGTTAATAAATAATAATAATGTTCAAAACGGTTTTACAATAAATGGCAAATAAGATTTCTGTTATCATCAGAATGCATTTTAATGATCGAAGTAACCCCTAATTGTAGAGACTGAAAGGGAATTGTCTGTCTGTCCGAAATTGGATAAGGAACACAGCTACGGACTGGACCAGCTAAAAATAGGCATCCTCTTTCATAGTACTAGTTAATACTCGGTTGGATGATCTTAGTTTTTGGTGGTGTTCAATTTAAAAATTGAAGCGGTAATGAAACTACACCAGCCCCATCTGTTATCAACTAGGCCAACCAAGGATGCCCCCTGACGAGTGCTGAGCTCTATAGCCTACTTGTGTAAACACTACCTGAGAGGACATCCTTGGGTTCAAAGTGCAAGAGATAAAGAAGACAGACTGAGACAGTCGAGTGAGTAGGACAGCAACAGAGAGTAGAGCCTCTCATGAATGGATCTTTAGTTTCATTTCTCACACCCATTTTTTAGAACATGAGTGAGTAAAGGAAGGAGCATTCAGGAGGAGAACATGATGGAGGGAGAAAACGGGACAGTACCAGAACATCATCACAATTTCATCAGCATCCCTTGAAGTAATCATTAATCTACTAACACATATATGCCCTACAATAGTCCATCCCGCAATTGCATGTAATCATCCAATATAATATTAATAGTAATAACCGTCTTATACATCAACATGGTCCTCCGGTATTAAATCATATACAACTTCCATGAACCAGCACCTCTCTTAAAATATTGCAAGCCGTTAGCGGGTAAGGCCGAAGGGCTTGTAAATACAGTGGGAGAAATTATCAGTTAAACTCAGCAACAATCATAAATTTCCTTAATTCTCTTGAGAAATAATGGTGATGGAACATTGAAATTTTGAAACCTGACTTGTCTCAATGGCCCAATGCAGAAGATGAAATTAAATTCCATGTCCAGTCAACAGGGATCTGCTATTTATACACAAACTTTTGAATATGTTTTCCCCAAAAATATTGTGCAAGGATAGATGTTGAGCAAAAAGCATCATTTTTTAGCAGATTTGCCATAAGGGGAATCAGCTATTGAGGTTGTACTCATGACGCGACTTTAAAAAATTGTCCTCAAATGACCATTGATGCTACCCAGGAGATCACGAAAACGAGGTCTGTTCAAAACTATATATATATATATATATATATATATATATATATATATATATATATATATATATATATATACACGCCTTTTTACGCTCTAGGTCGAAATCTTTTGGTTTAATCGCTACCAAACTCGATATTTATACGTTTTATGTAAAAATAAAGGTCAAGTCGCTAACGGCTGAAATAGGGCGGGGGGAGGGGAGGTTTATTTGGGGGAATTTTGAAAATTCAAGTTATCTCCGTTATTACGCGTGGGATCGAAAAATAGTGTATAATCTATCTTATTGCAAATGTGATGTTATATAAATGTTGTTATGTACAAGTTTTTCTCTATATTGAGCCAAGATATTTCCATATTTTACTTTTCGGTCATCAGTAAACCCCACTCCTACTTATGTCATATTAATAATAAGCTGCCTTGTCATGAAGCACTTCATTCCAAGGTTATACACTAACTATGGTTATCGTTTAACTATTATTTTGTGAGATACATGCAAATACGTTAAATGACGTCGTCAATTATGACGTTTCGTTCGCTCTATACCATTCTTGACATTTAACTCAACACTATGGATCATAATTGCTATTGGCGAAATTCGGACCTAGAATAGTGGGTTTAGAGCATATGTAGGCAACTACCGGCCCGCGGTAAGATTTGATCCGGCCCACGCGACATTTTGAAAAACCCAATTAAACAAATATATTACACTACTTACTCCAAATGAGAGATTTGAGCGTTTGCCAGTTAGCGTATAAATGCGAGCAGTTTTTTCATTGATGAAAGTTAATAAATCAAAACATCGTACAAGGCTGACTGACGATAATTTTGAAAATTCTTTGCGTCTTTGTATCAGTGGAATTACAACCACAAACATCGACGGATTAGTCTCTCAAATTCAAGCTCAAGTGTCTCTTTGATTTCGGTGTCGCTATTTAACTTTCGTTGTTTTTAATAATACCAAATTTTACGATTTAATTATGATTTCGTACCTATTATTTTCATTTAACTTTATTATTTTAATGAATTGTATAATAATTACATTCCAAATGTTTCATTAATTTCATGTCTGATATCTATCGTTAAAAATTATGAACACTACTTTAAAATGTACTACTTTTTAAAGCGGCCGCGAACGTATTTGCGCACTAATGTTTGGCCTGCAACATGTCAAAGGTTGCCCATGCCTATAGGTATATGGGGTGGAGGAAATCGAAAATTCATAATATCTCCGTTATAATGCGTCAGGATCTTATGAGTCGTCCGATCTAAGAAGTTACAGATCTTATCTTGTTAAATTATTCATGCTCTATAATTGTTGCCCTATACATGATTTCATAAATCAAGTATTAAGAGAGTGATTAGTACTTTCTTGTATTCTGAATTAAATACCCCCCCGCCCTTGTTCTACTCATTGGTTATTTTAATAGAGAATGTGTGGTGAGATTAGATCACAAGTGGGTTATATCAGCAGGTGGGAAATCTGTTTAGTTTACTCAGCCCCTGCATGACAGGTTTTTCTTAAAAAGTCTCCTTCAATGCTTTGCACAGTGAACTAACATTTACAGCCTCTGGCCCAGCATTGGGTAAAACAAAAATGTGTGCAACATATTTAGCAAACGTTTTGGCAGTGAATAATAGTAGGATATGCCGGAGTTAGTGGAAGTCTATCAACAGTAGGATTTAAGAAGATGATACATCTCCCACTCATTTAAGCCCCGTATTACGGGCATTGTACTTTTAGGAGCAGCTTTTCCCATCTTTAGTTTTCTAGACTTTATTCCTATCCTCTTGGAATCTCCTGTTGGGTACTCGTAGGAGATCCAGAGTAAGTCGGGACCAAGTCCACGCCACTGAAGATGGAGCCGTTCCCCAAAAGTGAGCAGTGGCCATAATAAAGGTCTTATAATAGAGGTCTTGGGGAGGCTTGACCAAAATCATACTGTTGAATAAACTATATGTTACTGTTGATTCTATTATATGTTTCCATAGAATTGTTTTATTTGATATTGTCCCTCTAAAATGTGTTTAAACTGCACTGCAGTTCATGGGGCTCATAATATTAAAACAATAGTAACCTCAAAAGCTACTTGGATACCCACACCAGCTATGACTTTATCTGAAATTTAATTCACTTTCTTTAGTATTTCTGTTTTAGGTAGCAATTTGTGATTTGAAAAAAGATGTCGGTGACGCAACTGCTGAAGAGCTCTCAAAGAAATTTGGCAGAAACAAAGTGATATTTCTAGAATGTGATGTTACAAATAGAGCGCAACTTGAAGGTTAATTATTCAATTCACTTTCTTTTCATATGTTCTTTTTTTCTTCTTCTTCTTTTATATACTTTGTAAAAGTCAATAATTCAAAATAATTTTAGTAAAATATGAGCAGGAAGTTTCATTGCTTTAGAATAAGTGCAATGACAGTTGGGGGAATAGAAGGATGAAAAGTGTATTGGCAAAAGAGAGGAATAAGTATACCACTGACGCCTTCTTACCTGTGTGCAGAGGAGAACACTGATCCTTAATGATTAAAGCAAATCTGCTCTCAATCAGTTGGAAGCCCTCCAAGCTATAGGAAGTAATTCCCACCAGATTTAAAAATAGGATTAAATACTGCTAGTTATAATATAAATAGTGGCATAACATATTAAGCTGTGAGAAGTATTTTTATTCCTCCACATAGAATGATCTTGGTTTAAAAGACCTATGCAGACTCAGGAGGCAAGAAGATGAAAGGAGAACAGTAAAATGCCGAACATATGCTCCTTCATTGTCCAATTTATATTAATAGAAAAAATTAGCAGGAGAGTGTTCCTTCTTTCATTGGCCTCCCCCTAGCTCGAGTGAACTACTGAAATATGAATGAATCATCCAGCTCTTGAATCATATGCTCCTGGTGTTTTTGAAATAAAAAAGGTGATTGAAGAATTAATAATAAAATAAATAATTTATAAAAATAAATTATATACACATAAGAGTATTAGACAATGTGCCAGTGGAACTCCAGTCGAATAGCTACTTGGAAAAAGAAATAGCAATTTTTGACTTGTAGTGACACGATAATTTGTTCAAGGAATGCATGAAGCAGAACATTTCACCCCTCACAAAGATTTATGCTAGGCCTTGGCTCTTCCTGAGTTGTTGAGCCAAAGATTATCCAAGAACAGCAGACTTTATCAGGCTCCATTACTTTTACCATGGGACTGCAAATTTTCTTTTTTGTGTATATGTAAATCAAGTTCTTAAGATAGATTTATTATAACAGTAACATTAGCTATACACAGCTGCTAATGATATCTTTATTGACTTCAGGTTGCTTTAAGACGACAGTTGACAAATTTTCTCATTTGGATATAGTCATTAATAATGCTGGAGTGGCCTTGGAGACTGATCCAATTTGGAAAAAAAGCATAGAGATTAATTTTGTAAGTAATAACACCAAGCAAGTACGCATGTCAGTATTATTATAGTTATACAAATAAAAATAATAAATGGTAGTGTGGTAACGTTTCGATACTTATATTTGTTTAAGTTTTCTATTTAATTCCTTAAGGTTTAGTGCTTTGATAATACATTTAGGTTTAGACTATTGCATTGTAGAATATTAAGAATTCAGAAGGATGTTTAGCAAGGGCAAGGGATGTATAGCCAAAGCAAATGCACATATGCAAATTACATTTTTCTTTAATTTTATTGTTCTCCCTCATTTTACTGCTTGAAGTAAGGACATTGGTTGTCTGACGAGTTCATGGTTTCACAGTTAATTGTGAGAACAAGTGTTCCAGTGATAGTACTGATTTGCTCTAGACTTGTACAACTTATACAAAATATTATAAAACCTTTTTTATATTATGTATGTGTTTTTACATTTCAAAATATATTGTTTTAAAATATAATTTACAAATTCAAAATGAAGTAATTTTTTTTTTTAAATTTTATTATTTTTCATACAGTCAAAGAATGTTTCGAGTCATATAATTAATTAATTACGGGATTGCCAACCATTTTTACTGAATTAGCTATTTCTTCAGGTTTTCCTTAAGACATTTTATTACTTTTTTTAAAAAAAAAAAAAAAAGATGTAATTAATAAGATAATAATAAACAGAGCAGTTTATTAATAAAAATTCATGTTGCTAATATTAAGATATTTCCATTTTCTATAAACCCCTACTAATAATATTTCTAGAAATTGATAAAAAAGCCATTCATCAAAGAGGTTATAAACTTCATTGATGTCAGTATTTATTGTACATCAAAAAATTTCCTTTCGGCAGAACCATTAGGTAACCAAAACAAAGTGTAATCTTTAGATCTTTATTATATTTTTAAATTATTGGTTGCCCAGTTAGCCTTACTTGGAAAAAGTGGACGTAAATAAAAAAATAAAAAAAAAAATTATTGGTTATTAATTTTTTTGTTATCCAGTTTCATTATCCAGTGACTTGTTACCATTCATTACAAGTTTGAAAGGAATAAGTATATCTAAAAAATGAGCCTATATTGTTGACGAAATTTGGAGTTGTAGTAGCTGTCTTTTGAAATGTATGTACTCTAGTTACTAAGTAATCACTTCTTCAAATCAGCCTGATTATCAATGTTATTTTTCATTCCATTACCAGACTGCAGTAGTGGATGGCACAGTTCTTGGATTCAAATACATGGGGAAAGACAAAGGTGGTGCAGGAGGTGTAGTAGTAAATATAGCATCAGTCACAACCCTTGAAGCATGGCCTACAATTCCAGTTTATTCGGGTACCAAAGCAGCAGTCAACCAGTATACTAGATCTGTTGGGGTATTTATTTTTTATGATTACTAGTATTTAACCTTAAGGTTCATACCTATTTTAGGTACGATAGATGCATAAATAGTAGTACAACATAAACATGTGGTTGATGACTTACACATACCTTTTACAGTCATCAACAGCCTTTTTTTTTTTTTTTTTTCTCCTCATAGTAACCCTGTGAGGAGTTATTTATTCGAATACATGTTCCATTGCCACATGCCATATTACATGTATTATTATGTTTAAATACATCATTATTTTACAATAAATATTTGTTTATCAATTGTCTATTCAAATATTCAAGAAATAAAATAAAAATAAAAAAAAATGAAAAATAGTAAAATAAAAATAAATAAATAAAAAAAATAAAATACAATATTAAAATAAGTATGGTAATTACAAACAGAATTAATAAATGAAATGAAAAGTAAATAAATAAATACAATAAGGACAAAATCATGTCAATTAAAATTAAACTTAAACTCAACGATGTTTAATTTGCGAGTCTATGTAAGGTAAATATATTGAATTATAATTCCCATTCCTCACAATCAACTTCACATTCTAATGAATTTTTGCTACATCCATATCTATACTTTTGATAAACTTTATAAATTCTTTATTATATTTGTTAAATATAATATGAGGTGGTTCTGGCCAATTAACTCCTTTTAAGATTATGTTCATTATTAAATTTGATCTATTTTGACTAAATGTTGTGCAGTCATAAAGTATATGTAAAAACGTTTGTGTTGTCTGTAAGTCGCAAGTACATCTGTCATTGTCTAGAATTTTAAATCTTGTTAAATAATGTCCTGTCTGTCCAACAGCTTATACGCTAAAAAGGACACTGGGCTGTGTAAACTAGTTGCAGATTTCCCACACGCTATATAACACACCCTTAACCCTTTAAGTGGCTTTGTGCAATGAAAGGGTTAATCTCATCTCATCAGATACCCTCTATTTTTAATTAAAAATTCGATTAGTAAAAGTAGGGGTTTACTGAAGACTGAAGAAAGCAGGAATAACTCGCTCAATATTTGAGTTACGAGAAAATGCATAGGATAACAATTGTGGATTATCATTAGTTTAATACAAGTGGTCCTATAAGATTATTTCAATCTGACTGAAAAACAAAGATATTTTTAATTTTCAAAATTCTCTGCCCTCTAACCTCCCCCTCCCTATACCTGGTCTGATTTCAGCCATTAACGAATGTGATCTTAAGTGTTGAATGATACAGTATCAATATCAAGTATGCCATAAATCAAATAAACACTTTTGAGTCAAAAAATAAAGTTGTATTTGATTATGTCACCACACAATGTAATTATAAATATCTCACATAATAAAGGACTGTTGAAAACAATATTTGGTATCTGAGCTTGGAAAAAGATGTTTCATGATATATTTGCTTATAGTTAAAGTTTTTCTAAATCCCCTCGTCTAGTCCCAAATTCAACCATTAAGGAATCTGCACTTTAGTTTTACATGAACCATTTTAAACAAAAGTCCGTGACGCAGGGGCTATGTAAACTAAGCATATTTCCCACATGCCAGTATTACACATTTATGATCTGATCTCACCACATATTCTCTATTTATATTTAAAAATCTAATAATATAATAAAAGAATAAAAAAGGCAAAAAACAAGAAAATATCACTTAATACTTGAATTACAAGTTTAAAAAAATTGGTTCTATTACATTTTATGACCGACTCATAATAAAAGAGATATTTTGAATTTCCAAATCCTCCCTCCCCCGCCCTCTAAACCCCTACTATTCCAAGTCTGATTTCAGTCAATAATAAATAGTTTAATGCAGACTGAAATGGTAACATATAGAGTATGTATAGATCAAATAAACATTTTCAATTTAAGAACAAGAAATCGTAGTTGATGATGTCAACATATAACATATATGCTTGTATCTCACAAAGAAAAAGTACAATGAAAACAATTTGGTATTTAACCCTTTCCACTCCAATGTCGAGTGTCACTCGACACTGATTTTGTTCCACTATCTCCACTGTCGAGTGATACTCGACATGGTGTAATACCTCTTTTTGCGGAAAATTTTAAAACAGGAGGGATTTAGGGAAAACACTAAAAGTAAAAAAAACGTAATTTTAGCGTGGAGCTGGTGGAATAAAAACAAAAACAGCCTTGGAGTGGAAAGGGTTAACCTGGTAGTACTGTGGTTCATGATATAACAGCTTATTGTTAATTTGACATGAGTAGGAGTGGGAGTTTACTGTGGGCTAATAACTAAAAAATGCAAATATCTCGGTTAATATTCATGATAGAGAAAATATGTGTATTGCAACATTTATGGACAGTTAAGTTGTTAATAAGATTGGATCTATACCATTTTTGATCTGATGATTAATAACGAAGATATTTCGAATTTTCAAATTTACCCCTCTTAACCCCTGTTAACAAACTTGACTTTTAGTTTTACATAAAACACTTATATTAGTTTTTAATAATTGAACAAAACATGTGACGTCTAAAAAACAAGCATCAAGTAAATTCGACAATTTCGAAATTGGAGAAGTAATGTCATATACAGAGATATATAAATAGATGCAGTGGTCACATGCAGGACAAAAATGTAGTAGGAGATTCTTAAGACTTAAAACAATGAGTTATACTATACTTGAAATTACAATACTTACTTCAAAAAGGTCTAAGGACTTAGTCAAGACAAAACCTTTGCCTTATAAAAACAGAAATGTACCCAAAACTTATAAAGATTTTCAAATGGATGTTTAAATTAAAACAATAAAGCCCAATATTTATGCTTTTATTACTTTTGGGATGATAACAATGAATATGCCAATGTGAATTAAATGCCATAAGTATGTGTATTTTCTTTCATTAAACAAATATTTAAAAATATTACTAGTCAACATAGGAAACTCACAAACTCATTTTGATTCTGTTGCAGTCTGATCTTTACTACAAAAGTACTGGGGTCAAAGTCATTGGCATCAATCCAGGTATGACAGAAACTCCATTGACAAGTACTGAAAGTATTGAAAGGATACTTGGCACCAATCCTCTACATAAAGAACATTTTACCACACAGTTCGGGACATACGGTTTGCAGAAGTATGTGACTGATTGATTATTTTTACTGGTTATTTTCAAATAGTAATATATTTTTTTTAATATTTACTGGAAATGGAGGCCTTATTAATGCCTTCACACTTATGTCATCACTGTATCTAATTTGATTGATTGACAGAATGATTTTGTGTTGTCTGAATTACCTTGATTCGTTTAACAGCAGAGATACTTAAAAATGTACATTTCCTCTCCTCTCTAAGCCTCTATTTCTTCACTGACTTCAGCTATTATTAAACTTCATTTTAAGTTGACATAAAACATTTAATGGGGCTCAGGTTAGCCATGTGAGTTAAAGCGTTGACCCTAATCTCACATGGTAAACCTAGAGTGGCGAGTTCGATTCTTGCCTGGGCAAAGGAAATTATTTAGTGACGAAATTCATTAAATAACATCCTAAAATCCCACCCTGGCTAGAAAAGGGTGGGTAACCTGTAGATAACCCGTCCTAATTAGCCTGAGTTGCAAAAAGTGGACGTTAATAAATAAATAAACCATTTAAATATCAAGTTGAATAAAAATTTTAGGTGCTAAAGCATTTAAAATGTATATCAAATTTGAATGGACCTTATTGTTGCTGTTTTGAAGCAGGTTCAGTCTATATCTTAAGAAATTGTTAAAACCTCAGATCATGACTACATTCTCTATAACTGAATTCTTTAGAAGAAAAATTCTAAAATCTAGATTTAACAGTTTCAAAAAATTCATTTAAATTGTTTTTCCAAGGAATCCCCTATGAGCCTATTTATTTTGAGTTATACTATTTATTTTGAGTTATAAAAATTAAGTATTAACTGTGTTCATTCAGAGTTGTTTTCAAACTTTGTTCACCTTCATCCTTGAAGAAATGAAAGATGCAATAAAATAATAACTATAAATAAAAACTAAGTTGATATTTTTTTCAAATATATAATATAATAATATATATAATATAAAAATCATTTTAATAGACTAAATGAAGAAACCAAAATATGTCGGCATAATGAAGAGATATTAAAAAAGAAAAGTCATAGAGAGAAGAAAATGGAATACCGAACTGGAAAATGCTAGTTTTAATCCTGGTAGTATTCATCTTAGGCGGCACATGCCCCCAGGGGCATGCAACCTTTTTTTGTATTCTGTTTTTTAACAGTACCTAATAGTCGAAGGAAAAGAGATAATTTTAGGTTTTGTTGCTGAATCATTGCAACTAACATCAGTTAATTGACAGTAAAAGCAGGAAGAGGATCAAGTAATATTATATTATAAAAAAACTGTATAATTAAAAAAAAGTAATTTGACATATGTTATCCGTCGCACTGAGGTAATGATGTTTTAAAACTGAAACCGCACACACGTTGGGAGCTGTGAATGCCCCCGGGGGCATACACAGCATCAACGTGTTAATGTATGGGGATCAGTGTTGATAATGTTCCAAGCCCCTCTCATTCAAATCCACCAAATGGAGGAAAGGGGAATTCAAAAGGAGTGACTATTGATAATAATCAACCAAACAAGTACAAAAAGTACACCAAATTTAATTAGTTTATGTCAGCTATACTTATTATAAAGATAAAAAAGTGTGGCCAATAGATTGATGAAACTATAGAAGCCCTTTCAATAAAAAAACACCCTAAAAAAATTAGAACTTATTTAATTACCTACTATCAGTATATATTTGGTGTGAATGAGATTGATTCACAGTATCATTAGTGTTTGTTTGGATAATATCATTTTGGTATCATTGGTTATTATATGCATAAGTTAATTTATAACTTTATTTCATTTTAGTTTGCACTCACTACTTTTATTTTTTCAGGCCAGACAATTTAGGACGAGGACTTATTGAAATACTTAAAAGTGCAGAAAATGGAACTCTTTGGACAATTGAAAATGAAGAACTTCCCAAAAAAACAATTATAAAATAATATGTATAATATATGTAAATTTTTTCATGAAAACATTACTCATGTTATTGGGAGACTAACTGTCTATGAAATTTATGTCTATTTCAGTCTTAATTTTAAAAAATAAATAAATATATTGTCAGTTTATTCCTTTTTTCCCATTACAAATAAATTATTAAAAACTACATATAACATTACAAACAAATTCAAATTCAAAGATTTTAAGGTAGGTTTGACTATGAAGAGCTTCTTGTGGTGCCATGGTAGGAATTATAGATACTAGGGCTTAACCCTTCATAGGGCACATTTCGCTGGATATCAGAAAAAAATAGATTTCTCTAAAAATAGTGTCATAGAGTCTATAAATGACTATTAATAATAACAGAATAGTTTAAAAAAAATTGGAGAATAAGTTATTGGAATGACCATTATAGCTGCCCTTGCCCGTTAAGGGTCCGCCTGCCCGGGGAATACAGGCTGACCTACTTGTCTCCTCCTCCAACGGGAAAAGGCTTTGGCTCATTTACCTGTTCCTGTCCTTTGTGTCTCCAACTGAATAGTTTAAGTAAATATTTTTGCATAAAATGTATCAATTACTTGCTCTTCTCTGTTTCAGCCAAAACATGCAGTGTTTGTTATCAATCTATGAAAAATATTTGAGAATACTAAATTGGTATAAAATATAATTTAGTTATCATGCCGAATTTCATTGTTTAACTTGTAAACATCGTAAAAAAAAATATAAAAATAAATACTAGGAGCAAATGAAAAATACTAATTTCCTATAAAGGAAAATTATATGAATGAAATGAAAATGGAAGGGCAGAGCCATATTTTTTCAATTACTTGACATAGAACACACACATTATTAATATATATTTACTGAAACATGATCAAGAATATCTTGGTAAAGTATTACATTCATTTTTGCTGGAGTAAAAAAAAGAATTTAGGTGACAACAGGTAATGCACTGTGAGTGTCCAAATCAGTACTAGCTGAGCAGTTAATTGGGATGGGCAAGAGCTGATTTTGTGGCCGGAAAGGGGGGTATCTCAGTTCCGAACATTCAGAAATAATTCCTAATTTTCTTCTGACATCTACTGGACACCATTGCTACTATTAGCAGTCCGAGTTTGAAAGAGAGCGGTTGGTGGCTGCTTTAGCGCTCCATACCTTATAAAGGGTTAGTATTTAGAAGAATCGAGCAATAAACCAGAGCAAAGGAAATAAGTTGTTTGGTATCTACTTTTTTACATTTCTTTTTCATATTCTCTCATACTCTTCCTAAAAGAAGCACTGATAGTGAAAAATATAGTCTCTTGAGAGAACACATTTGGGTCCTGTTTGGGGAAGGGGAATTAAAAAAATCTTGTTTTTGTTAGGACTGCTCCCCCTTCCCACAACAGGACCCAAATGTCTTTTCTCACGGGACTATATTTTTCACCATCAATGCTTATTTTAATTTCTTGTATGAAGTGAAGGAAGTATTGCAATCAAAAAAGAACCTCAATCCTCCCTTTTACCTAAGCATGGGACTAGAAGCAAATCACCGGAATCAGCATTTTCTGGCTTATTTACAAGTATATTTATTTATATTTGTCAGTTAATGCTCTAGTGATTGGCTTTTTTGTTTAATCATTATAAAACTCAATATTTATGCACTTTGTATAAAACCCATAAAACTTTCTCATACAACTTTTAAATTAACTTATTATATAACTGTTGGAAATGTTTTCTAATTATATAAAAATATGTAGGTATGGAGAAGAGTATCGATTGCGCGTGTCTCTTCCTTCCTGTTTTTGTATATTCACGTAGTTGTGCTGTAGATTCTGTTCCACAATAAAACTTTGTCGTCGGCCAAGTGTTTTTAGTTTCTTATAAAATGGGTTAAATACCTTATTTCCAAGAATAACTAATCATCTCAAGATGAGGTTAAATTTCTAGTATATTTTACAAGAAGAGTTCTTGAGAATAGTTCATCAATAAATACTTCAGTTCTGTCCTTTATATCCAGCTTAAATTTCATGTCATTTACATAGTGTTCCAACTGTGAGAGAAATTGAGAATAGTTTATAAAATGACAGCTTGAAGAGAAGTGGAATGCCAGCATGAGTGAAATCTGCTCAGTTTATACAGTCGCCACATAAAGAACTTTTTATATTTGTGATAACTAATACTGTAAAAAGGTAAGTGATAAGGAAAAAAACACTACCACATTTTTCAGGGAATAATGTTTGCATTTTTTTTATAATAAAATTTATTCATTTATTTTGTCCTTTCAGTAGTAGGAACAGGTGGACATCCATTTTCAATAGTCCAAAGTGAGCCATTCTCACCATTCTGTAATACTTCAATCAGACCTATTCCCACATTCTCTGCTCTAAAACAATAGTAATGAAATAACATAATCCAATTTGAAATTTGACTCACATAAAAACTAGTATTTTTGAAATAGATAATGCTGTTTACAAAAGAAATTATGATAACTGACTTAAAACGCTTATAATTCAAAAATCATTGATCACACTTGGCCATCATCATGAATATACAAGGTGCTGTTTGTTAGACATGATGTTTTGTGATCATAAATTGTGTTGTTTTTTAATTCAAAAGGCCTTATTTGAGTTTACCGAGCAATTCTCATTCCTTGGGCAATCCTGTATAAGAAGTCTCTGCAACACATAAAATTAATATCTTCTGTATGCTTCTGGTATTGTAGAACTTGCTCCAGTTGGAAAAGTATTACATTTATAATTATATAAACTATATATTTGGGATTTTTAGTTACATGTTGTAATATAGTTAGCAATGTCTTTTCCTGAAGGTGGTCCATGTGTTTTATGCAAATTAATTGTTTCCAGGTTAAATAGACTTTTTTACTGAAGTATTTCATCTTCTCATTCTACAATATGAAAATTCTTACACTTCTAGATGTCTCTGAAGTGGGGTAGGAAATTGCTCCCATTTCGAAACTTGAAAGAAAAACTTATGTATCTTAAGATTAGAGTAAATATAACTTTTCCGAATTGTGACCCAATGTTATGTGATTTTAGACAAAAGTACTTTATTTTTTTTAATTTATATATTAATTTAATCAAAGTAGTTAACTATGCTTTCCTTTGATAAGGTTTTCTGTTTCTACTTTTTTAACAGGTATAGTATTTGGCCCAGAAAATACATTCTTGGGCACTAATATTAAACAAAAAACTGTGTGGACAAATAATGGCACATCTCATCATAGTAACAAAACAGAGAGGTCTTATTTCTTGAATTTTCATTGATTTTGGTCAGCATGTCTCACTAAATTATCTATTTCTTATTATATGTAACATCATCATAAGAATTAATCATAATTTAGTAGCCAAGGGAAGCTGATTAAGTAACATCATGACTTTTACTGTTCTCAGTTATAAATTATTCTTCAATCAATAAACTTTTTATTTATCAATAACAATTAATCTATAGAATATTTTAGCACACCCAGTGATATATTTATGTCAGTATTGATAATTGCATATGAGAGTAAGTTAGAAGTAATTAATGTGAAGTTAATTATATAAAATAGTTACTATTATTCAAGCTCCAACTTTTATAAGATATGAAAAATGCAGAAGACCCATAAATTATCCATTTAATATACCAGATAAACTAAAATGCCAAAAATGTATTTCAAGAACTTATAAAAAAACAATAAAATGAAATATAAAAGGCTAATTGTTATAATAATAAAGAAATAGTGTAAAGATTGGTTAACTATTTTACCAATAGCCTTTAGGAACTATCACATGGTTTTGGTGGCCAAGTTGTCAATTGTCTGCTTGACAGATTCCTTGGCATGTTTTGATAGCATTTGATAACTTAGACCTGTACTTCCTTCTGGTAGAAGGCCAAAATCAAAGCCTAGTAACTCCCGAGCTAAATAAAATTTATTTTGCAATCCATGTGTTTGAACATGGCTACTATTGTGCAGAGGTCTAGTTTTACCCTGTAGACTCTGACCACTACCAAACGCAAGCTAAAAATATGCCCAAAATAAATAAATTTAAAAGTTTTAAAAAACACATTTCATTAAAGAAAGTTCCCATAAGTCGAACAGAAAATAAACTTAACTCAGTAAATGATGACATGAGCATTCAATTCATGAAACCAAATACACACTAACAAAGTGTATACATTCTTAAAATTCTTACACATTACGCACTCTATTATCATTACCCTTCAATAAGAGCAGAGTTATACACAAAAAGAAAAAAGGAATAATAACCTCTGAAAGCGTTGAATTGCACATTTTTTTTTTAGTAGTATTCACAATATGTGTTTTACCTTTGTTTACCAAGACTGTTAAGATATTTTGTAAGGCTGCGTAATATTTCTTCATTATCTGTAGGGTTTCTCACAGAAGTCTCAGTCCACCCGGGGTTTATTGTAAGTACTTTTACCCCAGACTTTTCGAAATATAAATCACTCTGAAAGAAAATTAATTAAACTGCAGTCAAATAAAGCACACACACTATTTCCATGGAAATAATTTATAAGTATATTAAAATAATTTGATACTTGTTGTAATCAAACTAAAAAAATTCACGTTATATAAATATTATGCCTGATAATCATATATACCAATGCATCAAACTCAAAGTTCGAACATGGTACTACCACAGTCCCCTCTTTAAAAAATGGTTGTCAGTATTTTGATCAAAGTACGTCAACTCTGTAATACTTCCACATCTTACTTTACTTACACCTAGTGACCTAGAGAACTGGTTGACTGCTGCCTTAGTAGCTGAATAAATTGGTGCCCATGGCCATGGTTCTTGCATAGTTATCGAACCAATATTCACTATAACCCCTCCATTACCTCCATATTGTTTGCTCATGTATTTCATTGCAAGTTTACTGCCTTGAATCATCGCCACCTAAAATGTTTAGATATTGCAAAATTATAACCATGATAGTAACGATTGAAGAGGATTGTTAGATCTGCCCTTCTTTTAAATATTTGATTTACAAATGTAAAAAAAAAAAAAAAAAAAAAAAAAAAAATCCATAAATGCTGAAATGATAATTTAATATTATTCTTACCAAATTAATAGCAATGACATTCCTCCATGCATGATCGTCTTCATTAATAATCCCAGCATTATTAATTACTAAATCCAACTTAGAAAATTGATTGATCATAGCTTGGAAGCAGCCTGTAAATAATATTAACTGAGCGGTACTAATAGTATGAATTTTGAAAATTGATTCTTCTACTGGAATAAATGTCAGCTGTATTAAATATTTCTAAGGAGACTCCATTAGCTTTTATTTTTCTAAATATTAGCAGTTAAATACATAGACTGCTAGTATATATAGACCACCCATATCATTTTATATTATCAGTAGGTACTTTTTATTATGTAATCTTTTTAATATATATTGTATGGCTAGTATGCCTCCAGTTAACTTAACTTAATAATGCGATCTTTAAAGATGCCACTCAATTTTCTTGTTTACTCACTGTGGGAGTGATAAAGTCCTAACTGATAAAAGCTTTGCTGTGAGAATCGGTATCACATGTCCTTTGAAGCCTCTAATGTATAATTAGTCCTGGGATTGTTTTGGCCAAATATTTATTACACACATCTCAATGTTTACCTATACAAATATTTCTTTGGCCCAAGAAAAACTAATGTTTTTTTTTATGTAATGTTTTCATAAAAATATTTATTTTTCAGTACAATAACATACTTCATGATATTTGATGAAAGTAATTTTAATAAAGATCTAAAAATATATGATGTACGGATACTTTTTTGTTGATTGTAAATCCTTAGACATGCACACATTTTTAAGTACTTCATATTTTCATGGCAAGGGTCACCAATAAAAAACACTCTTTTCAGCGTAAACAATGAGGACAGTCGCAACGAATATGAGAGGGAAATGAGCACTTCAGAAATGTAATTGGCAATCTATAATTAGGTTTAATAAGTATATCATATATTTAGGGCATCTATTAATACAGTATCTAACAAAGAATTATTAGGAGTTTTGTTAAATTAATTTTATTTTTTTTTTTTTGAAAAGGGATAGCCCCTGAAGAGTATGTAAGCCACGAAACATGTAGGGCAGTATCAATAAAGTTTACACAGAAAAAAGTGTTTTTTATTGGTGACCCTTGTCATGAAAATATGAAGAACATAAAAAATATTGGGTCCAGAATAAGAAGAATAATAAAAGTAAAAAACAAAGTTTGTTTACATACGTCAACTAACTGGGATTACCTTCTAGTTGTTCATCATCAGTAATATCACAATGAAGAAATTTTATTCTTTCACCGTATTTCAGAGAAAATTCGTAAAAAGTTTTTTCACCTGCTACCTTGTTTATATCACAAAATGCCACCTAGAATCAATTTATCACACAAAATTAAAAGTAATGATACCAGTGACATCACTTTCAAAAAAAAAAATTTAGAAGGAATCATATACTAATTTTTAATGCACCATACAATTGCATCTAAAATCCACTTATTTCAGTTTTATTTGTTTATAAGTGCATGTGCCCAGTCCCAAAGTAAGATTCATTTTTTTTTTTATTAAGAGCATAAACCTCAAAGCAGCAATATTTTTAATAATAAGCAATTTACTAGTATTATTTTATTTATTAATGTCCACTTTTTGCTAATATGTTTAATTGGGATGGTCTCTACAGGTTACCACTCTTTTCTAGAGTGGGACTAAGGAATTTATTTAATGAGTTGGTCACAATAAATTCCTATTGCCCAGGCAGGAATCAAACTCACTACTCTAGGTTTACAATGTGAGACTAAAGCCAACTCCTTCAACACAAATGGTTAACCGGAGGCCTATTTTATGTACTTAAGGTGAATAATTTAAAAAAAAAAAAATATCTTCATAAAAAGTCTTAAAATATATCAATTGAGGTTCTTGTCCCTTCCTCCTCTCAAAAATGTTTATGACCATTCTGAAAATAGTTTATAGTGGCATTTTGATGCAATTTGTCTGGGCACGGAGTCTTGATAGAAACAGACAACTAAACTACTGGAGGATGATATTTCGATTCCAGTATTTTACTTGCATGTTCGTGTTCTTCTAGTGGCCTTACCTCTTAAAAATATAATTAATTCAATTTTTATTACTTTCTGTTAAAAAGCCTTTTGAGATTATATCCCTTCATTGGATGGAGGCAAGCATTCATTCATGAAAGGACCTGCCTGTAGTGACTTATACATGTTATTTTCACATCCTGGGTATGAGAGAATTTGAAAATATTTCCCCCTTTTTTTAGAATAATAGACAATTTTATACTTATTGGTTTGAATATTACTAAAACCAAGGGTTTTCAGAATTTCATCAATGAAGATTAAATATCTAAATTAAAAAAAATACTTTTGTTCAAAAATGTAATGTATTTTATTTCAGAATAATGTTAATTCAAAGTTAAGTACTTCAAGGTATAAGGGAATCTACTAGTTCATTGGTGTCTACTGTAGCTAGACCCAAGTCAAAACGGATTAGGATTCCATATGTTCAGCTATCTTTTTTGGACACACTAGCCAATGTCAGCTCATGACAAAATGGTTTAAATGAACTGCAATTTAATTTTAATTTGATGCTTTCCCTAATATACAAATAACAAAAATGACTCACATTGGCCCCTTCGATAAGCAGACACTCAACCATAGCTTTTCCTATTCCCTGAGCTGCTCCGGTCACTAGGGCAACATTCCCTTTTTGAGACATCCTCACAGTTCTACTCGAAAATGATAAATGGTCTAAATGATACAGTTTACTAACAAACAGTACACCTAAAAGAATTTGATTTATTTAAACGATCAATCGAGATAAGAGATCAAAGAGTGGATGGGATAAATAAAGATTAATGCTCAACAGGGATTATACTACTTTAATTATAATAGCAAAATTAAAATTTTATGGTTTCTATTTATCATTTATTGCCCTCCAAGTTAACTTTTACAAGTGTTTAGGTTTGACATGTTTAGCTATCATTAAAATATTACGGCTATAAATGTTGTCATTGGTCTATAAATTTAATTCTTTATCATAGTGATACTTGTAATGATTTATATCCAACATTTATTTTACATGACACATAAACTAAACAATAATTGCACTTCTTGTAGCCGAAATTAAGCTAATAAAAAAAAATTACTTCTTCTGTTAATCTATTTTATATTTTTACTTTCTCAACATGTTATATGCTTCATAGACTCCAGGAAGACGACATTAGCACATTAGTAACTATTATCTTTCCGTATATTTCCTATTGCATCTTCTGATTTCGGATCAATTTAATACTAACTCTTAACTCTCATTGCAGGCTTCATTTTTTTGATAATACCTCAAATAGTTTAATCTTCAAGAATATGCTGATTTTAAATGATTGAGTAGAGGACAGACTAATAAAAATTCCAACTTTGATACTAGTGTTCTTAGTATAAACTAAAACATGAAAAAAAAGAAAATAAAAAACGATACCTAAGAAATTTAAATACAATTTCAGACGAACCTTCGAGATTTAGTCGTTTTATTTTAATAATTCAGTATAAATACAGTTAAAAATAGGATAAGAAATAAATATCTCACTTTGCTTTTGTTTAATTTTTATTTTCTGAAATCAGACAATTAAATCTAAATAATTTTTTGTGATAGTTCACTTAAAAAAGCCATATTGAAAACAAATATATTTTAAATTACCTTTCCCACCATATTAATTACGAGAATACAGTTCACTTTTTAACATATCAAAAATATAAGAGAATAAAAATATGTATGACTTTATTACAAAAACAAATTGTAAATACTTTACAGTAGCTGCAGTATTTTGTGTGTACAAGTGACTTAATTTTTAGCAAAAATATTCTTTTTAATCTATTATTAGTTGCTCTGGAATTTAGCATGGTAAATAGTATTTGTTTAGAAAATTAAATGTTAAATTTGTCACAAAAAATCTTTTCAGGTAAATTTGTTTAGAAAAAGAGTATTCAATTTAATTTACGCTATAAACATGTGCATTTTCTCTTGAATAGGTGTCAAAAACATACTAATCTTCATAAATTACCATTATTCATATACATTTCCAACACATTTTCATGACCATGTTTTTTTTCTTTTTCATTCTTTAAATAAATTTAATAATATTAATTAGTCTATTTTCCTTAATAAACCCTTTAACATAAAATGCAACTTGAATTAATATTCTCAGACTCTAATGACTCAGAAAGTTTTCCAAAGAATGAGTTTGTATACCCATTTTCAATTGAATTTTAAATTTAAAAAAAAAAATTGAAATAGAATTTTAGTGTCGAAGTATCATTATTTAAAGCATTAGCATTCATTTATTTATTATTTTTTCTGGGCGGTGAGAAAGGAAATTTAACTATCTTGATTATTCAAAAACGATTTACTATTCAAATATCTAAGAACAATATAAATTAAAATAGCCTACTTAATTTAATGATATCCATTGTATGGAATAAAATGGTTTCACATTTTATAAAATGAACAATTATTTCAGCAAAAATGTTTATGGATGGAGAACTTCAAACAACCATTCCACAATATACGACAAAACCATGAGTCACATACAAAAACATGAAACATGATATTAGAAGCGACTGCTCCTAACAAATATATTTACAATATAAATGTACACAATATTTACAATGGTCACATACATTAATGATATAAGGTTCCATTAAGATGTATATGTAGGATGCTTTTGTCTTAATTTATAGACAAATCAAAAACAAAGTTTTGGAATAGTTGTTCATTTGGCCAAAAAAATATTTTAAGCGTAACTTCAAATTAATCACTGTTTTTGGCCAGAACAAGCTATAAAGCAATTGGTTAATCTGAATCTAAATCTAGCATTTTAATTTTTATTTCATTTTTTTTTTGTCTATAATAAGAGAGAAAGTAGATCTAAATACCAATGGAACATTTGAAGCAGTGTTTCAGTAATAAAATTATGAAACTGTTGGAATGTCCATCTCCTAATTTACTCAAAACCTTTCATTCATAAATTAGTATGTATTTTCCAGATTTAAACTTTTACATCAAAAAGAAAATTTTATGTTTCTATTCTTCAATTATTTAAATGTTGCACTTTCATTATTAATTAGAGTAATAATAATAATAATAATAATAATTCTCTCCTGTATTTATACAAGATGTTCCCATCTCATTGTGTAGTTTCCAAAAACACGGAGCTATGTATCCATGATTAAATTAAGTGAATTTAGAATTAAAATAGTTACAAAGATGGTCATTATATTTTTGTGGAAAAAAATTAAGAAATAGAATTCTTAGTTTGAACTAAAATAGTTTTACTGTTTTGCAGTTACTTTTTACAGGGGGAGCTAACTTTCATTCACTATCTGTCATTATTTTTTATAGAAAACAATTCTAAACATTTTACAAGTCTGTTTAAGGTACTAATGTATAAAATGTATAAAAAGTTTTCAAAAAAAGCAATTCATCTCATAAATATCACTGGAAAACTGCAGAATACAGAAATGTTGATGAAAACCTAAACAGAGACAAGATAATTGAAAAAAAAAAAATAGTTTATTTCTATGAGAATATTTCTTGAAATATAAGTAATATTTGGCAGGAAACAATAAAAATAATAATAATAATAAACTAAAATGTACTGTTTATTGCTTTTTATGAAGGTATAAGTATGATTTTTAATAGCTTTCTTAAATGAGTATATTCCGTAAAAGTTTGCTGCAATGTGGCAACTGCCCAGAACTGTTCTTCAAGATAATAAAAATGAAATCTGTATCAAAATTTAATGAAGAAATGCAAATTTTAGATTGATCAAAATAATCTAATATGCCATTAAACATTGACACATCCTTGAGTTATGGAATTGATATGTATTTCAACAGATTCACAAATATTCCTGAGGAAAAGTTACAATCGCTAGAAGAAGTATTCTTATATTTTGATTGAGCGCGATGTGTTCCAACAGTTTCAATGATTTATTGAATTAAAATTATCCTTTTCATTTAATATTATAAAAGTCAGCTAATAAGCTCAACTGCATTATAAAAATAAATGACCCATACAATTGGACTTCTTTTTAAAAGTATCTCAGTATAAATGCATTTTACCTAAAGCTTGTTTTTCTCTCTCTTGAAGCAAATAGTGTTCTAGTACCGGTAATAATTTATCTAGACTATTTTCTATATATAAACTATCAACTACCTAGAACCAGCTAGGTTAACAATTAACATTTTTAACACAGATCATTTTTCAATGAATTAATTATTATTCTAACTCCTTTAATGAGAACAGTCTATGTACTTGAACTAATAATGGATCAAAGTGTAAAACTACAAAATATGATTGTACAATTGTGTTTTGGCAAATTTTTTACAACTCTAAAATCCTACAAAGCTAAAATTTATAAAATCATTTAAATAAAAATGGATTTCCATTGTTAACTAACATTTATTACATCTTAATACTAATGTACTGCTCGCCTTTTTGTCAATTCAGAAATCTAGAATAATCTAATTAAATATTTTTAACAAAGTTATGAAATTCTTAAGTACAAACAAAATAGATCTTTATTTCCCTACTTTGAAAACTGGCTATTAAATTACTTTCTCGACTAACATTTAGCTTTCTAATATTGATTTTGAGCTACAAATGGACCAGATATCATGAACTCCCCTATTGCAATTGCCAATGTAATGTAAACATTATTTTCCAACTTAATGAACTTGCCAAACTTTCAAACAAATAACCCAAATTTTAATTTGTTAAGAATCTAAACTCAAAGATATAATGCTACAGAAAGACATTGGTAAACAAATTTGGTCAATTTGGTCAGAAATACATATTTCTTTTATGTTCTTCATAGTTTTATGGCAAGGGTTGCCAATAAAAAATCATTTTTTCGCATAAATGTTATTGATACTGCCCTTCATGTTTTGAGGGTTACATACTACCTCTTCAGGAGATATCCATTTCTGAAGTGCTCGCTAATGGCGACTATCCCTTCCTCACTGGGGAGGTCGTTAAAATAGATCAGTAAGCGAAAAAATGTTTTTTTTATTGGTGACCCTTGCAATAAAACTATGATGAACATATAAAAATATTGGGTCCAGAATAAGAATTATAATTTTGTTTTTTAAAGTTTCTTTTAAATTCAGTAAATAATGAATTATGAATTACGATAGATGTGTTTTTTTTAAAGTAATTAAAAATATAAAAATAAAATGAAACACAACATAATAGAAGCCATTTGCCATTCATTTAGATATCACATATTTATTGCCACACATTGTCAGCAATTAGAAATTTGCCCAACCACAGCCATCTAGCCACAACATATATATGTTCACCTTATTTCATTAAATCACACATTTAGGACAACATGACAATTATAAAAAACAGTTTTCTGCTTCACCATTACCATTTTCTTTGTGCATTCACATTTTTTTTCAATCTAATTAACAATAGAATTGTATAATCAATATAAGATATAACTTAGTTCTTAGGATGTTATCAGATTTGTCCTTGGATAGATTCATTTTACTTTCAAACGATTTTTTATCAAATGTCACAGACTCTCTAATAATGAATAAGTTAATGCAAAGTACCAACACATCAATAAATTAGTTCAAATCTAAGAGTTTTAAAGTCTTCAGAAAACTAAGACATGAATAAGCCGAATGGAGTTGGTATTAAAATGAAAAATCAAAGGTGCTTTAAATTTTCTCATTGCTCATAGACAGAGTGTTGTTTACTTGTTATAGAAGTGACTTGAAATAATAAATTAACTTTCTTGGAGTATATACTTTCAAAGTAATTATCACGTCCTGTTTATGGGCGATTTTACTTGACTTTTGTGCAAACTAGGAACTTCGATCTCTGTAACAAGTGCTTCACTTTCTAAAACTGCATGACGAAAGTTTCATTACCTCTATCACAATATTTCACTTTCAGTTTATTGAAATTAGTTTCTAAGAGAATTACAGGATTTATAATCAAATAGTACAAATAATAAAATTCGAGTATTGGTTACTGATGTTATATTCCATTGTAAATATATTCACAGTTAATTGCAATTTGGTTTACACATCTATACTTAAAGAGCATTGACAATGAACTTTTATTTTAGATTAATTATAAAATGTGGATAGTCATACGTGAACATATTTTTATTACTATGATCAGTGTATTGTAACCTGTGACAATTATGAAAAAGTAAATAGACTTAACAAAGGAAATAGAGTAATGTGATTTATGTATTAATTGGGTAAGGGATAGATAACAGCCCCTTCCAAAACTATTGTTGGGCTTAGGATGATGTTAGGAACCATAGAAAACTAGAAAAAAGGTTTTGATGAAGATAGAGAACTAGTTCCAGTCTAGCCATGGAATGGACTTTTACAGACTTCCTAGATTTTTATGTTCTTTGACACCGTTTTGAATAACTAGTATCATTATTATGATTTTTTTTTTATTACAGAGTTTTTTCTTTCTTGTTTTATTCTCGATATTAAAAATAAATATATTTTTTCTTGTAGTTTATTTTTGCCCTCTATCTACATTTAATTCACTAAATAAAAATCAATAATGTCGTGTTCTGAATAATGGTATTTAATTCAATTACATATTTCATTCTAACCACATGACCAATGAGAGAAAAAGTTACATATTAATACCAACGTTTATTAAAATATCTTATAAAACTAATGAGATTTGCCAGCATTATTTTCACAAAATCACTTACATCAAAAACCGTCCTAAATTAAAAGATTGTTTAATACTCATCAGGTGATCACAAAATGTTTCATGTTTTTGGACCAAACATTATTTTTATTCTTGCATATATGAAAAAAAAGGTTCGAATATAGTAAATATTACCATCAAATTATGTCTTTTAAGTATTCACACTTACTTTATAAAACAAAAAGTTATAATATAATTTAGCAGTCACAATCACTCTTTTACTTTTAGTTTAAAAATTAGTTGAATGCTCAAGATTTAGTTTGTCGCTCACGATTGTTATGTGGTTAGTACCAAATAAATTATGTAGATAAAACCTTAGCTGATATATTAGCAAACAATTTCAGTCATTTTCACTAAACCTAAAATTAAAAACCACTCCGAGTACTTATTATTAGTACATAATTATTATGTATAATACTTCCGTTGGGCGTCAGTTGTTATGGCTTAAGGAGAAAGAAAAAATGATAATGCAATGGACGGTTTTATATGTTTATAAAATTTAAAATATTTCACTTAATTATTAATTTGATCATAAATTAATACAAAACATTAATATATCATAAAAAATGTACAATGGTTTAAATATGGGTTGCTACAATATGTTTTCTTTTCTCATTCCTTGAATTCGTTACTCAAAAGCAGTCTTCCTATTTTTGACAAAAATAAATATATAATAAGTGATTTAAATAATAAATGTAGGTACATTAAAAGAGGAATAAAATATCTTTATCTAAATGAATGTTTAATATATTTTGAGTTTTTATAATAATTGAATTGCTACAATGCGAGTGAACATCTAGTGTAATAGCAGAGAATAATCTTACTAACCTCACTTAATAAAAAACAGGTATTCACAAGATTTATATTTATTTTTTGTAACAACCCATGTCATTGTCACATAGCACCTCATAGATAGCAACAACACTATGAAATGTGGACTATATTCAGTTCAATTTTCCAAAATTTACTACGGCACATCCAGTGGTGTAGCTAGGCGAGAGGGTGTCCCACTACTAAATCTTGTTAGTACCACTCTTATGAATGCAAAGTAACAAATGCTTCACAATAAATTACAAGAATACCTAGAATGCACTATTTTATATATTAAATACATGGAATTCTTGTATTTCCAAAAGAAGAAAAAAATCATGACTGGCTATCTTATTTAGTTTAGATTTGGCTCACCAAGTGGTTAAATGATAATTTATTTACTTGTACGAGATCTGAAACAAAGCATTTTTTTGTTTAGAAAGGGGATTAAATGAGGACGAGGTTCCTTAGTATGTTCAGTTTATCAATTATTTGTCAATAATAAGTAGTATGTGTATATTTATATAAATGAGTATACAATTAATATTTCCTTAAGACCCTAAAGTATCATCATAAAGTTTAAAATGTACTTATATAATATTGATTCTCTGGAGGAACAATGGCACAAGCTACACTCCTGGACCAACTTCACTAAGTCTAATTTTTGAGAAGCTACGTAAAATAGAAGCATTTTAGTTAAATAATCGATTTATATTTCAAAGCATATTATACTTATGTACCTTATTTCCTAATAAATATAGGGGTTATTATATTTAAATAAATTATAATGAATGTTCACCAAAGAATATATTTTTCTCCTACTAAGAAATTTGTGTTAAGAGATTTGTATTAACATTTTTAAGTAACTTAAGTTGTGGGTTTGATTTACTAAACCTACCTAAACTAGTCTTTTCCTGGATTGGAACTGTTGGTATCCTCTTGATAATCAAACCAGCTAATTAGCTTTAGTTGCATAAAGAGGACAATAAGGAAATAATTATATTTGTTTTCAAAAAACTTACAATTATGTATCATCTAGTAATGAAGAAAATGAGATGACAGGAATAAATAGGAACAAAGATTTATTCAAAATTAAACTGTCATGTTGTGTTTTATTGTTATTCTATAATATTATTCTAAAATAATAACAACTAGAATTGAAACTTGAAATGAACCATTTAATCAAGCTGAACCACTAAAATTGGTGCCATTCATTTGGTTTTTAATTATTTCATGCGCCTAATATATTTCAAATGATGTACATTCACTCATTAAAAATAATAAGAATTGCAAAGAAATATATGAATTCAAAATTAAAGAAAAATAAAGCGGGGGAAAAATATCTGAATCTAATGTAATAAATTGAGCTTCAGTTTTGTGCATTGCTTAAGTGAGATTGAAACCATTTCTAAAATACAATTTCAATTGATTTACAAACTTCTCAATCGAGATAAAATTTCAAAAGATTGTAGCAATAACAGTACATAATAAGAGTTCAACACTAATAAAAAAAACAAATGCCAACCAAATTCACGATGTAACAATGGTAATGTATTTACACAACCTCATTTTAAAAAACTTCAAATTTCTTTCGACAAGAAAGATATGTATTAACTCACAATATATTATATAATAGTTGGTCATTGCAAGCATAAAAATAAATTCTCAGCCAAAATAGCATATATATGTGAGAATAATAGTAACATTTTTTTTTTTTTTAAAACATGTGCATTTAAGTTAGTTCTGGATTTAAATGTAGAGCTGAGAAATTTTATTTTGTATTTTTAGGACCTGACTCAAAATTACTTTGGTAGGGTGTAAGTATAAGATCGCTCCCCAGTTGAATAGGACGTATATGATTACATCCAAATTGTCTGAAATTCATAAATGAGAAAGGAATCAGGCAGAACTTGACCTCAAAAATTAAGTTTTATTTTATAAATAAGTCTAATCAATGTTAAATAATTATTAAACACACATACTCATTACTTCATAGTTTAGGGAACTTTTTGCCTTTGTGAGGAATGTTTAAATCTTGTAGAGAATTGAAGAAATCATTTTAAGATAATTATTACTTTTGGATATTTCTGAGGGGAGTTCTTAAATAACCTATAGTATTTTGAGGAATCGTAATCTAAAAAATTCTATCTGGCTTAGCTGAAGGAAGGGCCAACAAAAGTTGCTATCTGACCATTGTTTAATCTGAAATGTTCATGAAATCTCTATTTCTGAAATTCTCAGTATGATCATCCCCTCTTTCTTCCTTTCACTTACCCTCACGAAAACACATACGTAAGTTAGAGCCATTAGTATATTAGAGGCTTGCTTCGAACTTCTCCCACCAATTACTTATTAAAATTACCACAAGTGTGGAAAGTGAAAGTAAGCATTGATGTTCTCTTAAATTTATCTAAATCAAGTAATACACAGTTTCACTGTTTCTTAACAATTAAGATATCTTAAAGATTCATGACAATAATGAACAATAATCCAGTAAAAAGAAATTTTTTGTCTGCTCTACATTTAAATGTTAAATTCTATTTTATATAAATAATAACTCAGGGAAAATTAATGTTCATCTTACCTTAAAAATGTAGAAAAGTTTTAATTAAATATTTTTATTTACATATACGTCACCATTTTGAAGTCTAACCTTCTTTCAGTTTTTTCTTAAAACACTGTTTCGTTTGTTTTTTCGGTTTGGTAAATTTCTTACTTACCAGCTGCAGTCATTTCACAGAATGTCTCTACTTTCTTAAAATATTTAATACATATTTTCAATACAGTTGATTGAAATCATAAACAGGAACTAAAACTGGCCTCAGAAGTGTCTAGTTCTCGTTCGAGGTGAAGTAGGTGCTGAAACCATAACTGGAGCAGTTAAGTCACTTCTTGAAGAAGATCTGAAAATATACAGTAAAATAAAATTTGTCTCTACTGCAGTGAGATTAAGATTTTTCAAATAATAATTCTACAACTTTTTATTTCCTTTCTTAAACCCAAAGCATTAGCTTACTAGGCAGATAATAATGATACTATAAACTGCTACTTGTGTAAATTCAACAACAGAAACAACAGATTGGTTGGGCAAGAGTTGAATGTGGCTTGTAAAAGATGTAGTCTGACACATTCTAGCTGAAATCTATTATTATTCAGTGTATACCAGCTACAGGCTCTTCGTGGAAGGCTTCCTAACAATTCTGACTAGCAGGGAATTTTCTTCGCTCTTCCTGGTGCATTCATTGTTGGGTAGACAGACACAGAGGGCAATGGAAAACCATAGGGCATGTCCTCATAGAAATCTGAGTTTCCTTTTTACGAGAACAGTTAAGAGGGAGAATTTTGAATACAATATCAACTTATGATGTTTACTATTTGAAGAGTCCTAGGGTAGCATGTTTTGGCTTTATTAGCTGAAGTATGTGACATATTCTTTATCATTACAGTTTACACTGTCATTTTTGCTGATTTCCCTTAAGGGAAATCAGCTATTCAGGTTGTACTCATGAAGTGATTTTCCTGTACCTTCATCGAAATAGGGAATATGCTGTGAAATGAGATCAAAAATGTGTTATACCAGAAATGGGAAATCTGCTAAGTTTATGCAGCCCCTGCGTGATGGACTTTATTATAATTTTTGGCCTTCAGCCCCCCTCCTACTTTTGTCATATTAACAATAAGCTGTTAAATTATGAAGCACATTATTTGAAACATAAATACCGAATATTCTTCTAATTGAAATTTCACTTTTTGAGATAAATGCAAAAGCATGGCATATGTGGAAAATCTGCTTAGTTTATGCAGCCCCTGTGTGATGAACTTTACTGTTTATTTAACTTTTCTTGTCATTTTTTTTTTCATATTTAATGCATATTTTTGGAAAATTATTATTACTATCATTTATTACGCATTTAATTGATAAAAAAAAAGGCTTTTACTTGTTCCGGCTTATGCCGATTTCAAGGACATGAACTTATAAAACTCACAGTACATATGCTTAATAAAAATAATATTCTAACCTTGAGGGTGGAGCTGAACTATATGAAGACAAGCCACCTGGACCTGACCGAGCTCTTCTGTTCGTTGAACTAAAAGTACTTGGAGATCTGGAGAGATGTCCTGAAGAGAGTCGTGGTGACATGGGTGGTGTACTTGATGATTTCCTTCTTGCTGGAGTCATCCTTCTGGAGACATAAAAATAATTACTTTTCTTTATCAAGCATTCGATTAGAATTATTTAGTGGTCAGTTTTGTAGAAAATAGGGATTTCATGAGTAATAATAACACGCAGAAATTATGTGACTATGAAATTTATTTTTTAATGAAAATATTAATAAATCTATTAGATCCATTGTCCTAAATAAATTGTAATCAAGTACTTAAGGACATTTAATCAAGTTTTAAACCTGCCAAATAACATAATAAACAATAGTTAATAAAGCTATTAATATAGCACATGCAAAAATAATGAATCAGCAAAAAGGAGAAGTAATAGCAGAATAAGGATTACCTTAACAGTAATGAATTGAATTATTCTGAAAGCTGAGATAGATTATTTCTGAGAGTTTGCTGTGCTTAGGGCTGTGGACACTGTGTTCTCACATGAGGAGATTGACAAGGAAACATGAATAAACCTGAATTACAGAACTTGGAACAAAAACCCATATATTTTGTTGCATATCGAGCATTCCTCTCATGATTCTTATGCTCAAAGCTACTCGGGAGCCGAATGTGATTTAAGACCATATCAGTATACTGGTACAAACTGGTGCAAGCAATGAGAAAAAGAACAATGAAGCAGGGAAAGGGGAGCAGGTTAAGAAAAGTAATTTGTGAGGTACTAGGCAGCAACTGGTGATGAAGAAATGCCCTAGTTTGATAATATATGTCAGGAGGCATAAGGGAAAAGAATGAGGTATGGATGGAAATACCCCAAAGGGAAACTACAATTACAAACAGTGCATTTTCCGAAATTCGAACCATGAAAAAACTGCTTCATATTAAATAAGAGTTTATAAACTAGAAAAATCAAGGAGATATGAGAGCTTTTTTAGGTAATTTGATCAAAATCAAAAAGCAGAGACCTTGCAGAGATTAAAAAAGTCTGTCATACAGGGGCTGCTTAAACTGAGCAGATTTCCCACATGCTGGAAAAACACACTTGTGGTTCAACTCACCACGTATTTTCGCATGGCAATCAAACATGAATTCCAACCGCTCTAGCAGTCGCAAGTTTTGTTTGATCATTGGTATATAAGTGTTTCATGTATAAAAAAAATTCTATTGAATAAATCTTGTTTAAAATTACACGTATTTTCAATGTTACTTGCATTATTTCTCTATCATGAATATTAACTGGCATATTTGATTTTTTTAGATCCCAGCCTTCAGTAATCCCCCACTTCTACGCCATATTAACAATAAGCTGTTATGTCACCAACTATATTATTCGAAATTTTAATATCAAATATTGCTTTCAGCAGGTCTTTTCTAGATGAGATACATGTAAATACCTAGTGCATTGATGCCATCAATTCATATTTAATGTTCTTAACTCCAAAATATTCATTTGATCTATTACGTACTCAATATTTAGGCATTTCCCTCAAAACTATCATTTCCATTAATGGCTGAAATCTGGCCTGGAATATGGGGATTAAGTGGGAGGGGGAATTCGATAAATCAGAATATCTCCATTATATGAGTCGGTTTGAAAAATGTAATAGGTCAAATTTTGTTAAACTAGTAATGTTCTACAAACCTTATTACATACGTTTTTTTATCCCAAATATTAAGCAAGTTATTCGTAGTTCCTTGTTTTCAGTTTTCAGTATACCCCCATTTCTACTCTAGATTTTTATTTAGAAATAGAGAATATATGAGATACAGAGAGATGAGATCAGTTGAGTGTCAAACCAGCATATAGGAAATCTGCTTAGCTAACACAGCCCCTGTGTGACAGACTTTTTATTTTAAACTAGTAATTTTATGAATATTCAATATCGTTATCATATCTAGTAGTAGTAATGTTTAGTTATCATTTTTAGTAAGAAGCTTCAGGTAACAAAATTAATTGTAAATAGTGGTAGTGAAGCCACCAGGATTATTCAAAATTCTGTGCACCATCAACTTTTTATTTGGTTTTTGATAATCAGGCACTCTTAACTGCCATCAGAAATATAAACCATCAATTTCTAGAAGCAGCCTGCATATGTATACTGAATGTTTGATACAATTCCATGATGAACTTTTGTTACAAATAACTCTTTACACCCCTTTTCCACTACTTCAAATTAGTCAACACGTTTGTCATGTAGGAAGAGAACAGGTGGTAAGCCAAAAGTGCAAGATCTGGTCTATAAGCTTGTTGAGAAATAAGATAGAATTTCAACTCTATGGTTTTTGATTTGGTAATCTTGGATGTGTTGGTTCTTGCATTGTCTGTTGCAAAAGAATATGCTCCTATTTACCAGTACTGAATACCATTGGGCTAGAGGTATAAGTATTGTTCAAGTACAACTGAGCAGAACTCCAGGGACTAACAAAGAGTGGATTATACACTCAAAATCCCATCACTAATAGGTCATAACTTAATAAATTTTAAATTAATTAAATTAGGTCATAAATTAATAAATTATTCTCTTCTAGGGATGGGAAGAGCTGACTTTCTTAGTTTAATCCACTGTTTTTGTTTATTAGGGTTTTTCAAATAAACTCATTTTAGTCTCTTTATAATTTCTTTGATGAATGAAATCTCATTTGTGTTTTTCAGAAGATTTGTCTACTGAGTAGAATTTCTACCGGTTCTGCCTGATGAGGCACATAATATTGTGGAACACTCCTGGAACTGAAACCAACGTTCTGCAGTCACAGGAAACTACACATTGAGATATTCCCAGCTATCATTTATTCATCTTACCATGAAGCTGATATGCTTCCTGCACTCCCCGGGCAAGAAATTTCTTATAATGAAACTAAGAAAACATATATTCTTCAGAAAAAATTTAAACAATAATCCATAATAGCCTGTAGGTTGAATGGAAAAATAATGGCCTCAACTGCGGAAATTCATAAGACCTAATGGGCAAACTAGTCCCTGCTACTCTGTTACCTCTTACGGTGACAGTAAAATGCGATTGCATCAAAGATGTAAAAAATATAATGATTTTTCTAATAAATAATACTCTAATTTTTGTAAGAGTAATTGCTTAACTAAATACTTGAAAAAAGTAATATAAAATCCCACTAATTTTTAATCAATTTTTTTTTTTTTTTTGAAACAGAAATGAAGTTAGAAAATCTTTCTTATTCATCATTTGACCTTTCAATGGACACCTTCACTTCAAATTTAATGGAAACCATGTTCCAAAAAAAGTGCAAGTTACTAAGATGTAAAGAATTCTGAATAGTCAAACTAAAATGGTCCCACTTCGCTCGAGAGTATCTACTCATAAAAATGACAAAAAAATATTTCCAGATTTACCTTAATAGAATCAACATTTGAGGTTGTAATCATGATACGGTTTTGAAAAATGTTGAGTGTGTGTGTGTGTGTGTGTATATATGTATGTATGTTACTATTTCAGCAGTTACTATTTTTGATTGATCATTACCAAAACTTGTTATTTCCACGTTTTATGTAGAATTAAATATTAAGTTTGTTAATGGTTGAAGTCAAACCAAGGTGAGGGGAATTTAGAAGGGAGGGAGTCGAAAATTCAAAATATATTTGTTATTATGAATCAGATCGAAAAATTCAATGTAACGAATTCCCTTTAATTTTTCCCGAAGTGCTAGACTGTAGTGAAACCAATTGACCAGGATCAATAAAAATGCCTTGTCCTCTACAAATGCAAAAGGCATTTTTATTAATCCAGATGAATTTCCTTTAAATGTTAACTATATGTTTTTGTCTACCTAGAATACTAACAGGAATATTTTCATTTTTATTTTCAGCCATTTGTAATCCCCCACTACTACTCACCTCATATTAACAGTAAGCTGATATATCATGAAATCTGTTATTCCAATACGAAGTGTTTTATTCATGTCATAACGTGTTTTATTGTTTCAGGCTTAAGCATATAAATTGTTTCAGGCTTAAGCATATAAATTGTTTCCATTAAACTTTTATTATGTTAGCTATAAATTTAAATTATTTATTAACGTCCACTTTTGCAACTAAGGCTAATTGGGACGGGTTATCTATAGGTTACCACCTTTTCTAGCCAGGGTGGCACTCAGGATTTTATTTGTTCGATATAAGCAAATACAATTGGAGTGATATCATTTAAGATTTTACGATCTAAATTATATGATTTTGATTTGATCAATTCTTTAATCGATATTTATCCATTCCATGCAAAAATAAAGGTTATCAAAACAGGTTATGACTGAAATCAGTGGGTAAAGGGGTGGGGGGGGGGGAGAATTTAAATTAGCTTAATGGTACAATACGTAACTTGCAATTAAGGTCACTTGAATCCTGAAAGCAGATTATCATATTTTCTTTTACTTTGTTGTTTAAACATATGTTATTGGACTTCTTTCCATTTCCCAGGAGCATATTCACCCTTCTGAAGCCTTGAGGCACAATGAACTTCAAGCTTAAGCTAACTTAGTGCGAGATTGCTACATCATAGGATCTCTCTCAAAAACCTTTGTTAGCAGATTTCCCTGAAGGGAAATCAGCTATTGAGTTCATACTCATGACGTGATTTTTCTTCAATTTTTCATCAATCCTAACAAGGAAATGACGAAAATGAGGTCCGTTTGAAATTTTATGTATATATATATATATATATATATATATATATTTCTGTTAATGCTCTAGCAGTCCTAATTTATGTTTGATCATTACCAAACTCGATATTTACTTGTTTTCCACAAAAAGAAAGATCAAGTTCGTTAATGGCTGAAATCGGACCAGAGGGAGGAGGGGGGGGGTTAAGAGGGGGGATTTTCGAAAATTTGAAATATCTCCGTTACTATTCATTGGATCGAGAACTTGTATAAAACCAATCTTACTGCAAATTAAATTTACTATAAACATTGTTAAAACATTTATTCTCTATCTTGAATATTAACCGAGATATTTGCATTTTTATTGTGTGTGGATAACAGATGAGATGAGATCAGCTAATTTTGGTTGTATTTGTGAGTTTCGGCGAAAGCTAGTTCGGCTGTTTATGCTGATTTCTCTATTGTAAAACTAGGGAAATCTGCTTAGTTTATGAAGCCCATGCTTGGCGGACTTTTTGCTTACATTGGCCTTCCAAGAGCTGTAGGCCCAAATAAAAATAAAGTTTATTAATAATATACTTATCAAAATTTTTTCAGCATAGTAAATTTAATTGAAGGGTAAAGGCAAAACACAGGAAAAATCAAAACTCCCATTCCATAAAATAATTTAGTTAGTTTAGAAAAAAAAATACAAGGTCCATTAGTTTCCTTTTCTCATGTCACAGTCCCAGCTTTCAGAATTATTGAAAATAAAAATAAGTATGCATTTTTTTTTCCCTAAGTTAGTAGTTTCCCACAAAATTATTGTTTTTTTTTTTTTTTTTAATTTCAAAATCAATAAATACAATTATAATATGTAAGCATTCTAATTTTAAACAGTTTCACTATTTTTTTAAACTTTTTTCTTTAAATCCTATTTGTTGAACGTGTTTGTTTTTTAAGTGTAAATATTAATTTTATAAGAGTATATAGTGAAGTTTCAATTGCTCAAAAATGTTATGAGTACAAGGAAATCTATAATAACTAAAGGAAACAATACCTCATTAGTAATACTTTTCTATCTGACAAAAATATTTGGATTATTCCATAACTTTTGTAAGATATTGAATTTAATGCTAAACCATTGAGTTTAACATGAATTAAAATATACTCACAACTTTTTACAATAATTGTATTACATAATATTTTTTTTTGTTACCCTTATACTTTAGAAACTAACACTAACTAGTTTCAAATAATTTGGAAAATGAATGTATTTTTTTTTATGTTAATGACACTCAACTTTTTTTTCATCACTTTTTAAAATTTCAAAAATTTGAAGTTATCAAGTGGAAACAAGAAGAAATGAAATTATTTAGTTTCGTTTCGTTATATATCTCTAAAGGGAATTGAAATAAGCCCAGATTCATTAAAATATGAGATGGTGCCAGAGAAAATAAATTCAATTTGTTCTTTCTAGTTGAGTTGCCATGGAATGTTGTATAAAACTTCATTGTTTGTTTCATATATAATATTTATGAATATATGTAAGTGGTCTATTAAAAGAATTTATTGCATATTTATTGGTAAACTCCTAGTCCTCCCTAGTATTCTAAATATTATTTTGTTTTTATTTAAAGAAGGATACATTAAGTACATGCTATTTACAATGAAATAAATTGAAAAATTAGAATATCATAAACTACATGCTCTATAAAGAAATTAATAAATTAGCAACAGACAAATAAAACATACTAAAAATATGTCACTCACCTTAAAGTAACCCAAAAATAGAATGTGTTGATTTTTAGTAATTTTGGTGTTCTTCTTAATATTTAATAATATTAATGACTTAAATATTGAAATAATTACAAATAATAGGCTAGTTGTATAATTGAATACAAAACTCATCCAACAAAAAATGATATGTTACGTGGGACACCTATTGAGGCAAATACATAAGAGTAGTTATATTTATCTTAAGGAGGAGGGGGGGGGGGATATCTTCCTTGGGATTAATTATCAGAGAGTCTTGAAGGTACCTCTCAGGAGAGCGGAATTTATAAGCCTACCACAAAATTTCCAAATTAATATTATAGCCATAATTTTAACAAGCATTTTAATGGTTTATAACTGACACACTACATTGTAAACACCTTCCAATAAAAGTGACCTAAATAAATGATTATCAACCCATTTTTTTCAAATGTGAGACAGATTTTGATTTGTAAGTTACAACATTTGATTACAATCAAACTGAGTGATTATGTACACTCTATATTCTCTAACTTCAATCAATCTGATGTTAAATAATTTTAGAACAGATGAGAGCTGAACTGGTCTCCTTCTAATTCCTTAATACAGAGTAAGATAATAAAGAGAAACTGAGAATTTATCTCGATATCTTTAGAAAAGAGATGATTGGGATAGCAGACAAAGAAAAGAGTGTTCAAGTTCAGATAAGAGAAATACGATATGTAGAACTTAGAAGATTATAGCAGATAACAACATGAAGCAAATAGATATAAAATTGTAAGAATCGGAGGCAACTTGGGGAAAAAATGGCAACTTGGGGTATTTGGGGAAAGATAAATTTTGGAATCGGAGGTAAGGGGCACATTTAAAATTTGGAAATGTATGAATCAAATATAGTGATTTATCACGTGTGAAGAAGATTGAGGTAGAGTTTAGAGCAATCTGAACAAGAAGGCCGAATCCTGTCGGCTAGTCCACACATGATATGTGCTGACAATCAATTCATTTCAAGCAGAAATATTATAGCACTATTCCTTAAAAGTTATTAATATTGTGGTGGAAGGAATAAAATTCCGTAGCCGATGTGTAAAAGGGAGGCTCATGTTGTTTCCGATCGCAGTGCAATTTTACTACTCCTCACCAGATCTTCCTACCATGGTAAGATAATGTAGATATAGCTGATGAAATACAGATGAGGCAAGCAGTGGTATTCCATATACTATGGAGGAAGAATCTTCCAATGATGGCATATCTGTCAACAAAGTAGCCCAGTATGGCTGCTTGGATCTTCATGCTCTCTATATGAATGAGTGACTAGACAATTAAGCTGACTTTCTTTAATCTACTGGTCTTACCTAATAGGTGTTTTATATGACCATATATATATATATAATTGAGTGTCTGTATACTTCTGTCTTTAAATGCTCTAAAACAGTATTTAATATACGGAGACATACTAGCATGTAACCCACCTAAAACAGACAAAGAGTAGTGAAGGTTCAGAGTAGGGAAGTGCATAAAATCTTAAATACCTAATTTATCATGGCCATTAAACAAATGTTACTTATTCATTCCATTCAGTGCCAGCCTCATTTATGAATCTACTTTGTATGGCCAAAGGGAAAATTTCTAATTTTAGCAGATTTCCCTTAAGCGAAATCATCTATTGAGGTCGCACTCATCGTTTCGAAAAATTTCTTCAAATGTCCATCGGTCCTACCCAGGAGATGACGAAAATGAGGTCCGTTCAAAATTATATATATATAATTGTGCTGATGTTACATGTAACTTTACAGCCCTGAAGAAGAGAAAATAAATATTCTCGAAATATCGGCATAAACTAAGATTCATTTCACCAACATTGACCAAAACTCCGAAAAGAATAACACACCATATATATATATATATATATATATTTATTTATATATTTGTCTGTTAACGCTCAAGCAGTCGCAATTTTTTTTTTAGCGTTACCAAACTCGGAATTTAATCGTTTTATGTAAAAAGAAAGATCAAGTTTGTTAATGGCTGAAATCGGACCAGTGGGAGGGGGGGTTTAGAAGGGGGATTTTTGAAAATTAAAAATATCTTTGTTATTATGCGTCGGATCAAAAAATTGTATATAATCAATCATATTACAAATTACATTTACTATAAATATTGTTCTATACATTTATTCTGTATCTTGAATATTAACCGAGATATTTGCATTTGTATTCTGTGTATGGTCGGCAGGATTCGGCTATGTTCGGGACTTTCCACCGAGTTCTCTGGCGGCCGTTTCCGTGACTGTTCATCCCTCGTGAATAGGTTTAGAGATCCCTTACTACTACAGTTGTTATTGGGCAGATTTCTCTACTGTAAAACTTCACATGGGAAATCTGCTTAGTTTACGCAGCCCCTGCGTGACGTACTTTTAGTGTTTAGATTTCATTCGAAAATATGGGGGAAATATTTAAGAGAATAATATTTACATTTTTATACATGATACGACAGGTTCCTGAATATATACTTTGCAATCACAGGCCACCTGAAAAATTTGAAGGGTAAATGACAACTGAAGTGCACAGTTCGGTTTTAAGTGAAAAGAAGGGAAAATATAAAGGTGGGGGTCATAGGGCTAACTGGGCAGATTGTGGCAGTTGCATGACCAGTCGTCCAGAGAAACATCAGTCACTTGCTGTCTTTCCCAATGAGTGCATGCAAGTAGCTCTGAAGATGGAGACAATAGTCTCTGAGAGCGCTTAGGGCTGAAATAAACTTGTGAAGATTTGAATGTTTTCTTCTCTCCGAGTAAACATAGGCTGATATAGCTGCCACATGATCAACACTGAATGGGTTATTCATTCTTTTCAAATGTTATTTTTTAAATTCATAATTCAGGAACTTAAATATTAAATAAATTATATTATTTTTCCAATTTTTAGCATTAAGTAAACTCCCACTACTATTCATTTGATTTTCACTATAAGTTAACATATTACAAATTGTCTTCTGTCCAGCTTAACTAACTCAGTTTTCTAAAAATGACTTACTAAAGGAATATTTGAATGAGAACTGATAGTCTTCTTAACATCATCTGTGTGTGATTCCAGTGATAGACCTGACATTTGTAAATTAATCAAGGTTGAATAAATTATATATTTTAGAATTAAAACACATGAAATAATCTTAGTTAACATAGCTCCTGCTTTGCTGGCTTCTTTCTAATTAAAACCACTGCTTATCACTAATGTCCACCTGGTGTCATGAAATGTTTCAATGAAGGTGACAAACAATTATATTATATAGTAGGAGTTGTACTAATGAAATATTTTCCCAACAAAAGGCCTTTGAACAAATCCTCCATACATATTGTTTAGCACTAATCACATTATATACTTCAGTATAACTAATGAAGTTGACATTTTATGAATACATAACTACTAGAAGAATCAGAATAATAAAGGTAAATAAAACAAGGAAAGAAGAAAAGTAAAAGTTCAATCATCTCTTTAATTATAACTTCCAATATTACATACAGATATAAATATATAAAATTAATAATAAACTTGTGACAAGAGTACAAAAATAGTCTAATACAATTTAATGTTATACTAGGGTTTAGAATTTGGTTTTGATTAACTATACTTATAATAAATCTAATAACAGTTTTATTAAACTCCAGTTGATTGATTATGAGACAATACTCCAACATCAGAATATCATCTAACAATTACTTATTTTTATAATAATAATCAGTATTTAAGAATTAATATAGTACACTAAATTAAGCAGATTATTAATATATCATTATAAACATCATGCACAATTAAAAACTCTACTAATACATGCGACAGGCAATGCGAAAAAATAAGTGAAGACAAATACATTGGCAAAAAGAATAATGCATCAATAAAAGCTTTATAAATTATTCACTCTACTTTGAAGATTTTTTGCTGATTAATAGCCTATGTATAACAACTAGTTTAGATTCATAACCTTGAAAAGTAAGCAATCTACAAGTGATCATGCTTTAATAATAAAAGTAAACAATATAAGAAATTAAAATACAAAACATTCTGGAAGAATGGTGGTACATAGCCTCAGAAAAAAACCCAGTAATTAGTGTCAATTATTATTATAAGATTACTTGCTTGAGGAAGATACATTAAGGCATTATTGCCTTTAGATCTTATGAATAGATGCATTACAGAGAAATTTGTTTGTCAATAGACTTTAAGATATGTTCCATTGTGAAGATATTTCTTGTTAAATTTTATTTATAGCTGAAGCAATAACATTAAAAACCCTTGTCGTGAGTTCTGCTTTGTGAGCAATATTCTTGATTGTCATTCTTTTCAACTACAATTAATTAACCACTTAACCTAATTACTTTAGTGGTGTGGAGTTCGAAAATTCTAACAAGCAGATTTTAGAATGGCCTCTCACAAGCCTCCATTTTCACAAATTCTTTAGTTAACCTCGTTATAATCTGAAGAGTTATTTACTTTAACAGTGGTATTTAAATAAATAAATATTAATAAAATCAATTGAGTACTATTTTTTTTAGTTAACCTGTATTCATTGTTATTGATATTCTTCTATGCTCTAATTAAAACTTTTAGTTTTTACAGGAATGAAGTGAAAAAAGGATGTTCATTAAAGTGTAACAAAGATATTTAAGTAACTATTTATAGATAAATGGGACTTAAATTAGCTAATATTTGTAAAGAGAAAAGGACTGAAACATTTTAAATATTTTACAATTGGCTAAGAAAACTTAAAATCTGAAATTCTAAGACAACGAAATAACTTGCAATAAACAGTTTCTTAGCAAAATATTTGTTCATTAATTTTTTTTTCATACTGTTGAATGCCAATTAGGAACGGAAATATTTTCAATGGCGAAATTTCGTCAACAGGAATTTGTTAAATATTACAAACATTTATACTACTACTTAGAGAAAGAAGAGATATTTATTGAGAAATTAGAACGATAAATTATGATACTTTCATCGAAAGTAATTTAAAAATGCAATACTTACAGATTTAGGGAAAATTAAATTTGAAAGAATTTTTACATTTACAAGAATAGTTTCAATGAGTTACATGTACCTAACTATTTGTACTGAAAAAAGCGAGAACATAAAAACTCTCCTTGACCTCCAATCACTTTATACACTTTAAGATTAATAAAGTGTTTGAAAGTCTTGAGGTGTTTTTATTTACTGATCCCCCTAATAACTTTAAAAAATACTATCAAATTGTTTTAAATATTTTATAAAATGATTAGCTGTTTATTTTTCTACTTTTCTCTTTCATGTAGTTCATTTGGTTTTAAATAAATAAACCATGAAAGCTATTTTTATGTCCTATGTAGAAAAGGATTTTTAAAAGATGAAAAAATACCTTATTTTCAATGTTTTGATTTCCTTGGTCATTTTTATCTTACTTCAATAGCAAAACCCTTCTTTCTTTTTTTTTTTTTTAAATGGATACAAATACTTCTGATTTGACATAAATGAGTTAGTCTGAGGCAATATGACAATATCCTTAGTAATAAGAAAAATATATATTTTTTTTTATTTCAATTAGTCATCTTCTAATAATAATAGCAAAGAGTGGTCCAATTTTCTGAGACAATACCACACTAAGAAGACTGAGCATTTATGTAATCTTCGAATGATTTTACGTTTTGCTTGGTGAGCGGCAAAGTCCTGTTGGGCAGACCTGGCCCATTGGACAGTTACCCTCACAAAATTTCTTCGACAGAAGCAGGCTCTCATATGAGTTGAGTATTATTTGGCACTCAGCTTCATCACTTGCAGCCAGCGCTAGCGATGGAAATCTCTCCTTCAACCTTCTCCTTTCCTGCACAAAAGAAAAAATAAACGAAATTAATCATTTTCACTAATGTTTGAAAAACATGACGATTTCCATTATGAAATGTAATTATTCACCAGTGTTTAACAATAGGAACAAATTTTATTTTACGAATGCATTTAATAAACATTTATGTAGATGTACATTATAATTAGCATTGTTCTTCTTACAATAATAAGCAATTTACAAAAATTTATCAAAACCCCTCAGATTTCTCGTAGCCAAACACTTCATGTTTGATATTCTTTAGAATCGTTTGAAAAGGGTTAAAGCAAACTGTTATTCCAATTCATAAAGGAAAGGAGGGGAATACAAGATGGGACAGCCAAAAAGAAGAAGTACGACCTCAATAGCTTATTTCCCTTAAGGAAAATCTGCTAATATGCTCCTTTCAAAAAAGAATAGCTTTACAGTAGGAAACTAATTACAAGGGTTTCACATTTTATACAATAATCATCTTATTTATCCATATACATATTATATATATATCATTGTTATTATGAGTCAGATCAAAAAATTGTATTTAACCCATCTTGAAGTAATAAATGTTATGTTCATTTTTTTCTCTATCTCGAATATTAACCCGATTAGTAACCCCCTCCCCTTTTTAGTCTTTGCATGTTAACAATAAACCAATATATATATATATATATATATATATATATATATATCTTGAAAAATCGTATTCCAAGTTTAAATGTCATATATCGTTTCCAACAGTCCTTTATTGTGTGAGATACATCCAATTATATTGTGTGGTGGCATCATTAATTAAGATTTCCTGTTCATGACTTGAAAACGTTATTTAATCTATATTATACTCAATATTTAACTGTTTCATTCAATACTACAGATCATATTTATTAATGTCTGCCATTTGACCCGGGATAATGGGATTTAGAGGGGGGGGGGGATTAGAAAATTCAAAATATCTCTGTTATTATGAATCTGATGGAAAAATTTTCATGATGAACCAGTCTTATTAAACATTGATGCCTTGCAATTGCTGTTCTATACATTTTTTCATTACTCTAACTTCTACTCTTTGGTTTTTCACTTAAAACTAGAGAATATATAGTGAGGCAAAATCACCATTGTGCCATCCAGCACTTGGGTAATCTGCTTAGTTTAAGCCCCTGCTTAAGCCTTTAATAATGTTAATGTTAAAAGAATTTTATTATCTAAAATATTAACAAATAATAATTTACAATAGAAGTAAATACAATTTTTCAAGCTTATTGGCTTTTTTAAATATTCCACATTACTTATATCTATTTTTATTCTAATATCTAAATGTATAATAAGGGAAAAGAATACAAAAAAAAACAAGCCCAAATACAGAAATAAATAAAAATTCTCAATTACAGAACGCCTTTAATAATGAACATAATTTTAAAAGGAGGTAATTGGCCAGAACCATCTCATATTATATTTAACAAATACAATAAAAAACTTCTATAGTTTATCAAAAGTATAGATATGGATGTAGCAAAAATACATAAGAATGTAAAGATGATTGTGAGGAATGGGAATCATAATTCAATTTATTTACCTTACATAGACTCGCAAATTAAACATCGGTTGATTTTAAATTTAATTGATATGTTTTTTGTTCTTATTCCATTTATTTACTTTTTCATTTCATTTATTAATTTTGTTTGTAATTTATCTTACTTATTTTAATATTGTATTTTATTATTTTATTTCTTGTATATAATATTTTAGTAGAAAGTTGATAAGCATATATATATTATAAAATAAAAATTTATTTAAACAAAGTAATACATGTAATATGCCATGTGGCAATGGAACATGTATTCAAATAAATAACTCCTCATAGAGCTACTATGAGGAGACAAAAAAATAAGCCCTTGCATGACGGATGCTTAAGAGTATGGTATCTACTTTCTATCCCTTGAAAGAATACTTACTTCAAACAACCTCGTCATTTCAAACTCCTCAAGTTGCTGCTGGAAGCCAGCATTTGGGTTTGCCACAGACCGACCAACTCTAACCACTTTCAGAGCCTCCTTCCAGTTGAGTGAAGTCACAGCCATGATGTAAGCCACAGCCACTGTCACAGAGCGTGACATTCCAGCTAGGCTGAAACAAATAATTATGGCTATATATTCATATTTAAATTGTGCAAATAAATATCGACATAACTATTGTACAATTTATAATACAAGGTTTACCAAGAAGATATTTTTTTATTGTGTTCATCTGTAAATAATTTTACAATCCCAGGCAGGAAATGATCCAGTGGCTCTAAGTTATCCGAGTGACTTGAAACATATCACTCATAACTTTTTCAAATACCATGAAAGGGCCAAAGTTTCAGTTCAGGAAAATTCAAAGATGAATAACAGATGACTGGACAATGCAGAGATGCCATAAGCTTCATACACCTTTGAAGGACTTGGCATTTTGGAGTAATTTCAAAAGAAGAAATATATTTTCATTGAATAAAATTAAACAAGGCACAAACACAAAATTTTGTATTCTTAGTAATAGTAAACCTTTGTTTGCATATTTTCAGGTCACAGCCAAGATATGGCAGAAATAAAGTGAATTTTTAAAACACAATTAAATATTTTAAAAAGGACGGAATTGCAGAAATAACAGCCAGTGAAGTTTGCAATGATGAAAAGCCTAATTTATATTTCATCATAGGAAAGAAGTCAGTATCCCCTTATAATTTTCAAAGAGCATATAATAACTTTGAAATCATTAACAAAAAACCTTATTAAATTCATTATCCTCTGTTGGAAAACATTTTCTTGGATTCATGACCATTCTAGGATTTTTGGTTACAAAATAGCTGAAAAGACAGAAAAATTTGCTTCTAAAACTTTAGAATGATACTAAAAAATATCAAAGGAGACCCTTAAACATTTTTTAAGTACTGTCAATTATAACAAATGCATAATTTTAATGGGAGAAACAGAAACACCTACTGTAAATATTGGTGACCGCCCCCTCCCTCCCATAAATAGAAGTAAAAAGCAATTAACGGAAAAATCAATTTAGAAAACAATTTTGATACATTCAAAAGTGTTATGCAAAATATTTTTTTGTTAGAAAAGATACTTTTACATCATTTTAGAAGATTTCCCTCAAGGGAAATCAGGTATTGAGGTCGTACTCATGACACAATTTTCGAAAAATTTCTTCAAATGTTCATCGATCCTACATAGATGATGAAAACGAGGTCCGCTAGCGGTCGCGATTTTTGTTCGATCGTTACCAAACTCGATATTTAATCGTTTCATGTAAAAAGAAAGAACAAGTTCGTTAATGGCTGAAATCGGAACAGTAGGAAGGAATTTTCGAAATTTCTCCGTTACTATCGTCGAATCGAAAAATTTTATAGAACCAATCTTATTGAAAATGTAATGTTCTTAAATATTGTCATATACATTTATTTTCTATCTTGAATATTAACCGAGATATTTCCATTTTTCAGTTTTCTTCCTTCAGCAAACAGCCACTTCTACGCATGTTATATATACAATACTCTGTTGTATAATAAATCACATTATTCAAAGCTTAAATACCAACTATTTCAAGAGACCTTTATTATACGAGATACATTTAAATATGTTTTGGTGGCCCACTCAGTCTTAAGTTCTTAGACTACTAAAATTTGATTGATTGAGATAAAAATTATTCTGATTCATTATAAATTACAGTACAAGATATAGTATATAGTTTTCAATAAAATTAATGTATTATATTCTGATATATTTCAGTAATTGTTTTTCTTTCCTGTGAAAAGTTAGCAGACCTGTTGGTTTACATTTTAGACGCTTCCCGTCTGGACGTTACTAATACTGACTGAAATATTTCTTATTACCGTTTGTATTTATTCACTTAATATTCACGGTGATGTTGTGTTACCAGTATGTAGATTTACCTACTGTTAAACTTCACGAGGGAAGTCTGCTTAGTTTACCCAGCTCCTTCGTGACGGACTTTTTTAAATCACGAACTACACTCACTTTTTCCAAGTTCCAACACCCTTCCCCCTCCACCTAATCAAACCAGAAAGCCTACACCAATCTAAGGATATTAAGAAGGAGGCGTTCCATTGAAAGTTAGCCCAACAATAAAATATGGACAGCGGCCTAAATTCTCAACATGAGATAAATCATTTGAAACGGACGCTCTTGCATCATTTTAGAGCTTGCACAATCAACGGGTTTCATATGTAATAAAACATTTTCTGTTTTAATAAAACTAAAATATTGTTAGGGCAATTAGAAAGTATGTCAAGGGATCCAGAAATCTTGAAACAATAAAGTGAGAGCGGAAGATAGAAAAGCTTCGAGTTATGTCCGTGAGAGCTAGAGACAGTGCGAAGAGATTTACGAACTGGGTAAACACGTAGCTGCGATAAATCCAATGACAATGCCCTTCGATTCTTATCCTGACACCAACCACAACTCTACTCCTGTCCCTCGAATCGAGCCAGTTGTAACAAACATACACAATATTGGCAGCAATAGTTCTTTGCTTGTTCTAGAATTTAAGAATTAATTCGTAAGGGATTCGACGAATCTATTATTTATTTGTGGCTTAACACCCACTTAGGGTATCTCAGGCCAGTCAGAAATAGTATCTAGCATATTGAGTTGCAATATGAACAATAAACACACTTCAATTTTCAAGGGTCCAAGTCTCTGAGACGAGGTATAATAGGCGTTATTAACACAATTAAAGGAAAATGTAAAGCGCACTTTTCACTAACTCCATTCTTTGGCTTTGTCAAATAATTAATGGAAACATAGAGGATATCATATTTTGTCCACCAATTCCTCATTCAAACCAAATTACCGAAATACGAATAGCCACCGACATTGTTCATGTGGATTCCAAGCCACGTAGGAATAGATGGAAATGAAAAAGTAGACGTAGCAGCCAGAGAAGCCCACCAACTCGACTCCATCAACCCCAACAACATTTACATCTACAAAGCTCTATCAAACACTCAAAGAAGTTATTGATAACAACTGGCAACAAATGTGGAACGAAACCCTGAACAATAAACTAAAAACTATTAAAACCTCCATCAGTAAATGGAAATATTCTACAAGAGAAAACACAAGAGATGAAGTCGTATTAGGAAGACTACGAATAGGACAAACAAGATTGACGCATGGTTATCTTATGACAAAAGATCAATCCCCGATTTGTAGGTAGTGTAACACAAATTTAACAATCTACCATACATTAATGGAATTCCATACGTACACAAATATTCGAAACGAATGCAATATTTCCACTAACAGCAGTGGCCCTTGGAGATGACCCCAGTCCAAGAGTTAGATAAATTATTTAATTTTATGAAAACTGCAAATTTTTATAAAGAAATTTAAACACAAACTACAAATTTGTATAAAGAAATTTTTTGTATCCTCAACTATAACGTTAAATTCTAAATAACGATATAAATGAGGATATAACAATATTTACAATTTACATAAACACAATTTACCCAAAAAGTACAGGTACTTATCCAAAACGAGAGCTATAGATATTACCTGGCTATGATATCCTAGTAGTTTTTCGCCCTAAAATCTTAAGAAACAAACAACATTCTGGTGGTCATATGTGAGCGCATGGAAAGCTAATGATTACCCCTTTTTCACAGCATTCTATAAGCACCATTAAACAATCTAGTTTTCATTTTTTTAATGTAACATTAGTGGAAATTGTATAACCTATAAAGGAAGTTCAAAACTCAGAGCAATTTTCAAGAAATTTAGGAAAAATCACCTTGGCAATCGTGCACATTTTTGTCTATGATTGTAATGCTTATTGACAACTAAATGTGATCAACCAAAGTACTTATAACCATAGATTTCATAAGTTGAGAGGAATATAAATCTCCCAGAGCCCGGGCGATGGAAGTATCACATTGAACTCACCATCGGGTTTACTGGGGTACCTAAAAGAAATATTTGGATATGAAAATTTGATATTCAGTCGAATGTGATCGAAAAAAAAAGTTAGTAGTGTCCTATGTTCGAAAACATACTTAAAAAAATTGGCATCGTTTAGATATTTAACGAATTGATTTAAATCTTATTCTGATATTGTAATTGGCAAAAAATAGAAATTAATAAAGATTTGAATTAATAAGGCACTGATAAAAAAGGGCCGAATACATGTCCATTAAGTAAAAAGAAAGTTCTAGATTATTAGATGTGAAAATTAGAATTCATCTAACTTTTTAAAATAATAGTAGGCTGTAACAGTTTTGTATAAATATCCTCTTCATTGCATCCTACTGTCAAGAACTAGACAAACACGCAAAAAAATATTCATACAAACTCAAACATTAGACTTAAGATCATTAATGTTCTAATTTCTGTACGTCATTGAATGGCTTTTTTATCAAATGATTGGAAAGCACAACGTATAACAGCAGAGAATAGAATATTATTGCTTGAAACATAAGAATAGATGGGCGGGAATGAAAACTGGCAGAGCCATTGATCCATGAAGAATTGTAAAAAGAGAAAGACTTTTTAGCTTTGGATGGAAATGACAAAGGTTGAATTGTATCAGAGCAGGCCGTGCCATCCCTGGGGCTCCTATCCGAGCATTCAGAGCCCTCTGTGTTTCAGGATTATAACTGAATTGTGGACAATTTGTTTTAGTCTTCGTTCCCAATCTCCCTAGACCAACCATTCCCCTGTCCAAATCTCCTATATTCAATCGTTCCCTGTCCACATTGTGCCAAGGTTAACTGAGGCATGCAGGTTAAAACCGAGCTAGTAAGTAACTAAGGATTAATTCATTTTTGCAAACATGTAACCTATAGCTAAGATTTGTAGCTGTTCCGACATTTTTGGCAGCCCTTTAAACCATTAAATATCTTAGCCCATGTTTTATTAGCAGATTTCCCCTAAGGGAAATCAGCTATTGAGGTTGTACTCATGACGCGATTTTCGAAATTTTTCTTCAAATGTCCATCGATCCTACCCAGGAGATGACGAAAATGAGGTCCGTTCAAAACTGTATATATATATATATTTGCCTGTTACCGCTCTAGCGGTCGCAATTTTTGTTTAATCGTTACCAAACTCGATATTTAGTCGTTTTATGTAAAAAGAAAGATCAAGTTCGTTAACGGCTGTAATCGAGGCAGGGGGAGGGGGATTTAAAGGGAAGGATTTTTGAAAATTCGAAATAGCTCCGTTACCATAGGTCGGATCGAAAAATTGTATAGAACCAATCTTATTGCAAATTAAATGATCTATAAATATTGTTATATACATTTATTCATTATCTTGAATATTAACCGAGATATTTGCATTTTTCAGTTTTCAGCCATCAGCAAACCGCCACTTCTACTCATGTAACATAAACAATACTCTGCTACATAATAAATCACATTATTTGAATCTTAAATACCAAATATTGTATTCAAGAGACCTTTATTATACGAGATGCATGCAAATATGTTCTGGTGACCCCCCCCCCCGTCTTAAGGTTTTGGACTACTAAAATTTGATTGAGATAACAATTATTCTGACTCATTATTAATTACAGTACTAGATATAGTAAATAGTTCTCAATAAAATTAATATGTTATATTCTGATATATTTCAGTAATTGTTTTTCTTTCCGGTGTGAGGCGGGCAGACCCGTTTGTTTACATTTCTAACCCAACGCTTCCTGTCGGCAGGTTATTGAAATTGGATGAAACATTTCTTATTTCCGTTTGTATTTATTCATGGTGGTGTTGTGTTACCAGTATGTATATTTATCTATTACTAAACTTCACGAGGGAAATCTGCTTAGTTTACGCAGCCCCTGCGTGACGGACTTTTTATTTGTGGAGTTCCTGAAAACATATATTCATCGTGAAACAGGAAATATAGTTTAATGTACATTACACAGAATAAAATCGCAATTGTGAAATATAATAAAATGACAAACAAAACCTCCTAGAGCCATTTTGAAAGTGGGTATCGCTGGAAGAAGCTGAATCACAACACGAATATAAAAAGTCCGTCAAGAAGGAGTTGCGTTAATTAAGCAGATTTCCCACGTGCGTCACGTCTTTGTATATATCTCAAAACGTAACAGTTCAATGTGAATAATATTCAGTACTTAACTACAAATAAAGTGATACATAATATTAAAGCTTATTGTTAATATGTCATGAGAAAGAGTGGGGATTTGCTGAAGGCCGGAAACAAAAAAATCCAAATATCTTGGTTAATAATTAATATAGTGAAAAATCCCATAACACACATTTGTAGAATAATAAATAAGGACTATTTCTGTGGGGAAGTTTAGACGTAATTTGCAATACTGTGAAAATGGCTATCTACCTCCCAGCCCAGTTAAAAATTTATTCTATTATAAGACACGTTGTCGGTTCGCAATAGTAGGTTTGAGATTTTAAGTTAAATTTATGCTTATTATAATAATTTCATTTTCATCTTATGCTTAGAAAACTTGTGGAGGTGATTGCACCTAGTCAGAATCGTGCGACTGGATTATTATTTATTTATTGGAGCTTCGCAGCTTTAGCAATGTTGCTCTAAACAAAAGCTTCGTAACTTAAAAAACTAAACAAAACAAAACTCAAATGAAAACAAAAAGGTTAAAAAAACAGATGAGGAACACAAAACGTAAAACGAACACAAACCAGAAAAGGAACATAGAGCACAAAACATAAAAGGATCACAAAAAAAGAGAGAAAACACGAAAAACAGAGATGGGAAGGAAATAGAAACGCAACACAAAACAGAACTGGAAATGAAACTTACAAAACAAAATAGAACTCAAAAAACAAGACTGGAAATCAAAAAATAAAAATGGCACACAACAAAGAACAAAATAAATAAACAAGGGAACAAATAAAGACAAAATTCAAAGCTAGGAACAAAACTGGGAATCGAAACTATTGATATTAGACAATAGGGAAATCATTAATAAAATATTTAAATATTCAATAAATAAGTAAGTAAATCAATAATTAAAATAATATTGGTATATAAAATTAATAAAAGAAACTTAAAATTATTAAGGTTCAGGTAAAATATAAGTTGTTACAGTTGACTATTTACATAAAACTCTGTACCTCCCTAATACACACTCGAGTGAGTGAAAACTAGAAAACCAAAAAATTGAGGTTTAGATAAAATGTTTATTTTTGCATCCAAAAATGTTATAAAAATAAAAATGTAAAATTTAAATTAAAAATATATCAGATTTTTAGAATAGATGTGTATAGTCTTTAAATGTTTGAGAATAGTGTCTGTGTATGGACTCCCCTTTGTCAGTAGTTCTTGTAAATTATGTGGTATCTGTGAGTAATTGCGTTCCCTGCAGTCAGTCAGTATATATTTAACTGTCAGAGCTTCATTACAACATCTACAAATCGGTTTGTCTTGTTTGTTCATCAAGTATGAGTGTGTTAGTAGAGTGTATCCAATTCGTAACTGTGTAAGTATTACTTCATCTCTTCTTGTTTTAAAGTCATAAGGCCATGGCTTCACTGAATGTTTAATTTCCCTAAGCTTACTAGTCCAGTTCAGCCAGTGACCTTGCCAGATGTGAAGTTTTTCTGTCTTTGTTATTTTGCATAAGTCCTGTGTAGTTAGTAAGTTCGTGTCAGTAGTGTTTTTCCTTGTGGCTAGTTTTGCATGCTTGTCTACGATAGTATTACTGGATTACTCATAACTTAAAGATTAGAGGTTGTATACGCTTTCCTGGAATAAATAACTCACAACAGTTCTGTCTGGATCGATTGACGTTTGGAGAAACTTTTCGAAAATAGCGGAATGAGTACAACCTCAAAAGCTGATTTCCTTTAAGGGAATCTGCTAACGATAAAAAATATATAAAAAAACAGGATTATAACGATATTAGACTACCCCTACTCGGAACCCACGCATGCGCCTTAATGCCCCTGTGGTCGTTGTGCCTTTGGGTTTATTTAAGCGGTTCGCATACAGAATATTTACTTTGATGTTAAAAATTTTGTATTCCTGGTTTGGAGTCCTATCTTTGAAGTGAGGATATATTTCAGCCTCAGTGGTTCCCTTGGGTACCTCAAAGAGTTCGAAATGAATAAGGAAATAGCCTCTTCGCACCATTCTTTAGAAGAACTTCCAGCTTCTTGGAATATTTGGGCAGCGTATTGAAGAAAATGCCAGGTCACTTCTGAATTTCACAACGATACATATTAAACCTTACTGAGAGTAGTGAGTTTGATACCCACCTACAGGATAAGAATTTATTTAATGAGGAACTGATTTCATAAAATCCTTAGTCCCACCCTTCTTAGAAATGGTGGTAACCAGTGGATAACCCGTCCCAGTTAACCGTAGTACCACAAATTGGACGTTAATAAATAACTTATTTTATTAAAGCGTTGCCTTTAATCTGCCTAGGCAAACCTAGAGTGGCGAGTTCGACTCCCGCCTGGACAATGGGATTTATTTACTGATGGAATTTATTAAATAAAATCCTTAGACTTACCCTGCTAGAAAAGGGTGGTAACCTGTAGATAACCCGTCCCAATTAGCCTTAGTTGCAAAAAGTGGACGTTAATAAATAATTTAATTTTATTATATTAAATTTTCAATCATGTGTTTATGATGAAGACTACACTTTCTCCTCGGACAGTTGCTAATAATAGCATAAGAAATTTATTAAATGGAGGGTTTTCATGAAATATATATATATATATGCATATATATATATATATATATATATATATATATATATTATATATATTAATAGTCACTTGTCCTTGACAATAATAGTTAGACATAAATTTACGAAACTCAAAAAGTTTATGGCGCCTCCTGCCTTCAAAAGTGTGAACTTCACATTTTTATTTAACTAGTAATAGAATAATACAAGTCATTATGCTTTAAGTACATCAGTTATAATAAGCTTATTTCATAAACCTAAGACATAAATTATATTTAAAATAAGTATGTAATAAATATTTTTCAGTTAAAAAAATTAATTTATTGTGGACATTTTACCACACCATATAATATAATTAGGTATAATAAAAAGAGAAATATTTGCAATTTAAGCTTAGAATAACGTTGCTCATAATATAACAGCATATTGCTATTCGGACATGTGGCCTAGATCTGTAATGTTCATATAGCTTTAATATCGTAATTACTAATTTATTTAGTAACGAACTTATAAAATAAAATCCTTAGAACCACTTTATCGAAAAGAATGGTAACCAGTATAAAACCAGTTCCAATTAGCCATAATTGCAAAAAGTAGAGGTTAATAAATAATAAGAATAATGTTATGTTTTCATTACAAGTTTGTTATAATAAATAGTGTTGTTTTAAAACCTTTATCTATTTATTTAACGAAAGACGTTAGTTTAAGTAGCTTTGACCCAAAAACATTGTACCGCAGCAAGATAGCAGCAATAAATTGTTATAGTCATGTGCATTTGATGACGCATTTTGTTAGTACTTTCATAGGAAAACGAGATAATGTTATACAAAAGTCATTAAGAAATGAGGTGGAAGTTTTCCTTGTGGGCTGAGGCACGAAGGTATCGTGCAGAGCGATTATTGAACCAAAATTCAGAGTAATTAACTCGTATTAAATCGGGTTACCTAGATAAAGTATTAAATATTAATAGTAATATTAATATTATTAGCAGTATTTTAAATTTTAATGATTGGGATTATGAAATTGTTTTTCAAATTATTACTCATCATATTTTTTAATTATATGGTTATATTATAAGATATATATTTTTTTTGTTTTTGAATTAAATGTGAGCAACAAAAATGACTACTACTGACGTAACTACTAACAACAACAGACCTCAAAAAGATTGTACTAACAAAAATACTCCAAGACTGGCAAAACACTGGTTACGTACTGACAACAAACTATTGGAAATAAAACGCAATGTTACTGGATGGACAAAAAACAGTACGTATATTCAAGATGAGACCAAGTCGTCCTCACAAGACTACGTATTGGACATACATACCTGACACATTCTTACATAATGAACAGAAAAGACAAACCTACTTGAACTCATTGCAACACTGGACTAACTATAAAACACCTACTAAAAGAATGCAGATTACGAACTTACTTAAACATTCCACATGACTTAAACGAACTACTGAGTGAGGGTAGCCCACATATTGCCACGATTCTGACATATTTAATAACAATTGGGCAGTTTGAGAATATTTTAAATTTTTTTAATGTGTGTGAGTGTGTGTGTGTGTGTGTGTGAGTGTGTGTGTGTTGTTTGTGACGTGTTTAAATTTGAATGGCGCCTGTTTTTATGAATAGTTTTGTTTTAAAAAGTTTTCTTTTCACTTATTTATTTACCACCTGTTTTAGATCTATTTTGTGTTCGTGTTTCTTGTTCCTTTTGTGTTGTTTTGTTGTGTTCGTGTTTTCTTGTTTCTTTTGTGTTACTTTGTTTACTTGTTTTTTTTTGTTTTTCCCCCATGTTTAAGAAGAGCCAAGTCGCCACAGTTGCGGAGCTCTACATAATAAATAAATATTTTCTTTTGCTTCGTTATTTGTTTTTTTATTATTGTTGATTATCCATGTTTTTTTTTCTAGTGATTCCTTTCCCCGTTCCTAGTTTCTCTTTTTTTAATAGTTGGTTAATATGGTTATTAATTATTACTTAGTTTGTGTTAACTACTTTTAATATTTTCTTTTTATTCCTTTTTTTTTCTTAAGTAATATAGTAGCAGCAACAGTAAATATAAAAATCAATTACAGTGAACAAACTGGATTATTTTTACCATTTGGTTATTTGATCACCGGTGGAAATCAGTCCACACCAAACAAAGAATAAATAAATAGTGATTAACTAGAAAAAGTAATTTTGGTCATATGCTTGTAGAATAAGAAAGTCCGTCACGCAGGGGCTGCGTAAACTAAGCAGATTTCCCACGTGAAGTTTTACAATAGGGAAATCTGCCTAATAACAACTGTAGTAGTAAGAAACCTCTAAACCTAAAACATTATTTAGGGCGTAACAACCCAGTAGTTTCTAGCCCCAAAAAACAGTTGACCTAACCTCTAAACCTATTCACGAGGGGCGAAGTTATAGAAACGGCCGCCAGAGCTCTCGCCGAGTTCGAACATAGCCTACTGATGACCAGTATCACGCAGAATACAAATGCAAATATCTCGGTTAATATTCAAAATACAGAATAAATGAATAGAACAATATTTATAGTAAATTTAATTTGCAATAAGATTTATTCTATACAATTTTTCGATCCGACGCATAATAACGGAGATATTTTGAATTTTCAAAAATCCCCCCCTCCCACTAGTCCGATTTCAGCCATTAACGAACTTGATCTTCCTTTTTACATAAAACGATTAAATTCCGAGTTTGGTAAAGATCAAACAAGAATTGCGACCGCTAGAGCGTTAACAGACAAATATATATATATATATATATATATATATATATATATATATATATATAGATATATATATATATATAATTTTGAACGGACCTCATTTTCGTCATCTCCTGGGTAGGATCGATGGACATTTGAAGAAATTTTTCGAAACTGGCATCATGAGTACGACCTCAATAGCTGATTTCCCTCAAGGGAAATCTGCTAAAAATTAAATTGCTTATAACGTCTACTTTTCGCTACAATGGCTAATGGGGACGGGTTATCTACTGGTTACCACCCTTTTCTAGCCAGGGTGGGACTACATATTTTATTTAGTAAGCCCGTCACTAAATAAATTCCTATTGCCCTGGCGGGAATCAAACTCGCCACTCATATGAGATTAAAGCCAATGCTTTAACACAACCGGCTAACATGAGCTCCTGTAGAATAAGAGCATATACAAATAAGGAAGTTATTCAATCAAGAGAACTAAAATGCTTTAGAAAATTTCATCCGTTCGTCTTCAGAAGTATAAAAACATTGTTCATTCCAAATTCATTTACCGATAAATGGCTGTCAGCCAATATCAATCAATTTTCAATTGCGATTTAGATATTTTACTTATTTACAAAAATCAATTATTTTCCTTATTGTTAAAATCAAATTGTAATTATTGAATTGATCTAGAATAATTAATTTTCGTCAGATGCTAATTTAATAGGAAGAGACCCACCAAGTAATGCTTCAAAATAAAAGAACTAAGTTGTTTAGTAAATCATTTACTTAGAAGGTTTTGAGGAGATCTCACCCATTTTATTTAACAAGTAGTATTTTAACCCCCAAGTTGTTTATGCCCAACAATTCAGTAATTTTCCCACTTGGCCTAACTGCCACAGAATTAGTATTATTGGTGGAATAAAAGACAACAATTGAGGAGTCCCCGCGGTGTGGTACTTGGCCACCCCCCACCCCCTTCCACAGGGGTTAGAGGGGAAGTGTGAAGGGTGGGAGTGGGGGAGGGGAGGGAGGGAGGGAATCGATTGTTAACCCCATCCTTGTAGCTCCATTCAGTAGTCCAAAGAGCTTTGCTTCGTACACATGCTCAAACCTCTTCAACAATTCACGTCAAAAGCTATTCGGGAAAGGGTTGTGTACTGAATATAAAAAAAAAACACTTTTGTATACAGAGATGTTTATTTAAAGAGAAGATTTTTTTACAAAGTCGGAGGGAAACGCAATTGATTTCTTACCATATATTCGCCCGTGAATAATAAACGGTATATTTTTTATATAAATTTGGGAAATGAGTTTTCCTACAAGGGAAAATCAACATTTTGAGTATATACGCTTGTACTCATGCATATGAGACAGTCAACGCAATAATTTATAAATGGATTTCTATATATCTATAAAACCGGGCGAATATTAAAACATTTAAAATTTTTATATCAAAGAGAGTTAATCGCAAGGGAAGGAAAGTTTGGTGGTAGATAATCGGAAACAGAAAATTACCAATTTATCCCCTTCCTAATAGGAGTTAAGAACATATTTACAAAATTTCCACCATAAAATAGCTATATTCTACTTCAATGACAGGTTTAGTTTCGGTGCATAGAAACACAGATTTTTATTTTTAATACACTTCCAAACACCGTAGGAAATGCTTCTTTTTTCGGGTGATTGATACAATTTCTCTGCTCCTTAAAAGTCTAAGTATCGAGTACTATTTTACTAAACTTAAATAGGCCGTCACGCAGGGGATGCGTAAACAGATTTTCACCCGTGCTGGAATAACACACATGTTATCTCATCTTAAAATATATTCTATATTTCTATGTAAAAACAACCAATGAGTACACAAAACGTTTAAATATCAAGTTTGCAAAGATAAAAAAAAAAAACAGACAAATATCTAGTTTTGAACGGACCTCATTTTCGTCTGGGTAGACTCGATGGATATTTGAGGAATTTTAAGGGAAATATGCTAATACAATTATTATGTATTAGTTGCCTTCATTGTCGCTCTTTAACAGAGCCAGCTTTACAAGAATGTCGTGCTGGTCAGTATCTGGAAGCCCCTCAGAGGCATTATTATTTAGTGTGGGTAATGGGCAGAATGATGAGGGAAAGAAATGAACAAAACAATTTAATAAAATTATAAAAAAATAAATAATTTTCTGGGGAACTTTCGCACGAGGCTCTGGCTTGTTATCTCAGATTCTTCTAACCTAGATGAACTGGTTATGTACGCAGTGTTGCCACTAGCCAGCACTCAGTCCCAAATCACTAGTAAATTTTAAAGCAGGGGACCCCATGTGACAGGGAGTTAACATAACTTTTAACTGTTAAAATTATATAGGTATAATTTGCTATCTTTTACCGACTACTAGTGGAATACATTTACAATTATATCGTGACCTGGCATCACAAGGAAGTGTTATTTTGTTGTTTTTTTTTTAGAAAATCTTTGACGAGTTGTAAACCTTATAAAGATCAAGCCTGTAAAAATATACTTGTTTTCCTTCCAAATGATAAAATATCTGTATTAAATCAATAACCTATCCTTGTTTTCCTTCCAATGGTAAAAGATTTGTAATAAATCAATATGCTATCCTTGTGTTCCTTCCAAATGATAAAATATTTGTAATAAATCAATAAGCTATCCTTGTTTTCCTTCCAAATGATAAAAGATTTGTAATAAATCAATAAGCTATCCTTGTTTTCCTTCCAAATGATAAAATATCTGTATTAAATCAATAACCTATCCTTGTTTTCCTTCCAATGGTAAAAGATTTGTAATAAATCAATAACCTATCCTTGTTTTCCTTCCAATGGTAAAAGATTTGTAATAAATCAATAACCTATCCTTGTTTTCCTTCCAATGGTAAAAGATTTGTAATAAATCAATAACCTATCCTTGTTTTCCTTCCAAATGATAAAAGATTTGTAATAAATCAATAAGCTATCCTTGTTTTCCTTCCAAATGATAAAAGATTTGTAATAAATCAATAAGCTATCCTTGTTTTCCTTCCAAATGATAAAAGATTTGTAATAAATCAATAAGCTATCCTTGTTTTCCTTCCAAATGATAAAAGATTTGTAATAAATCAATAAGCTATCCTTGTTTTCCTTCCAAATGATAAAAGATTTGTAATAAATCAATAAGCTATCCTTGTTTTCCTTCCAAATGATAAAAGATTTGTAATAAATCAATAAGCTATCCTTGTTTTCCTTCCAAATGATAAAAGATTTGTAATAAATCAATAAGCTATCCTTGTTTTCCTTCCAAATGATAAAAGATTTGTAATAAATCAATAAGCTATCCTTGTTTTCCTTCCAATGGTAAAAGATTTGTAATAAATCAATAACCTATCCTTGTTTTCCTTCCAATGGTAAAAGATTTGTAATAAATCAATAACCTATCCTTGTTTTCCTTCCAATGGTAAAAGATTTGTAATAAATCAATAACCTATCCTTGTTTTCCTTCCAATGGTAAAAGATTTGTAATAAATCAATATGCTATCCTTGTGTTCCTTCCAAATGATAAAATATTTGTAATAAATCAATAAGCTATCCTTGTTTTCCTTCCAAATGATAAAAGATTTGTAATAAATCAATAAGCTATCCTTGTTTTCCTTCCAAATGATAAAAGATTTGTAATAAATCAATAAGCTATCCTTGTTTTCCTTCCAAATGATAAAAGATCTGTATTAAGCTCCCAACCTGGCTTGCTTTGAAGGCTCCTTTTATCCATCTGTATTTATTCAAAGCAATAGCCCTGAAGATCCAGTCAACTCCCTCCTTTATCAACTTCTATTCTCAGGCCTTCATTAAATGCCCTCTTTTGAAGGTAAAATAAAAGGACCCATTAAACTAATAACCTGCTTTTATAAATAGTCATTTCGATTTAGGTATCTCAAAGAATTCTTTTTCAGAAAAATATGATTAAATAATTATATTTTATGAAGGATCTCACAGCTATCATCCATTTTCTGAAATGACTTTTATTATTATATTTGTGGGAAAAAATAATGATTATTTTTTTAATTAAAATAAACATTCATCAATTATTTTATGTTTCTCGAGCTTCTCTAATATGGCGATATACCTTACAAATTAAAATAAAAAACTCAATATATAAACAAATAACAAAAAGTTAAAGCATTAGTTGAGAAAACACGAAATATTCCGAAGAAATTATACAATATTGAGTAAATAATTTAAAAAAAAAGACGGAGATATATATGCTATAACGAAATGAATGTCAGGAATACTTAAAGTTAATAATAATTAAAGTCTGACGATAATACTTGACGTCATGATTGAAGCTTGTCCTCGTGGTTGCCTCAAGTACTATCACTTTGTAAAGAAGCTTAACCTTACTCTCAGTTTATTACTGTCTTTGTTACCTCCCTCAAAAACGTGAGATTGTTTATTTCGACCCAATACTTCTCCTAAACCAAAAAGTTCTATACGTGAATTTTTATCTAGTTTCTTTACTACTAAAACTTATTGTAATGTTATAAGTTGGTTTTCTTTAGGACGTGTTGAAGTATTGCTTATCTAATGAAGAAACAATATGTCATTAATACAGATAGTATGGTTATTGAAGAAAAAAAATCGCATAAATTGAAGAAGGAAGACATAATAAAATTAAGAAATATGTTTAACAGAATAAAATGAAAATATTACATATTATATAAAATTCGTTAAAATATGTGTGTATTTGTTATATCATATAGCACTCGTTAGAGTAATTTCCCGAGAAAGAACTATAATAAAGAATTTATAAGAGTGGAGGTGTTTTACCTTCCATTAATTGGTAATTTTAAGGAGCAATATAATGAAATTTAGAATATGATTTTCTAGATATATTGTGATGATGTGAAATTAATGCAGGCTTACTCCATTACAATACCTTAAAACCAATTCTGCAAACAGGACTGGGTATTCATCCCTTATATTCCATAATAAATGATATCTGATATCCTCTCTTTCACCAAGAATTTAATCAGTATAATCGTTTTGTTCAGTGTTTTAAATTGAAAATGTCAATGAAGAATTTTCGTCAAATTTATTTTTACGAATTTAAATTTGGGCAGAGCGCTGTATAAACCGCTCGTAATATTAATGAAGTGTGGGGTCAGGGGCTATTAATAAATGCACGGTGCAGCATTGGTTCCAGAAGTTTCGCAGTGGGGATTTTGACTTCAAAGACAGGGAAGTTCTTGGCCGCCATTCTTCAGTTGACGACGACGAAGGACAGTTGAGGTCATTAGTGGAAAAAGACCCAACCAAAACCACCCGAGAAATGGTAGTAGAACTCGCCATGAACCAATCCACCGTCGTACGTCACTTGGAGGCAATTGGCAGATAAAAAAGTTAACCAAGTGGGTGTCGTAAGATTTGAACGACCACCAAACAAAATCGCCGCTTTGAAACCTGTTCGACGATTTTTACAAGATACAAAAATGATCCATTACTTCCATTGTAAGGTGCGATGAAAAATGGATCTTGTACGACAAGAGAAGACGTTGAAGACAACGGCATGGCACAGATGAACAACCAAAACATTTTCCAAAGCCCAACCTGCACCAAAAAAACGTTACGGTCAGAGTTTGGTGGTAAACAGGCGGTGTTTCCTCTACAACTTTCTCAATCGGGAGGAGACTATAACTGCCACAAGTATTGTCAAGCCATTGATAATATGACTCGGAAGTTGAAGTTTATTTGCCCAACATTGGTCCTATCGGAAGGTGCGATCCTTATCCATAATAATATCAGACCAAATGTTGCACAAGCAACGCTAAGACGACCGCACGAGTTGGGTTACGAAGTACTTCAACACCCACCTTATTCACCTAACCTCTCTCCTTCAGGTATCCACTTTTTCAGACACCTGGACAACATTTTCGTAGAGAGAAGTTTTCAAGACTAGAACAAAATTGAAAATTCCTTACGTGAGTTCATTGTATCCTGGAATCCCAATTTATTTTCTGCTGTAATGAGAAAGCTTGTTGAGCGTTGGCAAAAGTGCATTGATTCTGACGAAAGTTACTTTGCTTATAAATATACAGTTAAAGTGAAGTATGACGTATTTTCCATGAATATTAAAAAAAATTCAGTAATTTCGCATCAACACAATAGCAGAGATATGTAGAAATGATGTTTGTTGGTAGATAAGAGTAAAATAAAACAGAAAAGAAATTTCTATGAATTTATAATTGGTTTCTTGTCAAATGACCTATCAATATAATTGAATAAAGATATGAATAAACATATTGATCGCGTAATAAGTTATAATTAGATCCAATAAGAGCAAAGATAGACGAGGGGCGTACAGGAAGATGCTGCGAAACCTGAGAACCTTTTATAATAGAGGTGAACACGAGCTTTGCAATGGCGTCATGTTTCCAAAGACTCTCTCTCGTTTAATAATAGCTTATTAACGAATACAAGTGGATGCCTAATTTGTAGAATTTCCATCAGCTCGTTGCAAAGTCTTCTCATTTTTTAGAAGGTTGTGCTCATGACGCGATTTTCAAAACATTTCCACATATGCCCTTCGATCCTACCCAGAAGATGTCTAAAATGAGGTCCGTGCATATATATATATATATATATATATATATTATTACGTTGGGCTGTATCTTGTTGAAACCGGTCTACTTGTTCATTGGAGACTGCTTCCCAAGTAGGGAGGGGAGAAATCCAAATGAGAGAGAGTCCAAAAAATGAATTTTTAATGACATGTTCCAACATATGGCCTTATAAGATAAAAACAATTCATTAGAAATGTCTTTGTAATTCGTCGCTCTTTTGTTGCCCAAGAATTGTTGACACACGTTTTAAAACGTAGAACAAGTTCTTTTTTCAGTTTCATTTAATTTTCTTTTGCATTCCAGTTCCTTAATCCTGACTCCACACGAATTCCCTGTTTAATCTTTCCTTTACTTTATTTATGGAACTTTTGATTCAAGTACTAAAACCGTATTGCTTCCTTGACCATTGCTTTTTCAAAATTCGTTTTCAGTCCTAATTGGATACACAGAGTTGGGAGTAGTATTTAGTTTTTTCCAACCAAGAGAGGAATGATCTTTTTTTTGACAAATGGTGTCTATGAGCTGTGGCCATTTTCTCACTGTGTAGTGAACCGTTTTTTTTCTGCTGTCCCACTCAAAAAGTCCGTCACGCAGGGGCTGCGTAAACTAAGCAGATTTCCCACGTGAAGTTTTACAATAGAGAAATTTCACGAGAGCTGAGAAGTTAATGAAACGGCGGAATTAGCTTTTGGCGGGAAAGCCACTTCGTCCATTAGCCGCTCAGATTTAATAAAAATGCAAATATCTCGGTTAATATTCAAGATAGAGAATAAATGTATAGAACAATATTTATAGTAAATTTAATTTGTAATAAGATTGATTCCGTACAATTTTTCGATCCGACGTTTAGTAACGGAGATATTTCGAATTTTCGAAAATCCTCCCCTTTAACCCCCCCCCCTCCCACTGGTCCGATTTCAGCCGTTAACGAACTTGATCTTTCTTTTTACATAAAACGACTAAATATCAAGTTTGATAACGATCAAACAAAAATTGCGACCGCTAGAGCGGTAACAGACAAATATATATATATATATATATATATATATATATATATATATATATATATATATATATATATATATATATATACACACAGTTTTGAACGGACCTAATTTTCGTCATCTACTAGGTAGGATCGATGGACATTTGAAGAAAAATTTCGAAAATTCCGTCATGAGTACAACCTCAATAGCTAAAAAGTCCGTCACGCAGGGGCTGCGTAAACTAAGCAGATTTCCCACGTGAAGTTTTACAATAGAGAAATCTGCCTAATAACAGCTGTAGTAGTAAATGACCTCTAAACCTATTCACGAGGGACTAATAGTTACAGAAACGGCCGCCAGAGCTCTCGGCGGAAAGGCCGACCACACGCAGAATACAAATGCAAATATCTCGGTTAATATTCAAGATACAGAATAAATGTATAGAACAATATTTATAGTAAATTGAATTTGCAATAAGATTTATTCTATACAATTTTTCGATCCGACGCATAATAACGGAGATATTTTGACTTTTCGAAAATCCTCCCCTCTATACCTCCCCCTCCCACTGGTTCGATTTCAGCCATTAACGAACTTGATCTTTCTTTTTACATAAAACGATTAAATTCCGAGTTTGGTAACGATCAAACAAAAATTGCGACCGCTAGAGCGGTAAGAGACAAATATATATATAAATATACAGTTTTGAACGGACTTCATTTTCGTCATCTACTAGGTAGGATTGATGGACATTTGAAGAAAAATGTCGAAAATTCCGTCATGAGTACAACCTTAAGGGAAATCTGCTAAAAAGGAAAACATTTCTGATGATGGGTATAATTCCATGCTGAACAGTGTTATTATCGATCAAACTAAAGACAACAACTATGTAATTAGTTGGAAATTATCTTTACACAACACATTCATTTCGATGATTTTAAAAGCACACAATTTGTTCATTGTTATTTATTTATTTGGTTTGTGCCCCACAGCAATGGTGATTGGAATTATTAGAATAATATATTTACTCCTTACCTTTGATGTACTTTTATTTTTTGCTTTATTCTTAAATATCTGATTGTTTCTCATATCCGGCCTTTTTGTCTAAATGAATATAATAAAAGTTAACCCTTTTAAATCTTTTTAAGTATGCTGAAGAAATATTCTATTTTATACTATATGTTTTTGTAAATGTTTATGTGTTTTAGATATGTTAGTATTTGTGGAATATATAAGTATGCATTGTTGTATAGTGAACAATACTACAAGCCTAGGTAGATTCTATTCATACAATAGATTCGCTCGATACCTCCAAAAAAATGGGATTTGAGGGATAAAGAGAATGAGGCACTTTACCAAAGGAAAATATTACAATGCTATTATTTGACAATAAAACATAGAGGAGTCATTTTCATAAGCATTCCGAATCCATAGTTGAGGGTCATCACGCGAATATATCTATCATATCCATCCCCTAACCGGCATGTGAGTCAGGCGAAAGGGAGATAAATCGGTACACGTCAGTGGCGTATATCGCGTGACAACGTGCCGCACGACAAATTGCACTTTTTCCACACGGCTATTATTTTCAACTTTTCCGCTTTCCAAAGTACAATCATTGCCCCCCAATTCTCGGCAATGTTGTGAATCATTATTCCAGGAAAGCGTATACAACCTCTAAGCTTTAAGTTATGAGTAATCCAGTCGCACGAATCTGAGTAGGTGCAATCACCTCCACATATTTTCCAAGTTTAAGACGAAGAGGAAATTATTATATTATTAGAATTATCATAAATATAACTTAAAATCTCAAGCCTACATTGCAACCAGACAACTTGTCGTATAATAGGATTCATATTTAACTGTGCTAGCAGGTAGATAATCATTATCTCAGTATTGTAAACTAGGTCTAAACCTATCCACAGAAATAGACCTTCATTATTCTATAAATGTGTGTTATGGAATTTATCACTATCTCGATTATTAACCAAGATATTTGCATTTTTTAGCTTTCGGCCTCCAGTAATCACCCCCAACCCTCCTTGACCTACTCATGCCATATTAACAATAACAATTATATTATGAAGAACGTTATTTGAAGATTTAATACGTAATATTGTTGTCAATAAACTTTTTTTTATTTTATTTTGGAGCGTTCGCAGCGAGGCGATATTGCTCATAAAAAAACAACAAAAACAATTTATATAAACAAAATGCAAAATGAAAATAGAAAACAAGAAAAAAATTAAATAATACAAAATAAGAACGCAAACAAATAACAAAACTCGACTAAATTTCAGAAAGCAACAATATAACAAAACACAACTAAATAACGGAACGCAACTAAATAAAACTAAATAACAGAACGCAACAATATAACAAAACACAACGAAAACCAACAATAAACACAAAATAACAAATAAAATAAATAAACAAAAACAAAACATTAAGTTCAAAAACAAAGACTGTAAAGACTAATAAAATTACGTAAACAATTATATAATTTCAATGGATAAAAACTAAACTAAAATCAAATAAATATAAATTAGTATGTACAATAAAATGAAGATTTCTAACACTTAAAATATTTACAATCATATGCTCTCACTTTCTTTATCACACATACAAACATGCATACACACTCACGCGCGCATGCACACGCACACATACGCGTGCAGGAACAAACACTCACACGCACGCACGCACACACACACGCGCAAATACACACACACACACACCCACATAAACATACAGTAAAACGGTTTAGCTGGAATTTAAAATATTTAATTTAAGAAGGATTAAAAAGGATTTTAAAATGTAACAATTCTAAATTTGTGAGTATATGTTAATGTCATGTAAATGTTGGAGTATTATGGGTATGTGTGGGCTACCTTCAGTAAGTAAGTCGTGTAAATCATAAGGGATCTTTAGATGGTCACGTCTTTTGCAGTCTGTTAGTATGTGTTTTATTGTAAGCGGAGCATTACACACATTGCAGTTAGGCATTCTTTTCTTTTGAAATAGGTAACCATGGGTAAGGAAAGAATGAGCTATACGTAGTCTCGTAAGGACTACTTCGTCTCTCCGTGTAAATACTTCAAATTTGTCACTCCATGTCTTAACTGTAGTTTTAATTTGTCTCAGTTTGTTGTCTGTTAGTAACCAGTCCTGTTGCCATTCTTGGAGTATGTTAGTTTTAATGTAGTTTTGTAGGTCGTCCGAAGTTATTTTTTTAATGTCAGTATTGGTGTTTTTTGTCGTTAGTTTTGCGAGCATGTCAACTTCAGTGCTTCGTCCAATATTCTGATGTCCTGGTAGCCACACCAATGTTATGTGATTTTGTTGATTTTGAATGTGTTCAAAAATGTTTGTTATAATAGGATGAGTGGAATATATGTTTTTTAAAGAGAGTAAAGAACATAGAGAGTCCGAAAATAAAATTATTTGGCGATTTTGAACATTTTGGAGGTTTTCTAGAGATAGGAGTATAGCTTGTAGTTCAGCTGAATAAATACCTGATGCGCAGTTTAATCTTTTGGCATATGTGTGTTAACGCAGCCCCTGAGTGACGGACTTGTTCGACTGTTCACCACGATACGAAGTTTGGTATTTGTGATTCTCGATTATGAATGAATTTATCAGTTTCTACTCTTTTATCGAAGTTCATAAATGTCCTAATAATCAACACCAGTTCTATACATAGACTGTATTGTGTTTATGAAAGCAAGCAACATATGGAGTGTATCCCAGTCAGAATTAGTCATGGCATAACAATGGGATGAGCTTTAAAGGAAGCAGAATACCTTGGGACTCTGCCAGAAGAAACTATTTATCTAAATTTGGATCCGATTCAAAATTCCCTCTAGTTACAGCATTTTAATCAAAAGAACATAAGTTAATACTTGAGGGGAGATAGTTAATAAATAACCACACATGAAATGTAATATATGTCATCTCACAATATAACTTATATACCTAAGTATGTAAATATTTCATACGTAGTAGAGGGGGTTTATTGAAGGCTGGGAAAAGGAAAGTACAAATAGCTCCCTCAGTATTTGAGTTACAAGATATTGTATTGAATAGCAATTGTAATGCATCAATAGGTCAATAAGACTGCTTCTTTAGATTTTTCAATTTGACTAATAATAACGAAAATATTTAGAATTTTCAAAACTCTCTCTAAACTCTTGCCACTGATCTGATTTCAGCCATTAACGCACTCAATATTTCCATTTTTGAAGTACTGAATGGTAAAGGAATATTGTATCTCAGGCAAATATTAAACAGTTTATAAATATAGTTTAGAAATAACCATAGTTTCATCGATTCCTGAGTAGGACATTTGAAGATATTTATCAAAACTCGCGTCTTGAATACAACCTAAGAAGCTAATTTCATTTAAGTGATATTTGCTAAAAGACGGAGATTATTCTTGTTTTTCCTGTAGCAGTTTGATAATGTTAGTGTATTAGAAAATCTATCTTTAAGGAGCGCACACTATCATTCCTGTATCGTTTGATATATTGACATTACGATGCCTATATAGTAGATGCAAGGATGAAATCTAACCCGGAAACAACATAATTTGTAATTTTGATGCCGCCAAATGGCGAAAACTCCATTGTATGTATGGTTGTGTGCGTGATCGTGTGTTTGCGTGAGTTCCAAATGAATTCCCGTTAGCCATAAAGCTCGGATATAAAATATTTTTAAGTCTGAGTTCATTAGCCTGTATAATTAAAGCTTTAAGGGAAGGAGGGTTGGTTGGAGGAAACACAAAATGCTAATTCCTTCCTTCCGTCTATAGACACTCAACATGCATATAACCTTTTTAGCAGATTTCCCTTAAGGTAAATCAGCTATTGCGGTGGTACTCATGACGCGATTTTCGAAACATTTCTTCAAATGTCCATCGATCCTACCCAGGAGATGACGAAAATGATGTCCGTTCAAAATTATATATATATTTGTCTGTTAACGCTCTAGCGGTACACATTTTTGGTTGATCGTTACCAAAGTCGATATTTAAACGTTTTATGCAAAAAGACAGATCAAGTTCGTTAATGGCTGAAATCGGACCACTGGGATGGGTGGGGTTTAGAGGGGGGGATTCGAAATATCTCCGTTACCATACGTCGGATCAAAAAATTCTATAGAACCAATCTTATTGCAAATTAAATGTACTACAAATATTGTTCTATACATTTATTCGTTATCTTGAATATTAACCGAGATATTTTGTATTAAATGTAGGCGAATAACGGACGAGTGAGATTTCCGGCAAAACCTAGTTCGGCCGTTTCCGTAACTGTTCGGCTCTCGAATGGAGATTTCTCTATTGTATAACTTCACGTGGGAAATCTGCTTAGTTTTCGCAGCCCCTAAGTGACAGACTTGTTTATTTATTATAAAAAAATCGACAAAAATAACTCCATTTTGATTATATACATATATCAAATTTCCGATTTTGTATATAAACCATTCTTAAAGCTACGGGGATTCTAAACTTTTACCAAAAAATCACATATTTTAATAAATACTCAAAATGCTTAAAATAACTAGTTTCATTCATATGAGGCAAAAATTGAAGACGTTAAATCGCTGTTAGCTAATTTCCGCTTAAAAATTTATAGCTGTAACAACTCAAAATAATTCTTTGAATTGGTAAGTTTGTTTTGATAATGGGCTTGTTATTTTCTTATTATCAGTCCGTAATTTGTGGGCGTTACCCCCACTATAAAAAGATGGAAGTCAATTAATTCTTCCTCTGATTTTTGTTATCAGTAAATCGCCTAAGAAATCTTGAAAAAAAATAATAATGAATTAAAAGTTAGAAACTTCAGTTGAAACTCAAAACCTTTTCTTTCAGTCAGTTATAATGATTCGCAAGCTTATCATTCCCAAAGTTTTACATTAACCAGAAACTTTACTTATTTTTTAAACGTTATAATAAACTGTATATAGTCATTCATGGCTAACTTTCGTTCGGTGAATACAGTTCGGGAAAAGAGTTACTTTTAAAGATTATTTAATAAGGCTTCAATTTACCATTTTCTTTTCAATTTTTCAACCCTATTAGAAATACTTGTTTAGACATTTGAGAAAGAATACTAATAATAATCATAATATAATCTGAAGAATAATATTAAAATTTTGGAATCGCCGGTCAACCGCTAGAATTCTGAAATTGCGGACACAGCACAGTGCCTTAATTTAATGAATCTAGAACCCTTTTATTTTCTCCTTATAGTAAACATATGGGAAGTTATTTATTTGAGTACATAATCCATTGCCATATGGCATACTACATGTATGGTTATGTTTAAATACATTTTTACGATATATACTATTTAAGAGGTTATTACCATATAATCAAATATAATAAAAAATAAAATAATAAATAAAGTAAAATAAAATTATGAAATAAGAAAGACAATTACAAATAAAATTAATAAATGAAAATGAAAAAAAAAATTAAATAAAGTTAAACTCAACCAATGCTACAGTTTTTATCTTCTTTAATTTGCGAGTCAATATAAGACAAATATATTGAATTATAATTTTTTTTCCTCACAATCAACTTTATATTCTAATGCATTTTTGCTACATCCATATATATACTTTTGATAAAATTTATGAGTTCTTTATTATATTTATTAAATAATAAATGAGTTGGTTTTGGTCAATCGGCTCCTTTTTATGAGATTTGATTTATTTTTATAACATGTTGAACAGTCATAGTGTATATGTATAAACGTTTGTGTAGTCTGTGTGTCGCAAGTCCATTTGTCATTGTCTTGATTTTTTTTTATTGTTGATACAGTTTTTGTTATTTTTCTCTTATATTGATTTTATTGCATTGTTAAATATTGAGTGAAATCGCCTAGCTGCGTGTGCTCCTGTAGAAATAAATAACAATGATCAAATTTATAGATACGAACGTACCAGTTTTCCAATTTAGGCAGACTGGCAGTGAGTATGATTTATTGTTCCCGAGTTAGCAATTATCAGAAATTATAATACCCCGTTTAAGCCCGACATTTCAGTTGGGAGAAATTTTCCTTCTTCAGATCATGAAAATAGTTTCAAAGTAGCATATTATTTCATATTATTTAAATAAAGTTCAGTAAGAGAAAATATGAGAAAACGAAAATGAAAACGTTCCCTTTAAATAATTTATCTCAAGATGGCCAGTGGTGATGAAACATGTTTTGTGAGGATTTGAATGAAAAAAAGTGTGAGAAACAAATAACCGTTTCCAATAGAACCTAACAGAAAAATCTTTTTTAACCTTCAGAAAAGTCCGTCACGCAGGGCCTGCGTGAACTAAGCAGATTTCCCACGTGAAGTTTTACAGTAGATAAATCTGCCCAATAACAACTGTAGTAGTAAGAAACCTCTAAACCTATTCACGAGGGACGAATACTTACGGAAACGGCCGCCAGAGCTCTCGGCGGTAAGTCCGAACATAGCCCACTCCTGCCGACCACACGCAGAATACAAATGCAAATATCTCGGTTAATATTCAATATACAGAATAAATGTACAGAACAATATTTATAGTAAATTTAATTTGCAAAAAGATTCAAGCTATACAATTTTTAGATCCGACGCATAATAACGGAGATATTTTGAATTTTCAAAAATTCCCCTCTAAACCCCCTCTCCCACTGGTCCGATTTCAGCCATTAACGAACTTGATCTTCCTTTTCACATAAAACGATTAAATTCCGAGTTTGGTAACGATCAAACAAAAATTGCGACCGCTGAAGCGTTAACAGAATATATATATATATATATATATATATATATATATATATATATATATATATATATATATATAATTTTGAACGGACCTCATTTTCGTCATCTCCTGGGTAGGATCGATGGACATTTGAAGAAATTTTCCGTCGTATTCATGACCTCAATAGCTGATTTCCCTTAAGGGAAATCTGTTAAAAATCATTATGCACAAGATGAACACTAAATAGTTATCAACAAACACAAATTTCATATCATGTAATTTATTTGTATTTCATACATTCATATAAAACTAGAACGATATTAGCAAGAAGCATGCGAATGTGTTGTATTTGCTCAAAATTTAATGTGTTAGTAGTCTGTTCGTTGCTCTAAAGAAATAGCGGAATACAGTCCAAAACAACTACCAAAATAACAACAAGGTTTATAGGGGGGAAAAAGAAGAAAAAAGCTTAATAGTTTGTTGAAAACACTGAGCTTCCTGAGCGACCTTAAGGAAAGTGAATCTATCGATCAGCTGTTACAGGAGACTTGTCTTGTCAGGAGAATGGCGGGAAGCCAAATTCCCGGGCGGAACTTTACCAAGTTCGCGGGGAAGAAAATAAATGGGATATGTTTCTGGTTCAGCTCGGTGTAATTATTTATAAGACATATTCTCGTAATTAAGGTTGGCATGAATGAAACGGCTTTGAATAAGATATGATCTACGATAATCAACTCTTAATAGTTATGTTTACAATTGAAAAATACATTTTCTTACAATTAAAACTGCTCAATCGCTCGGAGCAAAAAAGAGGAAATACCTAATTAGTTGTAGCGGAATATCTAGAAATCAGCCAATCAACACAATAGTATAAAAGCACGCACAACTAGATTATATGAACAATAAACTGTTTCCGTTTTTTGGGAGGTGTAAGAATGAAACCGAGTTTAACCCTCCCCCCTCCAAAAGTGTTTTATATAAAACAAACTAGGAAGAGGTCGAAGCCGTGGTTTTTAAATCAAATTTAAAACAAGAGTATGCAAGGGCATCACTAGTAAGAGACTTGCTGAAGATCAAGACATCAAAATCCAGCTACAACATGGAATATTCAACCTTATTGTAAATGAGTACTTCGAGACTCCATAACACCTGGAATTCACAACTAAAATTCACCAAAGAATTAGGTACCTTTAAAAAAACTAATTAGAAAAAATTGTGTCGATTTCCCTAACTGCTAACGAGTTCCCAACCTGCTTTTTAACAAAAATTAAAATATATATTTTTGATTTTCCTACCTGCTTCATAACAAAAATTAAATTAGTTCGGGATAAGAAGCAGTTGTTTTTCCATTTTCCGAATTCCTGAAGAGTTTCCTTCCATGACAAAAAATAAATCAAATATTACTTTTTTCTTAGCTGCTACTTAACAAAAATTAAACTATTTATTATCCATTTTCGTACCCTAGTAACGTGTTGTCTACCTAAGAAAATTGTGCTACAAAGCCTAAAAATGTATTTAAAAGCTCAGGACAGATTTTAATTGGGTCCTTGATGATAATGTAAATTTACAATTATTGTGGTAAAAATGTGAATTTGGCGGATTCAGTCAATGTATACTTACCTGCCAGAATGTTTAATATAAATTTAGTAAACTATTCTTACAATATATAGCGTTTCTAGTACTTCTGCTGTCATTATACACATAAGCTTTTGACAGCAGTTCAGATCAATTAAGGCTTTAGGAGCCACACAAATGTTACTTTTTGCAAAAAAAAAAAAAACTATTATAAATGATTTTTTTTTACGTATTTCCTGTACATAGTGACCCTATGTGGAGGGATTTTCTTTTTTGCACATCCCATGCATATTTGCATTATATGTGCATTTTGTCAAAACATTTAACAATTTTTATATATATATATATATATATATATATATATATATATATACTAAAAATGTAAACAAGAACGTGAAAATTAAACTTGACAAAAAAACATTATATAAGAACAATTAAGGAATACAATTAAATAACCAATAAAAAAATTACATAATATTAATATTATATTGTCTTTTCCTCTCTCATCTTAAGAACATAATATATAGATATTTTATTTTCGAATATAGGTGCTTCGAAAATAAAATATCGGGACTGATAGGCAATGCGGGAATATTAGCCTTTAACTGTCTTTGTATAACTTGAGTCAGTTTACATTCATAAATCAGGTGGGTGAATGTCCGTTCAGTGTAATTTAATTGCAAGTATTTGAGTCAGTAAGTTTGAATCTGTATAAGTAAGAGAATGTATTTCCGTGTCCAGTTAGTATTTCTGTTAGATGAAATGTATGTTGGGATAGTGAGATATAGGTTTTTAAAAAAGGTTTTCAGATATTTTAAATGATTAAGGGGACTCATGTTAGGCAAGTGAGTTAAAGCTTGGTCTTAATCTCACTTGATAGACCTAAAGTCGAGATTTCGATTCTGACCTGGGGGATAGGATGTAATATAGTGAAGAACTCATTAAATAAAACACTTAGTCCCACCCTTGCTAGAAAGGGGTGGAAACCTTTAGATAACCTGCCACAAGTAGCCTTAAGAGCACAAAGTCAAATAACATTATTATTAAATAATGTTGCCAGTATGAAGTAGAATTGCCCATATTTTTCTTTTATTCGTCCCATTCCGTTCCAAAGATGGCTTTAGCTCGGTATAGCTGTATCTATTCTATAATTCTCCATCGTTTAACGCTCTTCTCCCTAAGAATAACGTTGGATCTCTTTTTGCTTCACTCTGATCCCAGTTAACAAGACGTATCAGAATGGAGAATACTTTTTTTTCACGATAGGAGGTGGTTTATAATAAAAATATGGAATGACATATTTCTTATCGAGCAGGCAACTTTTATACTATTATAGAAAATTTAAGAAAAAAAATGGCTGCAGGAACACCTTTAATAATAATTAGATATTATTAAGGAACAATAAGTATATATTTTTAAGCAAGTACACCGACACATTTCATGTGAAACATTCCACATTCAAAAGGCGTATTTTAATAAATGTTTGGCATATCTCTCAAAATGGAAGTAATTTCAGTCGTCTAGATAAAGTGGGGATATATTTAAGTCTTTCTGTTGCACTTGCAGAACGATTAGGTTACTTAGCTGAAGTCCATTCCTATACAGACAGATCATAAATTCTTGAGTCACGGTTCATACTTTATAGTTGATAGATTTCAAATACTGTTTAAGATATCCTCGACGCCAGAAAATACGGTTTTCTTAAACTTTCAACTGATATAATAGACAGGAAAAACGTTATCTAATGCCAGTCAATGACCAACAAAGACACGCATACTTAAGAGGCTTCGTGGTCTCATAATTACTATCCATCTTTACAACCAGCTTATGAGGACAGATTTTATACTTACTCTTACTACATGAAATCCAAGTTCCTGTTGACATCCAAGAGTCTGTTGCAAGTCTTAGCCACGTTTAATAAGAACTTGATGAGCCACTGTACGCAGCACATGGTGCAATTAATGAAGTAAAAAACATGTTTTTCAACTACCTGACTAAATCCAATTTCAAGGCCAATACCAAGTTTTGAATGAGAAAGGCTGAAAGTGGGTGTAGAATCGTAGTCCCCCTCCAGTTGCCAAGAGTAACATTGGAATCAGATAAATCAAGTTATACCCCACTGATTTAGTTATTTCTTTCCATCTCAGCACGGTTTTAGCATTAACAGAAAGAAAATGCTTCATTTACAGATTGAGGGAAACTAGAGAAACCCCAAATAACTTTTTTTTTAGCATTCAAGAGATTTAACAAAATATTTAAAAAAAAAAGTTTTACAAAGACAAAAGAAACTTAGTAAATTTATTATTTTAGAGGGTTTCTAGTATTGACCGTATCATATATTTTCACAAACGTTTCGCTATTACTGATTCTTCAAGGTATCTCAACAAAGAATAGTAAATTTACAAAAATATAATTCAAAAGTTAGTTTTTAAAACTTGGATGGCAGGATGAAAAAATTATTATTATATTATACGTTTGTTAATTCACGAAGGGCAAATTTTAACATTTACTTTTTGGATGCTCTTTCTCATGTTCATATGTTGGTCAGATTGCACAGAATTTGGAACTAGGGCAAAAAGAACTTACTGAGTTTAGCAATCGTATTTCACTGAGAAAAAATGCACACAACAGCTCTAACAATAAAGTACGGGACCAAAAGTTGCAACGTATGAATGAAAATTGGATTCCCACTATTAAATTATATGTATTAAATTCGCCCACCTCACAATAGGGAAGAGACTGTGACAATGCGTGAGTTCAACTCACAATGCATTGACAATGCATCTGTCAACTAAGACAAATCTGGAATAGAATAAAAAGAGGAACTTAATTTATTGTTTCTATGAATGCATAAAAGGCCAACAGTACTTGTAATTGTACAAGATTCGCTAAGACGTGATTGCATCTACGAGAGTTTTAATTAAATTAGTTACAAATAATAATATTTTAATATTGAACAAATTCCGGGGCACTGGTAGTCTTGCGGTTTAAGTGTGAGTACATCTACCACTACCGTCAGTAAGCTGAAGGTAAAAAATATGTGCAAGTTTCATCCCCGCAAAAGGGGAACATTAGTTCACTAGGTTCTCTACCAGAGCGTGCTAGTGTCGCAGAGCTTCTGGACCAGCAGGAGTCTATCAAGTACGTCTGACAGCCCACCGGGACGACTAACAATTATAACTCTCTTAGATCCCGTCCACAGTTAGTATGACAGCGAGACAGGCCACTGACCCTCCCATCATTTTACTGGAAACTACTCATTCAATGCCCTTGGTTAATGGAAATGTCGAGATGATCACTCACTACTAAAAAACCCTAACCACAAATCCCTCGAGTCTCGCTCGGGGGTGGCTAAAACTTTCAAAGGTCTATAACGCCAACCAAAACAAAAATGAAAGGATTTCTCTACACCTCTGGGTTAAATAGAAGGAATTAAAAAAAAAAATGATGAATTTTAAAAGTTCAAGATAAACACTATTGTGAAAACCATGAAAAGGAATAGGGTTGGGCGGAGGGATGATATTGGTAGCCCCAGAGGTTTATCCAGAGTGGGGATGCTGAGAGGGCCCAATCAGCAGTTTCAAATGGGAATCGAGTGTGGATCGAGTAACACTTGACCTAAATCGAGTCAAACAAGTTAATTGCTCCTCTTTCAGTTAGCACTGTCGAAGGGGCCCCGCCCGTTAGCACTAATGAATCAACCCCAAAAGCTAGGCAGAGCATTTGAGGTCTGTGAACTCGACAATTCAATGAAATCATTGTTTAAATTGTCAAAGATTGTATTTAAATAGCGCATTATGCACATGCTTCTTATATTTATGATGTTTCTCCTGTTTCTGCTGTTAGAAATTTTTCGATTTCATAAACTTCAGAGCTTTGGTATGAGGTTCCAAACATTGCAGAGATGTAGGGAACCGAGGTATAAATATAGAAAGTGGAATAAACCACCACGGTGCTGTCGAGAAAGAAGAAAGGATTTTTAATTTCCTCCCAGCATAGAATCACGCTGCCAAGTCCCCATTCTTCGCAAGGGACGACCAACGGAATCAAGATGCCTATCTAGAATGTAATCTCTTTCCTTCTGCATGTATTTTAATACAATGTAGAAGTCATTATACAACATCTTCGTATGGCCGTTTAACACTTTTACCGAAACACCAGTCTGAGAGGCCGGCAGGGATTTTTATATTTCATGTATTGTAGACCTACTAATATTGGTGGGCTCTCCACTTCATTAGCTGTGAGTCTTTCCTTCCTCTACACACAGGAAGTGTTTTGGGATAGTTTGTCAACGGCATTCGACCTTGACTAGCTATTGCTCGTTTTGCTCTGGTCTCGTGTACCTTTAGTTTCGGTTAATAGCCTACATATTGCTGGTCTAAGATACGGGGAAATTCGGTTTACATATGTCGTGATGTTGTGTACCATTCATTACAGCTTGTAACACTGTTTGTTCGTATTCTTTTCGTGTGTGTTTTACATAGTATATGATTTGCTATGGAGCCTTCCACGATCCATCGACCAATAAAACGTTCATCGTTACGATCTATATATCGTACGGATGACAGTTATTTCAATGAAAGGATTAAAAATGACAATAATAGATTAAATGTGATACAAGTTATTCAAACAATAAATAAAAACAATGAATTTGTTGATGGGAATTACTATTAACCCTTCCAGGCCTGTGCGACCAGATGATTCGGTTTACACGGAATTCATGTTTCGGTAAGAGTGTTAAATAAAAGTAATGCAGCATACTTTACACGGAAACATTCAAATTAAGCAAAAATTTCGTTTTAATATGTAATGGCTGAGAAGTGGTGACATCATTGACTAGCATACAAAAAAAAAGTCCACTACACAGAGACTGCGTAAACTAAGCAGATTTCCCACTTGCCGGCTTAACACACAACTGATCCCCTCTTACCACAAAATCTCTATTTTTATATAAAAACCCGAGGAGAAGGATGCGGAGGGTACTGAAAGCTCTAAAAACCAAAAAGTACGAATAACTCGCTCAGCATTTGAGTTACGAAAAAAAGTCCGTCATGCAGGGGCTGTGTAAACTAAGCAGATTTCCCATGTGAAGTTTTACAATAGAGAAAACTGCATACTGGTAACACAATACCACCCTGATTAAATACAAACGGTAATGAGAAATCTTTCAGTTAAAAAAAAAATCCCAACTGAAACGGCTTCGGAATTGTAAGAATAGTTTATATTTTAATAACTCAAATTTTAGTAGTCCAAGAATTAAAGAAGGGGGGAGGGCGGATAAACAGAACGTATTTGCATAAATCTCACAAAGTAAAGAAGGTAAGATAAAGTTAGAAACGACAGGTAAGGTTAGAAGTAGCCTCCCACCTGAGCCGAGCAATGACGGAAATGGCCGACCTAATCCGAACTATACCCGACTACAGACTTCATAAAAATGCAAATATCTCGGTTAATATTCAAGATAGAGACTACATGTATCTAACAATATTTATAGTAAATTTAATTTGCAATAAGATTGATTCTATACAATTTTTCGATCCGATGCATAATAAAGGAGATATTTTGAATTTTCAAAAATCCCCCTCTAACCCCCCCCCTCCCTCTAGTCCGTAAACTAAGATTTCCCACCTGCTAATATAACACACTAGTGATCCCATCTTACTACAAATTCTCTACTTTTATATAAAAACCTGATGAGAAGGAGGTGGAGGGAACTGGAAGCTCTAAAAACAAGAAAGTACGAATTACTTGCTTAGCACTTGAATTACGAAAAGAATGTATAGACGAACAATTGTAGACCATTAATAGTTTAAAAAGATTTGTTATGTAACATTTCATGTTGCAACTCATAATAACGGAAATATTTTGAATTTTGGAATTCACCCCATTATTCCAACTCCGACTTCAGCCAATACCTTTAGTGTTGACTGAAACGGGTAAATATAGATTATGGTATAGATCAAATAAACATTTACGAGACAAGAACGTAAAATCTCAATTGGTGACGTCATCATGACATAACGTATTTTCCATATTTGATATTTAACCTTGGAATGAAGTGGTTCATGATATAACTCCTTATTCTTAATATGACAAGAGTAGGTATAGATCATATTTGGTATTGACTAAAATCGGACTAGGAAGGTGGGAAATTAAAGAGAGGGGGGGGGGTTCAAAAATTCAAAATATCTCCGTTATGACTCGACTCGCGAATTGTAATACAACCAATAGGACTATCTGTGTATAGGACTATTGTTGTTTATATAATTGTTATTCTATGACTGTTTTCGTAACTAAAGTATTAGGCTTTATACGTACTTACTTGTTGCCAGACTCCGGTAAACCACCCCTTCCCCCTAACGCACGTGAGAAATCTGCTTAGTTTACACAGCCCCTGGATCACGGACTTTTTTTTTCTCCATTGGATGAGGTATTGCGCGAATACAGATGAAGTAGGGGAAATGTTAGATAGATGGGCCTATAAATCGATTGTTGTAGCCGGCAGACAGCTTGGCGACCATTCACCAGTGGAATCCCCTGCTCCCCTTTATCCACACCAATAATTGCCAATTATCCTATCACCTCCTAATTATCAACTTATATTCAGATACTACATTACTTCCGAGGATAAATCAATCTGTAATTGACTCTCCTCAAGCACTGGCGAGGTTTCACTTTCAGCAAGCGGACGCTTATCTTACTTAGAATTCCCTTGGCCAACAGATCGGGTCAGCGGGGAATACTTTTTTTTTCTAGTTTCAGACCATTCTAAGAAAAATAACATAAAAATTGAAAATCTGTTCCAACTGTCCGCCCTTTCGTCGCGTAATCACTCAAAAACAGCTCGTAGGATTTTCATTGATTTTTGTTTGTGAGTGAACTATCTTAAGATATAAGGTAGGCCAGTGGTCGGCAAAGTGTAGCTCTTTGGCTCCTTACGCGCAGCTCTGGCGCAAATATCAACGGCAGGTGCAATAATATTTTCACTTGGAAAAAAAAACCTGTTAAGAAAAAAATTACATTTTATTTTGTTAAATTAAAATTCTTCCATATTATCAAGAGTAAACTGAGAAGTCATTTTATTGATGAGAACTTGGAATCATGTCTAAAATTAAAAATAACAACATACAAACGATTTGTTGTGGTATGGTGGACTGAGTGGTTTTCAGTAAATGAATGCTAAAGATTTAAGATGTGTAGTAGATTGGAAAATAAAAAGGAGCAATTCTCCTTCACTTTGAATGTATTCATTGTTTCACAATTTTAAAAGCACATCTCCTGAGATAATTCGCTAATAATTGCTTATACTTCAGTTACCAGGATAGCCCTGATTCAGTTTTCAGTGAAGTTTATCTGAAGTTTGAAGGTCGAGCTATTGAAAGTGTGTAGCACTGAGAAAATTGTTGTGAAATGCTATTTTATATATATATATATATATATATATATATATATAAAACTAGTGTCTTTTACTATCAAAAGTGTTATAAAAGACAACCATCGTTGGCGGGTTGAATTGGACATGATTTCCAAAATATAAAGATTCCGTAATATAAAGATGATTTACAAAATCATTCCGTCATATTCATCAATAACTATATATTTTCCCAAATGCAATACCTTTTTCTCTTCTATTTGACGTATTCATTGAACACGAAGAATGTCTGGTCCCCTAATTTCAGAAATCAAAAATTCGAAATTTATAAAGGCGAATAATGTCTGAGCCATTTTAAACACAATACCTTGTTTATATTTTCTCCATAAAACGACTATTAACGATGTAATTGACGAAAATGTCTTCACGTGGAAGTAAACTCCTCCCCCTCCCAGTTGAAATTTGAATTCTCATATAGCCTACGTCAGCGGTCGGCAAACGTTTTAGCCAAAGAGCCAATTATGAACATCACAACAATTTCAAAAATAATTGGGAGCGAATTCTGCTTGTTTAGTAAAATTTAATTACACACTAAATAAGTAGTATACTAAATGAAACTAAATTTCATTTTTAATAAATATTTATTAATGCGAACAATGTGCTTGCATCTCCTAGGAAAGTTTGAGTTGTTAGGTTCCAATGTATACAGCTGTACTAAAGCATTAACTGGAATTATAAAAAAATAAATAAAACCCTTGTAAATTTGATGTGAACGGAACGTTTAAAGAGGAAAAGTAAAGTGTATCAGCATAAACGTTAAATGTAAATTTTAAAAAGGGAAAAACTAAAATAAATATTTTGCCTTGCTTTTAATATTCTGGCAATCAACAACTTTAATCTGACGTGATCGAAGAGTTCAATTTCTGAAGACAGATATGTGTTATAGTCTGTTAATATTTCATCAGCAATCAACGGATAAATGGCTTTATCAAGAGTCACGAAGGAATAAATACATAATAGCGTCTGAAAAAAAAAAACAACAATAAAACCACAAGTCTAAATCAACAAAACAAACCACTAGAATAATAAATGTAAATGAGGAAACAATTAGATAAGCACGACGGGCGAAGGACGCTAGATACTAAAAGGAAATATTTCTTAATAGAACATGTGTGCAGTTATCGGTACGATCTTACACCAAAGATCTTGAAGTACCAGCTCCACTCAGTCCTCTCCTTTGCAGAACACGGTAATAGCAGCTTTCCCTTGAGCTATCAGTTCTAGATCAACTAACCGTTTTCATATATATATATATATATATATATATATATATATATAAACAACAAAACAAAATAAGCTGAAGCTTTCTGAGGGTACCTATCTGGTTGGTCAGCCTCCTTTATTGGTAATATATATATATATATATATATATATATATAGCCACCTTTATTGTTAATATGTATATATATATATATATCTAGGTTGTTACAAAAGTCCTTGTTCACAAAATTAATTTTATTCAAATGTGAGTACAAAATTTACAAATCAAATTTATTCTTCAAAATACAGGCCATCTTTTTCAACTACTTTAGCCCATCTTTCAGCCAAAAGTTGTATTTGATGTTGATACCACTCTGCAGTTTTCGAGGCAAAGAACTCATCGCATCCAGATTTGACATCATCGAAGTTCTCGAAGCGCCGACCTTTCAAAAAATGCGCCATTGACCTAAAAAGTCCATAGTCAGATTGTGTGTCGTCTGGGCTGTAAGGAGGGTGGGGCAAGACGCTAATCCCGTTCATTTCTGAAAATTTTTCTTTAACTAATCGTGAGCGATGTCTAGGGGCGTTGTCTTGCTGAAATAACGCTTGATTCCTATTAATCAAAGCGGGGTATTTCACTTTTAAAACTTCATATACCCTATCGAACTGTTCACAGTATAGCTCAGCGTTGATAGCCCTGTCCTCTGGAACCAGCTCGAAGTGCAAAATGCCTTCATAATTCCACCAAACACAAAGCATAATCTTTTTTCCGAATCAATCTTGGCGTATCTCTGCTTGAACCGCTTGGCCTTGCTGAAACCACTGTTTGCTATTTGCTACTATTTGAACGGACGTTTTGGACACCAAGCTTTTTGAAATGCAGGCTTATTGTATCATTTGAAACTCCTATTTCTTCGGCTAATCCTCGAGTTGTGACATGTGGATTCCGACCAACAGACTCAAGTAGCACTGGATCATCGACGACTGAAGGACGACCTGATCTAGGTTCATCTTCAATCCTTGTATTCCCAGAATTAAACCGCCTGAACCAAAATGCGGCAGTGTTTCGATGCACCACACTTTCCCCTTCCACTGCACAAATTTCCTCGGCCGAGGCCTTTGCACTAGAACCTTTTTTCCAATAATGCCTAAGAAGGCCGCAGATGACAAATTTTTCTTCCGACATTTCTAGTGAAATTTAATAAACTGAATGAAAGGCAGGGACAGTTGGCGTACATAAATAATTAGAGGATTAGTTAATGTAAACATTGGCATAAGAATTGTATTCGTCAGAGATGAAATAAGGATTAAATTAGAGACCTCAATGTAAACAACTTGATATGCACAAGTACTTTTTGTAACAACCTAGTATATATATATATATATATATATATATATATATATATATATATATATATATATATATATATATTGAACGCTCGTCAGAGAAATTTCCTCGGGGTTATAAATATTATACACCTAAGAACTCAAATGGATTTTGGCACATTTTCCAACCTCCTACCAGATATCCTACGTGTGCACGGGATCTAAGAGAGTCAAATTCGTTAGTCATCCCGATGGGGGGGCAGACGTTTATATTCGTTTGAACAACGCTGATCCATAAGCACTGCGGCACTAGCGCGCTCTAGTAGCGAACTCGTGAACTAACGTCCTGTCTTGGCGAGGATGGAACACACCTAATTCTACCTTAAACTTACTGATAGTAATGGTAGATGTACGCACACCTACATCCGCACGGCCACCTGTACCCCCCCACCCCCGAAATATATATATATATATACATATATATATATATATATATATATATATATATATATATAGTTTGTGTGTCTGTTTGGGAACACAGCTCATTGGCTCTACTAGATGAAGGCAGTAAAGTAGAAATTGCATCATAAATACTAGAAAAGGCTCACACACGGAGAACAGCACATTGACCAATGCCCAGAAAAAAAAGTCCGTCACGCATTGGCTGCATAAACTAAGCAGATTTTCCACGTGAAATTTCTCTATTAAAGAACTACACATGAAAAATCTGCTTAGTTTAAGCAGCACCTGCGTGACGGACGTTTTTTCTAGACATTGGTCCATGTGTGGATTCTCTGTGTATGAGCCTTTCCTACAGTTAATAAATGTATATAGCAATAATTATAGTAAATTTAATTTGCAATATGTTTGATTCTATACAATTTTTCGATCCGACGTATAGTAACGAAGATATTTCGAATTTTCGAAAATCCTCCCCTCTAAACCTCCCTCCCACTGGTCCGATTTCAGCCATTAACGAACTTGATCTTTATTTTTATATAAAACGTTTAAATATTGAGTTCCATAACGATCGAGAAAAAATTGCGACCGCTAGTGCGTTAACAGACAAATATATATATATATATATTGAATATATAATTTTGAACGGACCTCATTTTCGTGATCTCCTGGGTAAGATCGATGGACTTTGAAGAATATTTTTGAAAATCGCGTCGTGAGTAACGACCTTGATAACATTGATACACGGCCAATGTGCAGGCCTTGAAACTTGAGAAATGTTTCACTGATAAAAAAATATCAACTGAAAACATATCTGCAGTTTTAAAAGAAGGCCCCACAAAATGCAGGCATAAGCTAATGAAGTGGTTGCCTATATATCAGACAGAGAATGAAGGAGAGCAGGTGTCTTCCATCAATGTCAAAACTTGGTTATCCAGCACCACGAACCATGATTCCACCCATGATTCATCCCCTCGCTACCAATCAATCAATGCGCTTTTAGTTCTCCAACAGCTTTTAGCTTCAGTCAGTTCCATAGAACAATTCCTCTAAACTAAATGGAGTTTAAATGTTTGATAGTTTAGTTCTGGTTTATTCGGTTGGTTCCCACATAATCATTTCAAAGGGGGTAGTTTCTAAATAAAGGTGGATTACTGCCAAATATCGCCAAAAGGACCAACACATGAGTAGATATCACAAGATAAAAGAGAGTTTAGAGAGTGGATAAAGTACAAACTCAAAAATTCTACGTTATTGTTTGTCTAACAAAAAATGTTCTTTAACCAATATTCCCAGACATACTGCAACCTAAATATTAAAATTGTTATTTGTATTTTTCCGTTTTCTGTCTTCAGTAACCCCACCCTTCACTTTTACTCATATGATTTAACAATACAATGTCTAATTATATTAGTTATTATAAGTTCTAAATGACGTACGTTTAAAAAAAGTCTTATTAGCGACAAGGATAAATGAAGGTTGAAATTTATTGGGTAAATTTTAAGCTACAACAATAAAATAAGAAGACATTTTTCGGAGACATCAAACATTTCATGGATTGGGACGGGTACATACAGCTTCCAGAATACCCCTAAGAAGCTGTAGATTTAAGGTCTTACAGTTGAGTATTTCATGGAAAGCAAAAATTGCAAGTCTTGTTTGAGCAAAGATTCTTCCTGCGAAAAAAGAGATTAGGATATGAGATGTCAATCCAGAAAATGAAAAAACTGCTTAAAGAGACTCGTTGCGATTCGAGGATTCACATTTTCTGCGTGGAGCGTGGATTAAAATCAGCTTAAAATCACACATTAGTCAATATATTCCATAATATTCGTTTTATAAAGAATATGTGGAGAACATATTGTTTTTAGAAAAAAGATGCATAATCAAAAAGTTATTTACATTTATGAATTTCAAAGTTTTGACATTTGAACTCTTGGCGACAAATAGGCAACTCAAGTATCATGAAAATAAGGATCAATAAAAAGGCCTTGTCCTTTACTGATTTTCGGCACTTTCGGAATCAACGCTCCATCGTCAGTGCCTGCTGATTATAGCTGTGTAGTCTGGATCACGACCGCCGGGCGACTTCGCCATAGCTTCCCTAGAAGATATACCTAAGTGTATGGGTTTAAAATGACTGGATTGGTTAGTGTATAAATTAATCCAGACTTTATATTATCACCATTAAACATTTAACACGCCGTTGACGGTGCTAAGCACCTAGTTGTGTTATATACCATTGGAGAGCTAGCTCAAGCATTAATATTTACGACTGCATAATTTACAACAGTCCTTCACCTGGGATGATTTTGTTCCATAGCAGTGTCTGGATAAGTACACTCTGGAGCCCAGTAGAAGGTCCCACTGGAGCTGACACAGTAAGCCTCCAGCCGCAACGACCTCCTTTAAATTGATCGACCCCTTCCGCACTCAACCAGCACTTCTTTTCTCCATGAGGGCTTACGAGACAATAGCGGAGCTGCTCCTCGCCACTTGTAAAGTTATTCTCAAGGCTCCCTCCTCAGCAAAAGCTAAACCTCCTTGAATTTCTTTAGATATTGAACAAACAAGGATCACGCTCAAACGTGCACCACTATAAAAACTTGGTCTCTAATTCACTAAAGGTGAGGGTTAGGAGCGTTCTACATACAATTCTAGGAGAAGAATACAAAACTATCAACATGACTCCTATCCTTCATTTTGGGTAGTTTTTTAAAGATTCGTCTTATTTGTAAGGATATTAGTAATTAAAGAGTAGCGTACAAAATCTCTCAGTATTTCTATTCTTTTAAACTGGATTACTCCTCACATTCCAAATAAATTCTACGAAATAACTGCTCTACGGTGTGTTCAGATACCCACAGCCCATAAGAGAAAAGTTTATTCCTTGAAAATAGTTGATATATGTCATTAAATATATAGGAAGGCTCACTTTATAAGATGAGCTCATACCTTATATATACAATCAATAGGATTTTATTTATTATGAAGAGCTCCGAAACTATGGCAACTTGGCTCTTTTAAACTATAGGAAAAAAAAAAAAAAAACACAAGTAAACGAAATAACAAAAAATGGAACACGAAATAATGTAAAGAACCAAACTAAGGGAACGAAATACAAAAGAAACAGGAACACAACATAGAACTAGAAACAGGTGGTAAATAAATAAGTAAAAAAACTTGGGAACTTTGAAACATAAACTATTCATAAAAACAGGCATCATTCAAATTTAAACACGTCTCACTCAGAAACAGGTCTCATTTAATCAGGTCTCTTCTTGAATCTACATAATTTCTATTTGACCATCCTGTAACATTGCGTTTTATTTCCAATAGTTTGTTGTAAGTTCGTAACCAGTGTTTTTTTTACAGTCATTAGAAAATATAAGCAAAATATAAAGAACTTATGGATCCAACATGGTTTTGAGAGCAGAGATATTTTTAAACTAAAATTTACTTTTCCCAAGGCAATAAATTCTGACTAGTTTTTTTTTCATATAATCCTAGTTTTAACTTTTTGTTTACGTTTTCAGACCTACTTAAGAATAAGAATAGGCAAGAGAAAAATTACCACGTTTCATTTCGAGTAACAATTTTTATGACTGTACTGCCTTACCAGGTCAATATTTCAAAATAAAATATCATCGAGTTTTAAATAAACATTAGAACGATTCTTGGGTCCATATTTTACTCCAAGTAATATTCCTTAAATTAACAATTTACATTTTCGTGTTAGTTAAGTATTATTTTTAATTTATGAGATAAAGTAACCACAAATATTATGTACCATGAACGGTTGTAAATTATATACAACTCAGCTAGATAAAGAATAAGGATTAAAATATATATGCATATTGAGCAACTATGCCCCGAAGGTGGCGATGTCATTGGACTATTGTGTGAAATACTTAATCAATCGTGGGGTGATTTTTCTTTCGTCTGTTCCCTTTTATTGTATTGTGTAACGTCATTAGTCACTGAGGCATATCAAGACAGTTCTATAAATCTTCCTTTGGAAATATCCTAGCAGGTTCTAGACGCCGGCAGCCATGTACTCTATACTGGGAAACTGGGGTTGGGCAGAGAGAGAGGGGGTGAGAGAGAGAAAGAGAGAGAGAGAGAGAGAGAGAGAGAGAGAGAGAGAGTGAGTGAGAGAGAGAGAGAGAGAGAGAGAGAGAGAGAGAGAGAGAGAGAGAGAGAGAGAGAGAGAGAGAGAGAGAGAGAGAGAGAGAGAGAGAGAGAGAGAGAGAGAGAGAGAGAGAGAGAGAGAGAGAGAGAGAGAGAGAGAGAGAGAGAAGGAGAGAGACAGAGAGTGGGAGGGAAGCGTGGGGTATCTTTAGGAAATTAAATTCTTTAGGATTTGCCTTGTTTTGGTATAATGAATTATTAAGTGTGTTTGCTAGAATATACTGGCGAAATTAATTAAAGTTCCCTTAGGATATTTTATTAGGTTTATTAAATAAAATTAAGTTTTTAACATTTGAAATAAATAAATTAATTTTAGTCTGGCGTAAACTAGGTCAGAAACCAAAGAGAACACAGGTGTTACTAATATGACGAGCACCACATCAAGGAGTATTAAATTCTTACTGAAATTATCCCAGTAAGACTGAATTATTAAGGTGCATATCTCCATGGCTCATATCATTTTCCTCAATGAAGTCATATGGCTTCGTCTACTTCGCTGTATTACATGAGAGAAGAGAAGTTGTTCAAAGCAAAAGATTTCTAAGAATCAATGTTGAACACTCGGTATATATTCCCTAGTTTTTATCATAAATAAAGCTTAGGTTAGCCATGAGGGTTAAAGCGTTGGCTTCAATTCACATGATAAACAGAGAGTGGTGAGTTCGATTCCCGCCTGAAATTTATTTTGTGACGAACTCATTAATTAAAATCCTTAGTCGCACCCTGAACAGAAAAGGGTGGTTACCTGTAGATAACCCGTCCCAATTAGCCATAACACCAAAAAGTGGACCTTAATAAAAAACGTAATTACATTTGTGAAATCTTAACTATCAATTTCACAGACAAATCCTCACTTCACATGGATACTTTGAAATTGAGATTAATTCAGGTCTTAGTGGTCAAAAAAATCCCAATTACTAAATGATCATCAGATTTCACGTTTTTCGTATGGAGTACGAATGTATTTTTTCAACATTAATGATGTTCTACATAAAAATAAAAAAACTTTTATATAAAGACAATTCAAATACGGGGTATTTACGAGTAGATATAGCTAGTATTTCATTGAAGCGGTGCACGACTAAATATGAATCCTAAATTTTATTAATAATAGGGAATCTGCAGATTTCATTAATTTTAATGGAACTCTCTTAAAATATCATTTTAAACGTCTTCCACGAGGCCTTGCTAGGTGAGAAGGAAAGGTCAATTCATGAAGTAGTTGGAGAAACACAAACGAGTCAAAACTTAGCTAAGTGCCCATAATAGAAAGACACAAGCTGATGACCGCGCTAAACCATTTTTTTTAATTTATTTATACAGGAGCACCCGCATCTTGGCGATTTGGCTCAAAGTTTCACAATGTAAAATGAAAACAAAATTATAGAAAAATAACAAAAACAGAAACAACAAATAAAAAATTAAATACAACAAATAATCATTAAATACTAGTAATAAAGACAATTAATAAACATTAGACTAGTAATAAAGACAACAATTTAAAATGGTTTTAATAAAAAAAAGTTATGTTATTCCTATATACTAGTACATTTATATTATTTTTTTTAAATTTTATTTGTTTAGTTTTGTACCCCATAGCGATGGTGATTGGCATTATTAGGATGATATATTTATATATTCCTTCATGTGCTTACCTTTTTTGTACATTTATATTATGGAAAATATTTCTTTAATGTCTGATTCTTTCTCATATCCGTGCTTTGTCTAAAGAATATAATAAAAGTTAAACATTTTAAATCTTTTTAGGTATGCTCTAGACCTATTCTATTTTGTATTATATGTTTTTGTAAATGGTGATGTGTTTTAGATATGTTAGTATTTGTGGAATATATTGGCTGCTGTCAGTTAATAGTTCTAAATCAGTTACAATACGAAACTAATATTGCCGTTACGATAGTGTTTCTCGAAACAGACAAGCCACTTTTGGAATGTAAAGACGCAAAAGGTTTTCTGAAATATAGCCTATGAGAAGAAGTAAGCTGGTGATGAACGTCGAAACCAGAGAAAAGATAAACGACGAAATCTAATGCCTACGAACATCTAGGAGCCATGATTGCTATTCGCAGAGAACCACTTTTTCCTGTAGGGAAAAGTAAAACTGTGTTGTTTCGAGGACAGAAATAAAAACTCTTCAGGGTCGCAGGGAGTAATAGATTCACATTTATTATAAAAGTAGTAATAATATTAAAATCATACCAGTGAATGAGTACGTTGCCTCCACGGAGCCTGGCGGCATGAATGAAGTCGTTACATATAGGGAAGTATTGCACCAAGTTCTGGTCGGGCGTGTCAGACGCCATCACGCACAAATACTGTTTGTCCTGCAACAAATAACACCAGTGTAAAGAGCATTAATCGTCATTGTAAGCTGCGGGATCCAATAAATAGATTACAACATCTTAGGCTAAGACGTGGAGAAAGATTTGGAGGGTGTTCCAAACTTAGAGTAACTAAGCTCCGGTCCCTGTAAAGCCTCTTAAGTCACAAACAACCATTCACAAGTAAAACTCAAGAGTGTTTCTCGAATTGGACTTTGTGACTATTGAAAATTAAGTAGTGTGATAAATATTAGAACACAAAGCTTGTCTTGTCATGAAAGTTCTACTTGTTTGAAGAAAATGCCAAATATAATAAATACGAAGAATAGCAACAATAATCTCAAAAGACCAATCAATATATGCATAAAATAAAAAAACTACATAATATTTATCGGTATCAATTTATTACCACTAATCGAAGGTAACAGTCTACGAGAAAAAATTAGTCACGTTGAAAATTATAATAGACATTTGCCAACATCTTTTGATTTGGGATACCACCACAATTTCCTAGACAGATTGAAATATGGCAAAAACTGGCAGCTAAATACTTATCCAAACTAGTGACACAGAGAGGTCACCCGACATTTCAGAGTATATTCCACCCTCTCTACTCACGGCTATACGACCAAAACCTTATTAGGAATTAGGCTGAGAAGAATAATAGACAAACTATTACAAAACTCAAACAGTCTTGATGAATTCGACCCAACTCCACCTTGGACAATTCAAGAAATATCTATAGATACAGGAATCACCAAACTCATAAACAAATCGTCCCAAGAGATCAACTATTGGAAAATAAAGGAAGCTTTCATTAATAAAATAGAAAAATATCAACACCCAAAGATAATATAGACTGATGGTTCGAAAATTACCGAGTCTTCCTCCTGCGCCTACTGCGAAGAAAATGCCTGCCAAAAATTCAAACTCAACAAATTAACCAGCATCTATTCCGCCGAACTATTCGCAATTAAATTCGCTTTGTATCACTGCATTTGCAACCACTCAACTCAAGAAAAATTCCTGATTTGCACTGACTCGTTGAGTGCCCTATTGAGTATCAAAGATGTATTCACAAACAACCCAATAGTAAAAAAAAAATACAAAATCAAATACAATGCTCCGAGAGCTAAAAAGAGCCGTCTACTTCATGTGGATTCCAAGCCACGTGGGAACAGATGGAAACAAAAAGCAGATTTAGCAGCCAGAGAAGCCCATCAACTCGACTCCATCACCCCAACTACAATTACATCTGCAGAACTCTACCAACCACTCAAAGAAGAAATTAATAAAAACTGGCAACACATGTGGAATGAAACCCAGAACAATAAACTAAAAACTATTAAAACCACCATCCGTCCATGGAAATATTCGACAAGAGACAACAGAAGAGATGAAGTTGTATTAGGAAGACTCCGAATTGGGCACACACGACTTACGCATGGCTATCTTATGACAAAAGATCAACCCCCGATTTGTGAGAAATGTAACACAGAACTGACTATATATCACATATTAATGGAATGCCATAAGTATACAGATATTAGAAACAAATACAATATCTCCAATAGTATAGAAGTGGCCCTTGGAGATAACCCATATGTGTACATAATTTTTCAATCCGACGTATAATTTCAAGATACAGTAAGATATTTCAAATTTTCGATATTCACCCTCTAAACCTCCCTTCCACTGGTAGCTTTCAGACGTTAACGAGCTTGTTCGTTCTTTTTAAATAAAACAATTAAATATCCAGTATATATATATATATATATATATATATATATATATATATATATATATATATATATATATATATATCCCAGGCATCCCATATAATTATTATACTGAATCTGTTATAAATAAACTGTATCTAATGAAATTAAACATTCTGAATTATTTATAATTATTTCAACCAAGAATTTAAGCTAATAAACTTCAAAGAGAAATCTTTCATATAGGCAGGAATTGCTGCGTGGCTCAAACTGGGTTAATCCTACAAAGCGAAATTGAGTTCATTTTCAAAGGCAGTATTCACCAGCAATAGTTACTACATTTTTTGGTTTATTTTAACAATTGTTCTTTAAACTGAGTTAACCAAATCCCTTTAATAGTACTATACAATATAAAGGTCTGTTTCTCTTACGCATATTCTATTATGTATGACTGATGTTAAGGTCCATGGAATAAATTATGTAAAACCGCGAAAACCAATACAGCCTATATTATTTAGCAGAAAGGGGTTGGCTGACCAAAACTTAATACATGTAGTCAAAATTTTAAATTTTGTTTGGTATTTTTGTATTTCATTAAAGCTCAACTTCAGTCAAATTGAACATGGGATATCTATTTTTTCTTTATTTATTGAAGTAGGTCTTTGAGCTGCTTTGGTTTGCAACAGCTGTGTTTCAGACAGATGGGGTGGAAAAGCTACCCCTAAAAGAGACTTGGATGAAGGTCAGGCTCTATCTACTTCATTCCCCTTCATGCACTGATGGTTCGAAACCTAATTACTGTTGACATGTCTATCCTCCTATCTACCTTGCCTCACACACACAATACCAAGATATATATACTGTAATCTATACAGCTGATATCACTTTCTTAACAATTCTATGAGTAAGTATTTTCGGTGAGCAATCAGCACCATTATACGCACACCAATATTCGATTGATATAATAAGTTTATTGTTTTCTTTTTATGCACTATTTACTGATTCTAGGGAATTTTATATAGTCCAATTACACACATTAAAAAATAAATAAATATGAACTAGATCTCTGAGGTAAATCATATCAAGATGTTTTTCAGGGCCTTCAATATCTCTGGTTTCTGAAGAAATGTATTTTGTTGAATTATATTGACCATAACCTCCTTACAAATTTGTCTCACCAGAGAATTGTCTACCTAGGTCAACAGTTGGCGTTCTTCTGAAGCAATATCAAGGAAACGACATCTGACTATAGCCCGCAAATATAATTACAATTGTAACAACAATTCTACAACCACTAGATTATGCATTAAACTCAAGAATACAAAAAATCCCTTTAATAATCAAGTTAGAGACAAATATAAGGAACAACGATTGTAGGGCATATTTTATCAACAAGAACATTTATGTAATATATTAAAATCCGAATTATAATAAAGGAGATATTTCGGATTTTACGTAATACCGTCATTCAAATCCCCACTTAACCTGGTCCAATTTCAGATGCGGACCTGTTGACGAAAACTGATCAATTATGTATTAAATTTTTCTTTTCGATTACAAGCCATTCCAGAGTAAGAACGAGTACAGAAGATATGAACAATCAATTTAATAGCAGTTCACATAGGAATGATTCAAATTTATTTTTCCTGATTTTTGAAATGCATACAAACTATTGAGGTTGTCCTCATAAGGGTTTTTTTTTAATTTATTCATGCACACACACGCACAAATATACATCCTAAATGTTGATATCCCAAATAATGTAATAATTTATTAAACTATCCACTACATGTTTTCAAATTTGATTGTATCACTTAAATAAAGACGCATTTCGTGCAAATAAACCAAACTAAATTCATCTAAAATATTTGTATTTACACAACAGTGTGTAAGAGTGATACTTCTTAATTACTGCTTCTGGTGACCAAAAGATTGAGCCTAAGTAAAGTAAGAGAATGGAGAAGGCCAAAAATACAAAATATAAAAAGCGTATAGCCACTATCAATACTATGCGTATATGCAGTAAGAGAAAAAATATATATACACGAAAAATAAAGGCCAATTTACATACATAAAATTATACTAACAATCTCTGTATTACAGAAGCCAAACGTAGCCCGTGCTAACTGCCAACAGTTGTATTACACAATTACACCTTTATTTTTGTTTACCGGCAACACTGAGATAACGGCTGAATTACCTTTTGAGTATAGTTCTATCCTCTTTTTACTCTCTCTAACAACGTGATTTAGTCTGGTGGCAATAGTGGTTTAAAGTGGTGATTAAGTGTAGCGGACCTTTTTTTGTTCTCTTGGCTCCTGTTGTTGATAACTTATTTATTATTTCATCAAGTAATAATAAGAGGCTCAGGTTAGCCAAGTGAGTTATAGCGTTGTCTATAATCTCACATGGTAAACCTAGAGTGGCGAGTTCGATTCCCGCCTTTAAAAAGGAATTTATTTAGTGACGGAATTCATTAAATAAAATTCTGAGTGCCACCCTGGCTAGAAAAGTGTGCTAACCTGTAGATAACCCGTCCCAATTAGCCTTAGTTGCATAAATTGGACGTTAATAAATAATTTCAATCATCAAATAAGTTATATTTTTTTGGAGGCAATTGTGGAGTTTACATTTATTTATTATAGGCATCTATTCTTTTTAGCAGGTCGATTTTATTTTTTCCCTTGTGCACTTCAGCATCTCCGACTAAATAATATCATCTAAAAAAAATAAATAATCACTACAAAAAAGAATAACGAGTAGGGAAAGATAAAAAACTTTTCTTTAAAAAAAAAAAAAAGAATAAAAATGAAGTGTACTCACTCTTTAGATTTGTTCTTTTCTTTATGCATAAAAATTCGTTATATTTTGGGATATAAGAAAATCCGCTACAATTACCTTGAGATTTTAGAACCCTGAAGAGGTGGTAAACAATACACAAAAAGGGATGTTATGTTAAAAAACGTATTGGGATAATACGAAGAAGATGAATTAGTAAAATTAGAAAAACAATTACTGTAATATATATGAATATAACGTATTGATTTGAATGACAACTATTTACTGAATCTAATCTGTAATTTATAATGAATCAGAATAATTTTTAATGCAATCAATAAAATTTAAATAGTCCAAAATCTTAAGAAGGGGGGGGGCACTATACATACATATTTGCATGTATGTTATATAATAAATATCTCTTGAAAACAATATTTGGTATATAAGCATAGAATAATAATTACGTAAATGAGTATTGTTTCTGTAACACGAGTAGAAGTGGGGATTTACTAAAGGCTGAAAACTGAAAAATGCAAATAACTCGATAATTATGCAAGATAAGGAATAAACGTATATAACAACATTTATAGTACATTTAATTTTCAATAAGATTGGCCCTATATATTTTTTCCATCCGACGTATAGTAACGGAGATATTTCGAATTTTCAAAATTCTCCCCATCTAAACCCTCCCCCTCCCCCCTCCGATTTCAGCCGTTAACAAACAAGATATTTCTTTTTGTATAAAACGACTAAATATCGAGTTTGGTAACGATTAAACAATTATTGCGACCGATAGAGCGGGAACAGGCATATATATACAGTTTTGAACGGACCTCATTTTCGTCATATCCTAGGTAGGATCGATGGACATTTGAAGAAAAAATTCGTAATCGCGTCATGTGTACGACCTCAATAGCTGATTTCCCTTAAAGGAAATCTGCTAATGTAATAGAATTTAAGGCCAAAATCGTTAGAGCCAGAGTAATGAACGACATTGCCTAGTGGGTGTATGCAAACGGGAACTTTAATGTAGCCACACCATTAACAGATTGAAATGAGGTCGGTCTGAGGCTGCCTACCTACACAAGGCGACAATTACATAAATAAGGTTTCTGTTCATTTTAGCAGATTTCCCTCAAAGTGAATCAGCTCAATAGCCCCAATGGCTAGAAAAGGGTGGTAACCTGTAGATAGCCCGTCCCAAATAGCCATGGCAGCATAAAGTGGACGTAAATAAATAAATAATAATAATAATAGCCCCAATGGTCGTACTCATGAAGAGCTTTTCGAAAACTTTCCTCAAATGTCCAACGATCCTCTTTGGAGATGGCCAATATCTATAGGGAAATCAGCTAAAAGCCGCAAAACAACCTGATAATGACAGCCATAAAGACCTTGGAGATGGCGAAAATGAGGTCCGTTCAAAATTAGATATCTCTCTCTCTCTCTCTCTCTCTCTCTCTATATATATATATATATATATATATATATATATATATATATATATATACATTGGTCTTTGAGCTCTAGCGGTCGCAATTCTTATTTGATCTTAACCAAACTTGATGTATAAGTGATATCATCAATTACGATTATGAGGCCGTGAACCCAAAATATTTATTTCTTTATTTATATCTTTTAAAATAAAATTATTTATTAACGTCCCGAAATCGGGGGTGAAATAGGAGAGGGGAGGGGGTTAGAGGGAGAATTTTGAAAATTCAAATCAAATGAATGAATTCAAATATTGGGTATGGGAATAAGTTTTAATTGTTTTTCCATACACAGTATTGATGGCATCACATACATTTCATCTAACCTTTCGATACATGAATTTAAAAGGTGATGTGTATGTATGCTGCTAAACACAGTTTCAGACTTTTGTTTGGAGTCAAACAGCAGCTATTCATATCACATCGAAATACAGCGTTCGCGGGAAGTTCTCCTCTACAATCCTTCGAAGAAAAGTGCTGCGGAAATGGGCCATTTGCTTGGCAATGTTTATAGCAACCACGCTTCATCAGAGACAACTTGCAGATAATTTGTTTTTTCTTCGAAGGATTGTAGAGGAAAACTTCCCGCGAACGCTGTATTTCGATGTGAACTGAATAGCTGCTGTTTGACTCCAAACAAAAGTCTGAAACTGTGTTTAGCATCATACATACACACCACCTTTTAAATTCATGTATCGAAAGGTTAGATGAAATGTATGTGATGCCATCAATACTGTGTATGGAAAAAAAAATAAAACTTATTCCCATACCCAATATAACATTTTGCGATAGGGCTCAGAATATTTTAATTTGGGTTCATTCATTTGATTTGAATTTTCAAAATTCCCCCTCAAACCTCCTCTCCCGCCTATCCCCCTTCCGCCCCGATTTCAGCCAATAACTAATACGGTCTTTAGTGTGTAACGAACCAGTTAAATATCGAGTATGGTATAAAAAAAATTCCCTTCAGGGAAATCAGCTATTGAGGTCGTACTCATGACGCGATTTTCGACATTAACTTCAAATGTCCATCAATCGTACCCAGGAGAACACGAAAATGAGGTCTGTTCAAAACTGTATATACGAGTATATCTATATATTTGACTGTTACCGCTCTAGCGGTCGCAATTTTAGTTTTATCTTTACCAAACTTGATATATAATCGTTTTATACAAAAAGACAGATCAAGTTCGTTAACGGTTGAAATCGAACAAGAGGGAGGGGGGTTTAGAGAAAGAGAATTTCGAAAATTCTTAATATCTCCGTTAGTATGCGTCGGATCGATAAATCGTGTTAGCCTAATCTTATTGCAAATTTAACATTCTATAAATGTTGTTATGTACATTTTTTCACTATCTTGATTATTAACTGAGATATTTGCATTTTCTAGTTTTCGGTCTTCAGTAAACCCTCACTCCTAATCTTGTCATATTAACAATATTCTATTATGTTATGAAGCATTTTATTTGAAGCTTAAATGCCAAATATTGTTCTAATTGAACTTTTAATTTTTGAGATAAACGCAAAAACGTGACGCACTAGGGAAATCTGCTTAGTTATCGCAGTCCCTGCGTGGCGGACTTTTTTGTTTTATAGATATTTTTCCAACTCAAGTATTAATCCAGTTATTTGCACTTTCTTGTCAATTCTTCATGGCATCATTAACCAACCCACAACCCTTTCATTCATCGGTTTCGGCATAAAAATAGAGAATGAGATCACAAGTCTATTATACCAGCACGTGGAAAATCTGCTTAGTTTGCACAACCCCTGAGAGACGGATTTTTTATATTTGATTAGAATTTCATAGTAATTGTTTTATTTGTATTTTCCCATGGCTACTTTCATTAAATATAACAACCGCTCCATTTTATCAATTTATTCTTGAATAATTAAACTCCTTTAATATATTCATTATTTGAGACCTGTTACGCAACAGTGTTGCAAAGAATACAAGTTATTGATCAACAGGGCTCCAGTTTTAATATTAAAGAGCACACATATAAATATTTTGCATATCTCATAACTTCATGTTTGTCTTTCAGGAACTGTTCAACTCTTGAATAATTAAACACCAGTTTCTGTTATCTATTTAATGATGTTTCGACGTTCCATTTTGAATTATTGGAAATTCTCACACAGCGCTAGTGTTGAATTATAAATTAAGATCACAGCCCACTATATTTATTAATCATTCGACAGTTTAAGTAAAGCACTTATATTCTAGATTCCCTATTAATGTAACAAAGCAAAGTACAAATGCAACATGACATAACAAATAGATAATAATACCATTTTAGCAGATTTTCCATAAGGGAAGTTCGTTAATGGCTGAAATCCGGCCCGTGGGAGAGGAGGGGGGGGGTAGAATGGAGGAATTTTGATTATTCTTAAAATCTTCGTTATTATGCGTCGGATCGAAAAATTGTATAGAACCGATCTTATTGCAAATGTAATTCTCTATAAATTTTGTCATGTACGTATTTTCAATATCTTGATTATTAACCGAGATATTTGCATTTTATAGTTTTCGGCCTTCAGAAACCCCCTCCCTCTTACTCATGTCATATTAACAATAAGCTGTTATATTATTAAACAAATTATTTGAAGAATAAATACCAAATATTGTTCTCTTTGAATTTTTACTTTTTGAGATTAGTGCAAATACGTGGGAAATCTGCTTAGTTTACGCAGCCCCAGCGTAACGGACTTTTTATTCATAACCACTTCTTATACAGCATGATCTATAAGATATTTTACGTGAAATTTACATAATTATTAGCTAGTCAAAAGAGATAATATTAAAGGGAGTAATTTTAAAATGCATATAAAAACTGATCTTGAACTGTTCAATATCGCAAATATATCAATAATATCAAATGACAGACTGACATAACTATTATGAAATATGTATTGTAAGTACTCAAAAATATATAATTAAAATTATAAGATATTTTGCAATTTATTTCAATTAATGTGTGGGGACTCAGGTTAGGCTTAGGTTAGTTAAAGCGTGGTCTTAATCCCACCTGGTAAACTTAGAGTTGTTAGTTCGATTCTCACTAGATCAATAGGAATTTATTTAATGACGAACTCACCACTATCACCCTGGTTAGATGAAGTTTATAACCTATAGATATCCCGTCCAAATTAACATTAGTAGATCCAAGTGGACGTTAGTAAATAACAATAAGAACAATGAATGAGTATATTGATGTACCAAAGAAATAAAAATAAGTATATTCTGGCGATACTCTCTGTGGAACTCATCATCCAGAAAGGGAAATAAATTCTAAATAAACCATCAAAAGAGGAACATCCACAGACGGTTAATGAAATGATTCCATTAACGGAATTCTTTGATGAAATGTTTAGGAAGAAACAATTCAGGATTTTATTGCTTGCTTGTTACTTAGCTAGAAAGTTGTAAAACCAGCCAATGAGGTTCCAAGGCTTGGTCAATATCAGGTTAGCCACTACAAACACCTCTTGGCTCTCACAAATATTGGCTCTCCCGCTCCTATGAATTTCGCCTCAATTATCTATAATGAGAAGTGAGTAATTCTCATTTTACCACAGAATAACTCATATGATATTCAAGTAGCTCAGACATGATATCTAATTGTCAGTGACAAACTATTAACAACTCGGAACCCGTAAAACGGAAGTAGATCCAAAACCATAATTTGTTCAGTTCTAAATTGGGAAACTATACAAAGAGTAATAAAGAATAACTTTGAATTTTATTGACTTTTATTCGGAAAATCTCCAAATGTAGAGTCATCTAGAAACATCGAACGTAAACTTTGAAATCACCGAAGTCTTAGGTGAATAGGTTCTTACGATTTTAACATATTATATTCATTACAAAAATAATGAACGTTGATTATTAGGGTTTTTTGGATTGAAAAATTAAACACACTAACTTTAGCGTTTTTGTCACAGCACAATTTATTTGATGATATACTACTCACTTTTTCACATTTGGTAAATTATTCTGCATTATTAATCACAATATGCACTGACAACTTCACTTCTTATTGAATAGTACAATAACTCACGGTCACGCGAATCAATGTAGTCCACAAAACACGGCACTGCACTGATCTTCACTAAAACACTGTACTGTAACTTAAAAGCACTGGTCACTAAAGCTGCACGGAACGCACTGTTATTCAATAGTTAGAAAACTCAGAACTAACTAACTCACTGCCGGCCGAGCGGGCGGACTTTACATGTGGGCACCGGTCTGGAACTGCCCATTACTTCGAACTTCCTAAATGCCTGATTAACTCTGCGGAATTTTTTAAGTACGCAGTTTTTGCAGCACTATTCATTTAAATGAAGGATTCTCGCAGAAAACGACAAGAGTTGTTAATTTCAAGTATTTTGGCTAGACAATTCTGAGTTGTATGTAAGACATATTCAGAAGCATAATAACCCAACTCTCTGTTTTTGCCAACTACTTGTTGATACGTAACTATATACAGAAAACAGCTTTATACAGAAAAGGCTCTGCTTAGTGCCGAGCAGAACCTTGTACACAGTCAAGTAGTAGTTTTATGTATAGTGTTAAATTGTATTATCAACGGAAGGATCAAAAAGGTCAAACACCTCCACTCTTAATACTTCTTTATTACAGGCAAAGTACTTTCGGGGCGAGCCGTCCCATCATCAGTGCTCTGTGACACAACATTTATACTTTCAAAAACATGTAATATATATATATGAATAAATAAATAAACATTTAAAAACAAATAAATATATAAAACGCAATGCTACACTTATGACTAAAACGTTACAAATAAATATTAAAAGCAACAAATAACAAAATAACATAACTAGGAGATAGAGAGGAACTGACCTAGAGTTGGTCCCTATTGAGCCGACATCTCCGGCGAGACTGGGAGCCTACTCGGGCCAGGGCAGCTACTGCAGAGGACGGAACATGCCTGAGCACGCCACCCTCCCCCCTAATATTAATATTCTTATCCTCCAGCATGTCCATCCTGATCCATAACTGCTCTACTATATCCATTTTCTTCCCTTTGCCAAGGTGGTCGAGCACCTCGAACTCAACGGCATTTGCTTCATGGCCTTCATTTATCATATGTTTACGTACCTCCGATGTCTTGGTGGAAAGGTGCTCTTTTAATTTGCTCCTTAGCTTCCTTCCACTTTGCCCCACGTACAGCACTTTCCTTCCACATTGTCTAGTACAGCAAATAAAGTAGTATTAACTTACTTAAATTGTTTTGATCTTTTGGCCGAATACTGCACAACAGTTATTTTACGATCTCATTCCCATTTTCTGCATTAAATAACTCTTTATTCCACTAGATTATTGTATCTCTGTACTATGAAATGGCTAAATCGATGGAAAGTTACTGATTTTGTCCAATGAAATAATAACGTTTAAGTTGTTCCGAAGAGAAGGTCGATTTGAGGTAATGATTATCTGTCCAAGGGGTTGCTATTGTAGTCCTGGCTGAGTCAACAAATTATTTATTCATTAATGTTATCCAAAACAACAAGTAGTTTCCTTTTCTTCAAAGTTGCACAACCAATTTTAATGACCCTCTTTAAAGTAGTATCGGGTAAATGTCACGCTCATTTTATTCTCAGTAGTATAATATTATTCTTTTAGTTTTGTACGTTCTAACCACTCATTAATCAAAATCTGCTAATAAATATTTGTACTCTTGAAGCAACAGAGGTCAGCTCCTTGCAGTCTAATTCTTTATTTATAATGCAAGAGTTTATTGATCGTTAGTGTCCAATATTTTAACAAAAAATACAAACTAAAATATAAATAATACTATTTGAGTTAAAGAAAAATGAGTAGAAAACAATTGCAGTTATTATATTCTAATATTACTGGCATCGTTATATGATTTTTCAATGCGGATAATAATAGAGGTGCATACAATGTTTTATTTTCCCCCTGCTGCAGCAATTTCTTTAGTTTAAATGCCTTAAAGTTACCAATAAAATAAAATTGATAGACTCAATAAGTAAAAAATATTGTTTACAACTCCAAGAGTGCAACATGACGTCATCAATGAACATTCTTTGCTCTGGAAGTCTCAAATTATATTTTATCGTTGCCATAGTCTCCAAATTTAACTGTTTCAAGTAAAAAAAACTAGTTACTAGTAGAGAAGTAAAATTAAATATGGATATGTTTCTCCATTGCTTTAGATGGGATATATAAAAACAAATATGAAGAAAGTAATTCCTTAGAATTATCTATCGCTGTTCTGGACTTTTTTTTTTTTTTTCAAACACAAATATTAACTGAGATATTAGATAAGCATTTTTACCACTAAAGTTCTAAAGTTTTCGTGTCCAGTTTAAATTTCTTTGTAAAGACCTCATTTCGCAGAATTCTTATTAAATGAGAAATAAATAACAGCACGTGAATTATGCGGTTAGTTTACATAGAACCTGGATGATGGACGTTATTTTTTTTGTGTGTTACTTAATTTAAGATTTCGTAGTTGTTGTTTTTTTGTTTTTTTAAATTATTGGTGTTTAGATAAAAGATCAAATCTCAATTGCAGCTGATCTCAAACAAATAAATGAATAATACTATTTTCAAATTTTTCCCCAAATATTTATAATTATCTATGTTAAATAATCAAATTAAACTAATTAAATTATAATTTAATAATTTATTTTTCTTATAATGATGCTCAGGAATTAATTAAATTTCTCCTTTCATTTACTAACTCTAACTAAGCAATAAATCATAGTTTAGATAAACGTCTTTATATACTTGCAAATTTTAACTGGGTGGTTAAACCTAAGTGGGTTAATAGCAAGTGTTTTGAATAATGGAGGTAAAGGTAAAATATTCCCACATAAAAAAGGAAATGATGTGCAAACACATTACTACCGCCATATTGAGAATATACTGAGGCTATTTCCTATGTTTAACAGTTCACTCTTCGCCCCAAGATATTTCACTCCGCCGTCGTGCCTCCTACACAATTTGATTCCGTCAAAAGAAGGAAGTATATTATAATAGAATTCATTCAATTAATTAAAATAGACCTATTCCAATTTTTGCTTGATAAATCAGCTTCAGTGGTCATGGAGTTTTCATAGGTAATTTCTTTAAGCTTATTCTACATTGGCTAATCCGATTTATATTTAGTTTTGAGATATTGAAAATGTAATAGCAATGGCTTCCTAGATAAATAATATACAAGATTATAATATACATGACATAATATATTCAGAGGCTTGGTTACTCAAAGTAAAGTAAAAAGTCTATGAGTAGAAGGGAGGGAGGGAGGATGTTATTGAAAACTAGAAAGAAGAAAATACAAATAACTCACAATATTCAAATTACGAATAAATCTATACAATAACAACTATAGACACGTATAACAATATTGATTCTATAAAATCTTCCCTCTAAACCCCACCCTCATTCTGGTCCGATTTCAGCCATTAACTAACTTTTATCATTAGTTTTACATCATATGTATGTATATATATATATATATATATATATATATATATATATATATTAGTGTGAATGTTTTCGACCAGGTTATATTTATATGTGGTGTTGTTGTTCTTTTTTGGAGTTTTGGTCAATGTCGGTGAAAAAAAGTTTTAGTTAATGCCAATAAATATTCCCGAAATATTGGCATAAACTAAAATTTGTTTCACCAACATTGACCAAAACTTAAATGAAACAACAGTAATACCATATACATTCTTTATCACTTTGCTGCACCAATTGATGTTTGAAGAAATGCATCAAAAATAGCATCATGACTTCAACCTCAATATCTGATTTATCTTAAAGTAAATCTGCTAAAACTAATTGAATGGTGAAGCACTTTAGTTTTCTACGTTGATTTTATATCAAACTTCTAGTAATAAATAAAACTTAAATGGATTGTTAAAACAATATATTTTTGATGTCCTTTTCTATACTTTTAGTTATAACAGTTAACAAATGTATTTAGGACTGGTATCTAAGTATAAGGTAACATTTTTTTTTTTTATAAGCACAGGTTTCGGGCCGTTTACTTCGCGTGCTGCACGGCTATAATTTTTAAGTTAATGGAACGGGAGGGGGGGGGGAGGCTGGCTGTTCCACAATACTAGCCTTTCTGAGAAGATATCAAGCCAGTAAGTTAAAGATAAATCTAAATAAATTTTCTCCAAATAAGATTTGAAATGAAGCGAAACGAATATAGACACTAATGAAAGGTTTTCAAAAAAGTGGAATTTACTCCCACAATACTAATATATAAACCATTGAATTGGCTCACAATATCGAAATGGGAATTGGCGAAAATTGCTTGAGTGGATATGGTGTTCGTTTTGATTTGTTGGGCACTTGATGGGCTGTATCAATTCTTATAAATTTGTACAAAGAATGATCATAATTTCCAAGTAAATGATATTCCTATATAATACAAGATAATCTTAAAAAGTGTTAATACGTCCCAAAATTCAATGTATTTTATTACAGTATTTCATGGAAGGTACCAAAATTAAAAATTTCCAACACTCAGTGGCTGAGCAATCTAAGCGGATTTCCCAAATGATGGTATGACACATTATTGATCTCGTCTCATTACATTTTCTCTATTTCTAAGTAAAAATCCGGCGAATAGAAGTTGGGGTTTACTAAAGGCCCAAATAATTTGTATGTATTTTACGAACAAGGATGTATTTTCACTAATAATTAAATGTGTAGAATTGCACAGTAGTAGTGCTCGTTATATAAAGCTGTACACCAGAATTTGTGATTGTCCATTATCACTCTAGCAAATGTTCAAATACATCTACTAAGAAGCAATGCATAGATGGCTAGCAAATTATGAGCTGAATTTATTATTCATAGCTTTTCGATACAGTTAACAAGTGTGAACTACCCCCTATCGGCGTCTACATGAGTTCATGAATATGTTCATTTATGTTACATGTTATTTATAGAGTACCACGGTATAAATTGTGAAGCCCTTTGTAAATTATTAAAATCTAATTTCCAGAGTCCCGAAGAATGAAACTCTAAACTTTTAATACAATTACAACTATTGTTTGAAGCAGCCGTCAACCGTAATTTAGTAAAACTAGTTTACATGTAGAATAGAAATTATCTATAAAGAGGAAAATAGGAAGAGCTCGGGGCACTATATATATTGTTTACTGTCTGACATTTTTAGGTTAGTGGGACCAGGGCATTATCCCCAGCTATTTATTGTTTGCCTTCAGGAATTCCTTCCTTTATTGACTGGAACATTGCCCTCACTTACCGAATTCCTTTCTTCCCAGTTCGCCCAGACACTTGTAAATGTTTAACTCTATGTAAACCACATTTTTTTTTTTAGAGGCTCAACTCATGGAGACGCACTTGTCCATGAGGAACAAAGGAATTTAAGCATCATGACTTAAATTACACGTGTTGTATTGTAAGGAACTACGTGCTTTAATAAATATTGTATTATTGGCCGCTGTCATTCAGTCGCTTTAGTGACGGAATTCATTAAATAAAATCCTTAGTCCCATCCTGGCTAGAAAAGGGTGGCAACCAGTAGATAACCAGTCCCAATTAGCCTTAGCTGCAGAAAGTGGACGTTAATAAATAATTTAATTTTCATTCAATTGCATTACTCAGGCCCAGCTTTTTGTGTACCAAAGTTGTTATTGTGAAATGTCAAATGTTCATTCAAACATCTGAGATTGACATCGGTTAAGTATGTTTTTCTTTAATAACTCAGGAATTATTGGCTTTATTAAAAAATGTAATTCATAAATTTTATTTAAAAAATATTTTCATCGCAAACGTTACTCAACTTCGTTTTCTAAATTTTGGTCATGAAGTCATCTAAATGGGTAAAATAATAAGCTGAATAAGTTTAATAGTTAATGAGACTATTCTGGTGGTGGGGCTCAGGTTGGCTGTGCGAGTTAAGGCGTTAGTCTTAATCTCGCATGGTAGACCAAGAGTGGCGGGTTCGAATCCAGCCCTCGGCAGTAGAAATGTATTTAGAGACGGACTCATTAAATAAACTCCTTAGGCCCACCCTGGCTAGAAAAGGGTGATAACCTGTAGATAACCCGTCCCAATTAGCCATAGTATCATAAAGTGGGCGTAATTAACATAAATAAACAAACAATATTCTGGTGGTATTTAATTAGAAACTGTGAAAATATTGTTGCGAAAAATTAATACGTGGAAGATTGCCTGAAGGCGTGGGAGCCGTGTGGTTGATCGAATTAGGGCCGATCTAAATAGGGCAGCCGGCAGAATCTAATTAGGGCCTTCCAGGAAGTTCTGGAACTTTCCTTGGCTAGCCCCTTCTACAGGCATTTATAAGAGACCCTTCCAGTACCTCAGCTCATTTTACGGTCAGATGTCTTGATGTTCACATCAGTGCTCCAGTACGATTTAGTGCAGTGCGGTAAAGTGTTTTATAAGAAGAACAGTGTTGTGCCGTGACTGTAAGTAACAGTTTAGTGCCGTGTTTCAGACAGTGCAGTGCCGCGAAGTAAAGGACAGTGCTGTGCCGTCTTTTTGTGAATTTCAGTGACCGTGAGTGAATTATTGGACTGTGTAATCTGAAGAACAGTGACGCTATCAGTGTAATACTGTGAGTAGTAATAATTAACCAAGAGTATTGTGCATTGTGAAATAAATCGTGCAGTGAAAAACTGTGAAACTTGTGTGTGTTTAATTTTGCAATCCAAAAGAACTCTTATTAACAACTTTTATTACTGGTTTTGTAAAAAAAAATGTAACAATATTGTCACTTGACTTTCCGTGTATAGGAATACATTTAATTAAAACGCTATACTAAAATAAAACGCTGTAAAATGTTGGCATAGAACATCAGAAAATCATCTGCGGGAAATAAAGCCTTGTATAAGCTAGTGGTTATCCAGCATACTTGACAATAAACGAGACGAAGTTGCACTACGAGACTTAGGATAGGACGCTCACGTTTCATACCTCATGACAAGAACCTCTCTGCAGAATATGTCATGATCCATTAAACACATACTGACTAACTGCAGGAACACTGGAATACTTAAAGATCTCACATAATATGTGCGAACATCTTACAGACAGTACACCATATATTGACAATGAACTAAATCACTTCAAAAAATTGAATTTGTTTTACAAAATTCTCTTATTTTTGATTTTGACTTAGTGAGAAATATAATAAAATTTTAGATAATATAAATGTTCTAGTGTAAAGGAATAAAAAATATTTTATTTTTGTAATAAAACCATTTTAAATTGTTGCCTTTAATACTAGTTTAATGTTTATTTGCTGTGTTTATTACTTGTATTTAATGTTTATTTATTGTGTTTACTTTTTTTCTTTTACAAAATTTTTGTTATTTTTCTATTATTTTGTTTTTGAGATTTTTAAATTTTGAGCCAAATCGCGTAGTTAGGTGCTCCTGTTTAAATAAATAAATAAATTCTATACTATGATGACAAACTAAACGATTTATTTTTAGCAGATTTCCCTTAAAGGAAATCAGTTATTGAGGTTGTACTCATGAGGGAATTTTCAGAATTTTTCTTCAAATGTCCATCAATCCTACCTTGTAGATGACGAAAATGAGGTCCGTTCAAAACTGTATATTAATATAAATATATATATATATAGATATATATATATATATATATATATATATATATATTTGTCTGTTACCGCTCTAGCGGTCGCAATTTTTGTTTGATCGTTACCAAACTCGATATTTAGTCGTTTTATGTAAAAAGAAAGATCAAGTTCGTTAATGGCTGAAATCAGACCAGTGGGAGGGGGGGTTTAGAGGGGAGGATTTTCGAAAATTCAAAATATCTCCGTTACTATACGTCAGATCGAAAAATTATGCAGAATCAATCTTATTGCAATTTAAATTTGCTATAAATATTGATATATACATTTATTCTCTATCTTGAATAGTAACCGAGTTATTTGCATTTTTATTAAATCTGGGCGGCTAACGGACGTGTGACTTTCACGCCAAAAGCTAGTTCAGCCGTTTCCTTAACTGCTCGACTCTCGTAAAAATTGTCTATTGTAAAACTTGCCGTGGGAAATCTGCTTAGTCTACGCAGCCCCAGCGTGACGGACTTTTTTTCATTTCTACGACTACATGTACCCAGTGTTATTCTCTCGTAGCTGTGATATATCAGGAACTAGGAAGACAAATTTATACAGGTTTTAGTACCAATCGTAAATTGTCCGTGATTTACTACAGTGATATTACCCTGCTGAATAATTTTATTCTTGCTATAAATGTTTTATTCTGACGAAATATGCCATAAATGTTATGGCGGTACTTGGAATGATTTGAGAGGGTGACTCCAGCAAAATCGATATCTTCAAGCACTGTATGTATACGTTAAGGGTTGTTTACTTAGTGAATGAACTTTCATAATGACAGGTTTACTAATATTTTTCAACGTAATTCGAATATCCTTCGAGAACATGAGTAACCACCAATAATGAAATAAGTCATTAGTCCAAAAAACGCCCCGTCCTATAGAATAAAACCTCTGCATTTACTCCAAATAAGGTCTGTTTTATAGAATAGAAACCTCTACATTTACTCTAAAGAGGTCCTGTTTTATAGGATAAAAATCTCTGCATTTACTTCAAAAGAGGTCTGTTTTATAGAATAAAAACCTCTACATTTACTCTAAAGGGGTCCGTTTTGTATAGGATAAAAACCTCTACATTTACTTCAAAAGAGGTCTGTTTTATAGAATCAAAACCTCTACATTTACTCTAAAGGAGTCCTGTTTAATAGGTTAAAAACCTCTACGTTTACTATAAAAGAGGTCTGTTTTATAGAATAAAAACCTGTAAGTTTACTCTGAAAGAGTCCTGTTTTATAGGATAAAAACCTCTACATTACTCCAAAAGAGGTCTGTTTTATTGAATAAAAGCCACTACTTTTACTCTAAAAGGGTCCTGTTTTATAGGATAAAAACCTCTACATTAACTCCAAAAGAGGTCTGATTTATAAAATAAAAACCTCTACATTTACTCTAAAGGGATCCGTTTTGTATAGGATAAAAACCACTACATTTACTTCAAAAGAGGTCTGTTTTATAGAATCAAAACCTCTACATTTACTCTAAAGGGGTCCTGTTTAATAGATTAAAAACCTCTACATTTACTCCAAAAGAGGTTTGTTTTATAGAATAAAAAGCACTACATTTACTCTAAAAAGGTCTTATTTTATAGAATAAAAAGCACTACATTTAATCTAAAAGGGTCTTATTTTATAGAATAAAAACCACTACATTTATTCCAAAGAGGTCTGTTTTATAGAATAAAAACCTCTACGTTTACTGTAAAAGAGGTCTGTTTTACAGAATAAAAACCTGTACGTTTACTCTAAGAGGGTCCTGTTTTATAGGATAAAAAACCTATACATTAAGTTCAAAAGAGCACTATTTTATAAGATAAAACATCTACATCTACTCCAAAGGAGGCCTACTTTATAGAATTGAAACGTCTACATATACTCCAAAAGAGCCTGAGAGGGCTTGAAGTTTGCTTTTGATTTCTTTGATCTGTGGGTAGAAAAACATGGGAATTTACTTTCATACATGTCCAAAGTCGACAATTTTGTGGGATAATTATAAATTCTACAAAGTGAACGTATTGGAGATCCTAGAACGGGCAGTAATCCCACTCGCATTTACATTCAAAATAAGAACAATAACACCAGAAACTACAAAGTGTTCATATCACTGAACCAAACGTTCAATAATTTGTATAACACAATTAAACTGTACTGAGCAGAGAATTTATCTTGAAGAAGAATTTTATTTTTTTGCCACTAAAATGTTTTTAAAAATAAAAACTGCCATAAAAGATGCCATATTAAATTATAGGTTTTATGCTAAATTAACTCATTAGTACTAAATTTGCTCAAACATTTCAGCAATATAAAGACTATTGAACGTGGAGTTTTAAATCTCCCCTATTACACCACTTTTTTTACAAATAATAAAAGACAATAAAGTAATAAATAAGTTTGAAATTTTTTAGCATATTATAAATCTCAATGGAATACCCTAAAATCTAAAATTGAATACCATATCAAGTTTTAAAATACACTAAACTTTGATGGCTCATCCGCTATTAAGGGGACGTTGAAAAAAATAATTGCTCAAGTTGTAAACTTTGGTGATTCAATTTAATGAAATGAACTCATTAAAATTAGGGCTGCAAATTATAGGGGCTGTATGACATCACGCAAATCTACGTCACGAGTTGACTCATTTCAAATTGCTTCTAACTCCCCCTAGCGGCTGACTAGCAAACTAATAATGAATGCAGGATTTCATGCAATATCTCTCTATCCAATATACCCCTATTGCGGTAATGTTCTCTAGAGCCATCTCCAACATTTGCTCAGCATTGTCAATATCCTAACTATGTATTACCCATTCCAAATGCGACATTTAACTTCAGAATTAACAACGAGACGAGATAGACCATAGGTCAAACAAAATGTCAGTCACGCAGGGCTGCGTAAACTAAGCATATTTCCCAAGTTTCGGAATGGCACCCTATTATTTTCATCTCGACATATATTCTTTATTTCTAAGTAAAAAACCGATGAGTAGTAGTAGAGGTTTATTGTAGGCTAATCTGAAAAAAGTACTAACAACTCGAACAATATTTGAGCCATGTTTTTTAACAATATTGGTTCTACAACATAACTCATAAATTGATCGATTGGTTTTCGTATTCTCCATATTCCACGTCTTTTTTCAACCATTAAAAAGTTCACCACACAGGGGCTGCGTTAACTAAGCAGATTTCCCACGTGAAGTTTTACAATAGAGAAATTTCACGAGAGACGAACAGTTAAGGAAACGGTCAATCTAGCTTTTGGCGGGAAACTCAATCTCATACGTTATCCGCCCAGATTTAATAAAAATGCAAATATATCGGTTAATATTCAAGATAGAGAATAAATGTATATAACAATATTTATCGTAAATTTAATTTCCAATAAGATTGATTCTATACACTTTTTCGATCCAACGTATCGTAACGGAAATATTTCGAATTTTCTAAACTCCCTCTCCCACTGGTCCGATTTCAGCCGTTCACGAACTTGATCTTTCTTTTTACAAAAAAACGACTAAATATCGAGTTCGGTAACGATCAAACAAAAATTGCGACCGCTACAGCGGTAACAGATAATTTATGTATGTATGTATATATATATATATATATATATATATATATATATATATACAGTTTTGAACGGACCTCATTTTCGTCATCTACTAGGTAGGATCTATGGACATTTGGAGAAAAACTTCGGAAATTCCGTCATGAGTACGACCTCAATAGCTGATTTCCCTTATAATAGGAGTGGGGGGAGGGGGGTGGATACTGTCCAAACAGTATTTAAAATGTATCGTTTAATTTCTGGCACTTAATATTATTTGATCTTAACCCCTCTCCCTCTCCTCATCATATTCTCTCAATAAACTCATCATCACAAATAAATATTACATCCAGGACAGATAAATATGATTTTGAAGGAAGATGTGATAGCCTTTTGATGTCGTATTTGTGTCATTTCATGTGCGGTACTGCATCTCGACTTCTCTTAATTTACAAATGTATTAATAATCTCTATTCTAGGACTTTGGGTGATGAATCTGCTTAGCTAAAGCAGCACCAACCTGACGGATTTTTAGAATTTTAAAAACTTTCTCCTCACCGGGATATTTACTTGCCCTTCATATACTGTCGAGAGTATGGTTTCAATTGTTTCAAGTTGTAAAGTCCAAAATTATTAACAATTTGGCTCCCTCTATTTGTTCCTGGTTCCACATTTATTATTATTATTATTATTATTGGTTCCTCTTTCTGTTTGTTGTCTCTCCTCTCCCATTCCCTGGAGGAAACTTTACATAGAAACATGACATTTGAAAACACCAGTACGAAAGAGCAATACACTACTCTATTCTGCAATCCACACTTCTGTCTCTTTAGTTTTCAGGCCAAACAAATATACATTTCATTGAAATTAATCCACCTAATGTATTTGCTATTCACGACTGACGGGCTGTTGGCCCTTGAAAGCCACCTGTTTTACTAATTTAAATAAAAGAAAATACCTTTTTCAAGTATTTAATTTTCCTCAACTCAAACAGAATAAAATGCTAATTGTTTTAATTTTTTTTCTTTTTTTATATAGCTTCCTAAACTAACAGTTTCGATCAGCCTGTTAAAAGGTATATTCCAAAACATTAACTAAATATAATGATCCTTCCTTGTTTGAATTAAAAAATAATTCTCGGAAATCCATATTTCGATGTCTGTTTTCCTAGTCGAATTAAAAAGCATGTGAAGGCATTGAGCAATATGTAATTGAGAGAAGCATAGAGTATGTTTAAGTCTGATGATTGAATATGTTGTATATTTTCTTCAATAAGCAGGTGTTGTTGAAAATGTTGTTTAAGAAGTAACGAAATAGGAATCATTTTAGCCAATCAGTTGGTTTCTGTACCGCCCAGCATTTCGGAAGAAATCTCTACAAAATCTACTACCATTCCTCCCCATAATGATTTTTATGCTACTGGCGATTAAACAACTTCAAAAATCTTAACACAACTATAAATAAAAAATATTATATTCTATGTGGTATTGAACACTTAATCAGGTTCAACATTCGACTTGGGAGTACCTGTCAAAGGCACAAGTTCTAACATTACCGAGCCGCTTCTAGAAATACAGAAACAGATTATTTTTAGATTCTTGGTTACGTGTCACATCAAGATTTTTAGCAGATTTCTCTTAAGGGAAATCAACAATTGAGGTTGCACTCATGACGCAATTTTCAAAAAGTTCAAATGAAGGTCAAGTAAGTTAACTGCTGAAATCGGATCGGGGGGAGGGGGGGGGGTCAGGGGATTTCGAAAATTCAAAATATCTCCGTTATTACTAGTCGGGTCAAAATCTTGTATAGAACAATGCTATTGTAAATTTGATTGTCTATAAATGTTGTAATATACATTTATTCTCTAACTTCAATATTAACTGAGGTTTTTGCATTTTTTAGTTGTCAGCCTTCAGTAAGCCCACAGTCCTACTCATGTCACATAAACAATACACTTTTATAAAATTAAATACTTTATTTGAAACTTAAATACCAAATATTGTTAAGGTTCAATAAAAAGGCCTTGTCCTCTAATGATTTTTAAAATATGCAGAGTACACTTTCGGAGTCAGCGCTCCATCGTCAGTGCCTGCTGATTATAGCTGTGTAGTCTGGACCACGAGAGCCGGGCGACAAATATTGTTCTTATTGAACCTTTACTTTTAAAGATAAATGCAGATACGTGGCGTACGTGGGAAATCTGCTTATTTAACATAGCATCTGCGTGAAGGACTCTTTATAATCTCTTTATATGCCAGATTAATAAATTACAAAAGTGATTTTTGTCCCCACCCCTTTAGGTTTAAAGGTATAGAAAATATTTTCACAAAATCTACATTGGTTCTTTACATCTATTCAATGGAAGCAAGATGGCCTGTGAGGAAGGGCTGGGAAATGTATAAAGAGCTAGTCCCATAGAGGTTTGCAAAGAATGAAGACAAGAGGTGTGTATAAATGAAGTACGAGCCGAGATCCAGTATTCAGAGGGAAAAAAGAAATCCTGCCAGAGAGAGAACCACAGTCTATTCAGAAGTCCTTTGCACCAGGTGGATAATAGTACTCACGCTACAGTAACTTCAACAACAAACGGATGTCAAAATAGCAAGAAAAATACATAAAAAAAAAGTCCTTTGTTTTTTATTTCCAAGTGTTAAATATGTATTTTTCTTTGCTTCTTTCAGCTACAACCTCAGGGAGTCTAATTACGTAAAACAACCTTTCAGCACTCATTGAAAATGCATTTCTTATTTAAATATTAAGAGAGGGGGGGGGAGAGGGGGCTCAGGTTTGCCTTTTACTAGATTTCTCTTAAGGGAAATGAGCTCATGAAGCGATTTTCGAGCCTACCCAGGAGATGACGAAAATGAGGTACACTCAAAATTTTTTTTATATATATATATTTGTCTTTTGATGCTCTAGAGGTCACAATTTTTGTTTAACCGTTACCAAACTTGATATTTATTTTATTTGAAAAGACAGATGAGGTTCGTTAATGGCTAAAATCGGACAAGTGGGAGGAGGATAAAGAGGTGGGAATTTCGAAAATTTGATATATTTCCATTGCTATTTACTGACAACATGCAATCAACAATAATACTAAAATTCAAAACAGCGTTAATTGTTAACAGCGTGAAACATATTAAATTAAATAAATGCTTATTATTATTACTTTTAAAATAGAAAAAAATACATTATTTAACTTTTCAATGCTTTTAATGTTTAAAACACATTCTAAAGAAATTTCATCGTCATTTCCGACTAAATATACTTGTAAGTATTGGTCTGTGATCTTGAAGGGCAGAGCAATTCAGAATTATGTGCTTTAAAGGATTTAAAATATCTCTTTTCTAACACATTCAAATTTCATTTGAATGGATTACCTAAGATATATTTTTAGGGGGTTTACTACTTGAAACCCTCAATTGACTTACTGTTCTTATCTTTTGTAAGCTAATGTTGAAGGTAAGATAATTTTCGAGTTTAGGATGTGAATAATTAAAGAATAATTTATTGAAAGGGTTGTAATTTTATTTAAGAGCTAGTTCGATGTCTATGGCGATTAAATTAATTATGTATTTTTCAATTATTGTATTATTTTTGGCCAGTAGAATTTGAGCGTTTGATAAATTGGTAAAATACTCGGGTACAAAATTAGAGGTAGCTATCACTGTAATTTAGGAAATCCAGTAAATTCTAAATTTTGTCGACTCATAAGACGCCTTAAAACATGTCACTTTTGTATACTTCAATGTAATATTGTTATAAAATCAGTCATTAAATATGCAACATTAGGCAAACATTTCTCACTAGGGAAATAAATGTATTGTGTCACCCTTTCCGGGAGATTTGAACGTACTTTTAATATATAGTTACAAGTGTGAGGGGGTATAGAGTGTGATATTTATGATGGCGCATAATGGGGTTATGTATGTAAATATGGGAGGATAAACCATTGTTATAAATCATGACCATGGGACCAACTGTCAACCCCCCCTCCTCATACATACAGATAGCCCTTACAACCCTCTGTCCATTTCACATTATTATATTTCAATTGCTCGGTTATCACTCACCATTAAACATGAATCACGCAGAAAAGAAATACAACAAAAGGTGAGAACCTCTGCTCTCTCTGTAAACGTTCTGCACCTTTGACTTTGATTTGCAGGGAAAATTAACTCATGCAACAGATTTCTTTCAAAATATTTATCACTCAGTAGAGCTAAATGGCTTTCGGTAATTCATATCGCCATCAATGATGAATGCGTACATTATCGTTATTTAGCGCTACCCCTATTCAGACCTTTTACGAGTATTACGCCCAAAGAAAGGTTCAAAACAAATCTCAAACAATCTATAGAAGTAGATGAAGAAACCCAAAGATTTACGAGCTCTGTCGTGGGCTGTTAGGTAATAACCAAGAAAATGGGGGCATTTAGATGGATTCGGGCCTTTGTCATCTCAAGATCCAACAACAAATTTCAACGAAGTCATTAAAACTTTCAACAAGAATAATCACTTTTCATTTACATCAATAAAGTCACCATAAGAGTTGCTTTCCCTTATCTCTAATAATAAAATATCGACACGAATACAAAATAGTAAAATAAATGAACATGGAACTAATACCTACAATGGCCGATAAGGCGGTTGGCCCTGCAGGTAGCCAAAAGGAAGGTAACTTACTTTGTGTTCATTATTTTTATTTATTCATATATATTTATTTGTGTATGTGGAGGGGGTGTAAACTTTGCCAAATTCCGTGTTATAGTCCAATAACTGAACAATCTTTTGGAATACTTTATATTAACGTTTCTCTCTTAGCTATTAAAAATAAAGGCTTTCTTTATAAAAACAAAAAAAAATTATTTATTAACATCCCACTATGTCAAAATTTCAACGTCATATAACTTACATGGATAAATGAGCCTGGGGTTTTTTTAAAGAATAAATATGGTATTAAGCTACTCTATAAAACGTCCTGTGGCTGTAACTAAGTGAAAAAAAGTTAGTTACTGTGAGTCGTATCTCCAAACAATGACATTTATATTTTTTTTCTTTTTTTAAATATTTATTCGTTTATTTGCAACAAAATATATACATATTACAAGCAAATGATGTGAATTATATAACAATTAGCTTGATTATTCACTTGAGGTGGGAAGTTTGTCCATTGACAATACCCACATTGGAGGGAACATTGGCTGGTACTACACGGAGTATTCTGAGCACTACACAAGGAGATCTCTTGGCCACTTACGCTTCAGTCGTCGTCTTGGGTTTTTCTGGTATATGGGTAAGATGAAAGTGATTCGACTAGAGGATTAGGATGTGCGGGAACGAGAGAGTGGAATTTCTGATATCGGGATTTTGCGAGGGCATGGACAAAAGGAATGTTGAGGTTATGGAGAGTTAAATAGGATACGTAAAATGGGGAATTTGTATTTTTGCGGAGTATTCTGGATTGGAGGGTTTGGATTTTGTAGGGATTTGAAGGTTTAGTGGAACCCCAAAGTTCCAAGTCCGTATGTCCATATTGGTCTGAGTACTGTCGTATTAAATCAGTCGTTTGTTGCGTAGTGATAGTTTAGATTTTGTTTGTCAAGTAATCTTAGTAGAAAACTGTACCGTCGGTTCACTTCTTATCGTTTTATTGTTATGTGAGGTTTCCAAGTTAGTCGCTTGTCTAATGTGAGTCCTTGATGCCTAATTTGTGATTTTTGGGGAATTAGTGCGCTCTATTGAGTGTAACTGAAGGGCAAATGGAACATCGGAGGGCAAATGTTACATGGCTTGATTTGCTGCTATTGACCTTGATCCTCCATTGAGTAAGCCATGATTCTAGCAGAGCTAGGTCCTCTTGTAAAGATGCGGATGCCATATTAGGGTCTGAGTTGGACGTCAAGATTGCAGTATCATCTGCATACGTGAGAAGGGAAGTTTCGGGATGTGATGGGATGTCGGCAGTATAGGTAAGGAATAAGAAAAGGACCTAGGATACCCCCTGTGGTACACCTGCCAGCTGGGGAATAAGGATGAGACTGAGGTACCAAATGAAATTTGAAAGTGTTTGCCGGAAAGATATGATTTGAGGATGTGGTAGTATGTGAATGGAAGTGTATTTTTTAGCTTGGACAATAAACCTTGGCGCCACATCTTATCAAAAGCTTGGGATATGTCAAGGAAGACTCCAGTGCAGTACTTATTGTTTTCAAACAAGGAGGCGATAAAATCAACAATTCTGTGGCATTGCTGGACGGTGAATGGGAATGACGGAAACCAAATTGATGGGGAGGAAGTAAGGGGTCGAGGAGGGGATACAGGCGTGTAAGGATGAGTTTTTTCAAGGATCTTTCCCATTATGGGAAGAAGAGCGGTGGGACGATAAGAAGAAGGGAGTTGTGTCGGTTTTTTAGGTTTAGGGATCATATGGATGACGGAGAATTTCCAGAGTAGAGGGAAATAGGTTGTTCTGAGGCCGCACTATAGATGTAAGTGAGAAAGAGGACAGCTTTTTCGGGAGATTTTTGAGGATGCGAGAGGTAATTAGGTCATAACCTGGTGCCCTTGTTGGGAGGGAGGTTTTTAATGATATAAATAACTTCAGAGGGATTGAATGCAGGAGGAGGAATCGATAAGGGAAGAGGTATGTCCAGTTGATTGGCAACAAAGGAAAGAATGGCGGGGGTCTTGGATATCGTCGTGAGGAGTAAACACCTTGGCCAAGTGTTGACCAAATGTTGTTGCTACATCGTAATATGACCTGGCCCAAGTGCCGTCCTCACGACGTATGGGAAAACGGGAGAATTTATAGGAGAGAAGGCGTTTGGTGGCTGTCCATAAGGAGTTGTCTGAAGTGTTTAAGGCTCTTGGTGTATGAATGAAAACAATCATTGTAGTACTGTGTCATTCTGTTTTGAGTTTTCTGGTTAGTTGGTTCAGCTTTGTCTTGTCAGAAGGATACCGAGTGTTTTGCCATATTCGTCGAGCTCGTCTTTTTTCTTGGAGTAGAGTTCGTAAATGGGATGGAAGGTATGTCTCTTTTGGTATTGCGTTTGTCCGTGTTTTTGTTTGAGTCGAGTAGTGAAAGGATTTTTGAATTGTATCTGTTATATGTTGTACTGTATCGTCTATCTCTGTTTCCGTTTTTAAAGAAATATTTAGGTCAAGATTCTTGTCAATGTACGTTTGAAAGGATTCCCAATCAACTGGTCCAGGTGTGAGGGACGGTTTGTCGGGAAATCGGAATAACTGAGAATTTGAGTTGAGAAGAAGAAGGACAGGACTATGATCGGATGAAAGGTCATCTAGTGTGAGCGCTGAAGAAGGGACCCGGGAAAGGCCTGAGGTAATGAAATAGTCTAATATATCAGGGAGTTTAGAACGGGAAGTGGGCCAGTAGATGCAAGAAGAGGGAGTAAGGGACGTTAGAGGGAATGGTCGAGAGGGCCTGGAGGAGAGCATGTCCTGTGTGATCAATGTTCTGCAGCCCCATTGACAGTGTTTAGCATTGTAGTCTCCTCCAGAGATGAATCGAGGACCCAAGTATCTGAAATAGTCTTCAAACAATTGTGCCGATACGGATTTGTTTGGAGGACAGTATACTGCCGACACAGTGATAGGTACTTGGGATGCAGATTGAAGGCTTAATGTAGTGCTTTGGAAAGGGTTAGAAGGGAACGGATTAGGAAGCAGGTAATGAATGAGATTGGTCCTGATAAGCACCGCAGTACCTCCATGAGCTGTTCCATCCGGATGATCAGTCCTGTAAGTTTTTGAATCCCTCAATGTGAAATGTGTGTCGGCTCGTAAGATGTGTTTCAGTCGGAAGTGCAATGTCTATGTTTTTGTCTTGAAAAAGTGTTGTCAGTTCGTCTTTATGATTTCACAGTCCATTGGAGTTCCAAAGGAGGAAGGAGAGAGGTTGAGATTTTGGGAAAATCATAATTGAGGCTGGGAAAGTGGGATGTCACACAAAGTTTATGAAGGAGTACAGTTAAGGGGAGGATCAGATTTTTTAGGTCATTTAGTATGGAGTGGAGGGAGGAAATTATATTTGAGAGGTCAGAGGAAGTCGGGCAGGAGTCAGGTGGAAGATATGAAGAGGGACTAGTAACAGACGCGTAAGTGGCTCTAACTCCTAGTTGGGAGGCGTTGGTTGGATTTGATCTTGTCGAGGTTGGCGATGTTTTGAGTCCTGTGTAGGCTGGCGTTGTGGCTGTTGTGAAGTCTGGCGTTGTGGCTGCTGCGGAATCTGGCGTTGTGCCTTCTGCGAAGCCTGGGAGTTGTGGCTGGTGTGAAGTATGGCGTAGTGGCTGCAGCGAAGCCTGACGTAGTAGCTGCGATGGCTGGTGTTAGGTTGCTGGGATGGCTGTTGTTGTGACTGCTGTGAATGTTGGTGCTGAGATGACCCGGGCTGAGTAGTAATATGAGATGAGTTAGTGACGGGGGGATTGTAGTCAGGGTGTTGCTGTGGTGGCTCTAGGCTCATGGACTGATAAGATGGGCTTCTTTGAAGAGCAGTTTTTTTCTTTTCCGGTGAGTCATTGGCGGTCGAATTTTTTTTGAGAATTGTCGTTTTTCAGTTCCATTTTTCTTCTTGGGCATATTTTTTTTTTTAAGAAAAAAAAACTAGAATGAGGCGCGAATGCCGCGGTACTGCTGCTGGTACTGTGGATTACTAGGCGACTGCTCTATTGCCTCAGCTATGGAGGCTACTGATAAGAGCTTGCTTTATGCGGGTTGTCTATCTCCTAATAGCAAGGAGCAGAGAAAGAGTGGGCCTAGGAGCAGGACAATACTCGATAGCCCCCCACCTCTCCCAAGCAGAGGCAAGGGGCTTAGATATTTGAGAAAAAACACGTTAAAAAACTCGCAGTTTTCTGGATTGTGGCTTCCATAGAATTTCTTCAAAATGCACATACACACTGTTTGTTTGTTATGATCAAATCTATGACAAATTTGAAGGCTTGAAACGGTCTTAAACTAAGTCAACAAAAGGATTTACACAGAGCTGAAATAATAGAACTCCTCTATGGTCTCCTGCAATGGCTGCTACGCGACTCCCATTTTATATTTGAGTTGGCTAATTTAAATTTAAAAATCAGTCGTTTACATTAGACTGTTTTTTTTCAGAACCTTGGAACTCCTTTTTAGTCAATTAACGTATTTTTATTTCGGAGTTTTCAAGTACATTACATCTTTACAAAAGTAACCGTCCTCCTCCATGAGAGGAACATTTTACACAGACTTATAGATAATTCTTCTAATACTGCTTCAACATTTCTAAGAGAGCAAAAATCTCCATATTTATTTATCCAGATATCTGGCTAAAATAAGTGTGTATTATTTTTTACACGTTGATTTTGTTAAATATTCACATTTAGGCTGATAATGACAAACTGCGAAGAAGAAAAGGATATTGTTATTGGCTGAATTTCTCAGCATATCAACACACGCCTTCCCCTCTCCTCTGACCCTTCCCCGCGCCTTGCTCAGGCACTTTCTGGCTATGTTTCAAGGCAGGAATCAGTAGCACTCCAGTTCAAGGACCTGCACGCATCACTTAGCCAGGAACTGCTTTCATTCCTTTGACTCTCTCATCCTCAGACTGTACGGCCCTCTCTTTGTAACCGTCTCTCGTCGAGGAGGGCCAGGTGACAATATGAATATCCGAAATTTACCTTTTATGTATGTAACTTCCTTTACTACAATTAATAAATCATCATATGAAACTTTCATTCATGAAACTATATTATTAAGTACTATACATAATGGAATATAATACTTACCGGATGTAACTTCCTCGCCGCATCATGTATGGCAACGATGTGAGTAATGTTGAACCTGTCAAGCTGGGTACAATCTTTAGAGTCTCTGAAGTTACCCACATACAGGCCCGGCAGGACCTATAAATAAAACCAGAGTTAATTACATTACTAACAGAGGGAAAACGTATACAAAATTAACTGAAACCATTAAATCAAAGTATAAAAACATCTAAATACTTGAAATCCTAAAAGTAAATGCCAACTCAACATACAACTAGTTGTGAAAACAAGAAACATATATTGAAAATAATAATTCATTGAAGAATATTAAAAATAATAGCCAAAATAAAAATAGATAGTAAGTACACTTAATTCTCTCAAGAAAACGTTTGCCAAGATATGATACATGAAACAATTCATTCACTAAGACCATCCGATTTTTCAAAATTTGTATATTTAAAAGTTATTACAGCAAAACTAGTCATGAGGTGGTGTTTGAACTACCCACATTTTATACCATCTACTGGCTCATAATGGACGGACTTTTGAAGAAAATAATCCTAAATAGTGTCTTGAGCAAAAACTCAATAGCTGACTTCGCTTACTAAAAATCTGCTGAAACACTAACCCAACTTAGACAACATAGAGCGGTGTTTGAGTCTAGCCAGAGTAAAAGCTCTTTGTTAGGGAAAAAAGTAATTTTTATGCAAAATAGTGTAAGCTGGTAAAAGAAAACAATATTATCGCAATACCTAAACATATCATTGATATCCCGTTGACTTTTCATTGATATCTAGTTAACCATAACTGCTGTAAGTATAGTTTAGCAATTCCAGCTCAACTACTTGACTCAGGTAATAAATTTGGTGGTTCAAATATCAAAATAATAATAAATTGCATCAATCAACGAGTTACTCATTCATTTTTTATTGGTTTTATTCTTCATCTTTTCTTATATAATTCATTATTTTTCATAGTTTACTCCTTCTTCATATTAGATTTCAAATTTACACTGTTGGCTCATATGTTTAATTCGTTCATGGTTCGCCTTTGAAATAGAATTGAACTTCAAAGTAAAAAGCAAACTAGCTACTAGGATTATAATATTTTACATTAATGCATGAAAGTTAAATCGGTTTAATATCAAGAGGATATTTGCATCACGAAGTTATTTATGTATTTCTATAAATACCTAAGCTGTAAATATCCCACTTCAAATAAATGACATTGATTAGGTCAACCCAGGTGAAACTTGTGCGCATTGGCCAGGTTAATTGGAACGCACTGACGTCACTTTTGAACTAATGGCGTTAGCTTAACATTTAAATAAATAAATAAATCTCTATGGCGTCAGAATTACTAATTACTTCGGCCGTAAACCGAACTTGATGACGCTGAACTCGAAGCCATCAATGATCAAGTAATCAATATTTATAGCACAGGGAGGGTGATAATAAAATGTAATACCCAGCCTAATAAAGTACTATATCCTTCCTTTAGACAGTAAATTTGAATTGCTAATGAAGAGATTTTCCTTTTATTGACTACACATGTACATTGTATCTCTCTGATTATTATAAAGTAGATATAGTACAGTATAATAAAATAGAATAGTTATTACACATTACATTTGTAGAACATCGAGAAAATAGATTTTAAAACCAGAAGAAAACCTCTCTCTTGATTGAGTACACTTCAGTTGTGTACGCTACAATAAAGGGTAGCCACTAGGCTTAAACCAACCCTCCTCTCACTCCTCCCCCCACACCTATCCAGACCTGAACACCACAAAGTAGGGGAGAAAGTTGATCCTACAGACTTAACTTCTCCCAGAACTTCAGAAAATCGTCACATCTTTGGACGAGACATTGTCTTATAGTACCGAGGGAGTAACGAAGCCCATTTTAATCATTTCTGACACTCCGAGGATGATCTGACCTAGCTGACTGTCGAAATGAGTTTCCTCTACCGACTCCGAAATTCCTTCACGCAGGAGCTGCGTAAAATAAGCAGATTTCCCACGTGAAGTTTTACAATAGTACTGGTACTACTCAACCAGTACTTTACAAACTGGTAAAACATAACACCACCGTGAATAAATACAAATGATCATGAGAAATGATTCAGTCAATTAGATTTAAATAACTTCCACAACAGGAAGCTGAATTGTAAACAAACAGGTCAGACAACCTCTCTGAGCTGAATAGATAGAGAGAAATATTCTTGATAGGAAAGAAAAAACAATTACTGAAATATGTCTGAATATAATATATCAATTTTGTTGAAAACTATTTATTACATCTAGTACTGTAATTTATAATGAATCAGAATAATCTTCACTGCTCTAATTTTAGTAATCCAAGAACAAATGACAAGGGTGAGGGTCACAAGAAAGTATTTGTATGAACCTAATCTGGAAAAGATTTGATGAACACAATATTTGGTATTTCTGCTAAAAATAAGAGGGTTCATAATATATTTTCTTAACGCGCGGTCACTGAATGTGGGGGTTAACTGAATGCTGAAAAATGACTATATCTCGGTTAATATAGAAGATAGAGAAAACACGTATATAATAACGTTTATAGAACATTAAATTTTCAATAATATCGATTTTATTAAATTTTTCGATATGACGAATAATAACCGAGATATTATGAATTTTCGAAATCCCCTCTGACCCAACACGACATATTGGAATACATAAGACGGAAATACTCCAGACACCAGCCAGCGGGTATGTTCCCCAATCAATTGTGCAGGGTAGAATCTCCTTGGGAATGACACCCAGATCCAGAATATACAGGCCAGTTACAAACTCTGAGGAGAGTCCACTCGGATAATTGCCACAACGTGTAATCCGATCTCCAGAAGGTAAATGCCACTATACAGTATACGCCTTTCAAGAAGTCGGAATAGTATTCATAACATCATTTATTTCAGTTAGGAAAAATCCACGTTAGTAAATAACAAGGTTTGGAGGGAGAAGATGGGTGATAGAGGCATAAACAATACAGAAAGCATAACGAGAGTTACTTTATACAACACAGAACAAAAGGATTGTTAGTACATTGATAACAAGAGCTATAACAAATCTCAACAAGCTTGATAAGGTGATAACAAATATATGAACCGGCTGACTAAGTATTTGCAGAGATACATTTAATTGGAGCACAGAAGAAAAAAGAATACTAACATGTGGCAGATAATTAAAAAAATATAATCTTCAAAGAACGAAAAAGATTATAAATCTCAACGATAATGAAAATTACGCTGTACATGAGTTGAGTAGAGGCATCAGTATGAGAGGGGGAAAGAGGGAGTATACAATAGTGCAAAAACAAACCATTCCAATAACTCATTTAATGGTCGAGCTAGATAACAAAGATATAGAGCAACAATTGTAAGGCTTTGCTTTATTAACATGATTGGCTATATATCATTTTTGATTGGTCGTATGATATCTCGTCTTTACAATAAACGCACGCCTTTCACGCCGATTTCACCTATTAAAGAACTTAATCTGTAAGTTCATATTTGAGGGGGACACACACAAACATTCATATATATATATATATATATATATATGCATATATACACACTCAACCGCAAAACAAAACCGGACACTTCATATTTGTCGTATTAAAAGCTAATTTTCAGCAATGCGCTTCTTTATGTGGGTATTCTAGTTATTACAATTAGATAAAACTCAGATTAGATTTATTTGTCGTGAAGTTGATCTATTCTAAACTGTAAGTAGTTTTTCGCACATTTAAACATCTTTAATTATTAACCAAGCATTTTCTTTAATTAATGTTTTATTTTTATTTCGGTCCAGAATAAAGGGTCTTTCAAACTTAGATGGAAGGCCGGAGCTTACGTTACATTGCCGAAACGCTTGGGGTAGCGAAGTCTACCATTCACTGTAATAAAATGAAGAATAATTTTTTTTTTTTTAAATGTGTTAATTTATCTTTTCTTTTTTTATTTTGTATTTTTTTGTAAATAATCAATAAAAATTATTCCCTTTTGGCAGATTTTGTTTAAATAACCTATAGATTAACCAATTATTTTAATTACAAAGATTACATATATATTAAGTATTTAACAAAATTATAAGACTAAATCTAAGTGTCCGGTTTTTTTTCGGTTGAGTTTATATATGAATGTGTGCGCGTACATTCAAAAAATTGAAAAGTCCCTATTTTTGTCAAGCACTAGGTTGGATCGCTGGACATTAAATGGAATCGTTAATAAATCGCGTCATAAGTAAAACATCAATGAAAATACAGAAAGTTATTACAGTGATCATTTAAAGCGTATCTACTCTTTCCACCATAAAAAGTCCGTCACACAGGGGCTGCGTAAACTAAGCAGATTTCCCACGTAATGTTATACAACAGAGAAATCTCCATACGAGTGCCGAACAGTTACGGAAACGGCCGAACTGGCGGGAGCGATTAGAAGTGACGATAGCTCGTCCGTTACACTTAATAAAAATGCAAATATCTCGGTTAATATTCAAGATAGAGAATAAATGTATATAACAATATTTTTAGTGAATTTAATTTGCTATAAGATTAGTTTTATACGATCCAACGTATAGTAACAGAGATATTTCGAATTTTCAAAATTCCCCCCTTCTAAACCCCCTCCCAATGGTCCGATTTCAGCCGTTAACGAACTTGATTTCTCTTTTTACATAAAATGATTATATACCGAGTTTGGTGATGATTAAACAAAAATTGGGACCGCTAGATTGCTAACAGACATATATATATATATATATATATATATATATATATATATATATATAGAGAGAGAGAGAGAGAGAGAGAGAGAGAGAGATACCTAGTTTTGAACGGACCTCATTTTCGTCATCTCCTGGGTAGGATTGGACATATGAAGAAATTTTTCGAAAATCGCGTCATGGGTGCGACCTCCCCTTAAGGGAAGTCTGCTAAAAATTTTCTTTTTACAGAAGAAACTTAACCCTATTTGTAATCAACGAACAGGATCATCTACATGAACAATCAGAGATAATTTGCATTTGAGGAAGCAATGAATCTGAATGTGAGCAACCTAGTGGGGCATATGATAAAAGCAGAACCCTACCAGGAAGCAGGACACATATGTTAATGAAAGTGCATGTACTATATCAATACATTGTATTTAACATATGATGAAAAGACATATGTGAAAAACAAAAGAATGAATTGTTGTAAAGAATGAATTATTGTATTGTGTTGCTATGAAAATAATGGGGTATATGTGAATATATTACAGTGCATCAATTTAAATACACAAAGTAACCTACTGAAAGCATATTAAGGATGTTCTTTTATACTTTACAAAGCAGTAAAACGATGTGAAAATTCTTTAACGTTTCAAAAGTTTAACTGAGCATTTACCCATCTTCTGTTGAATAGAACTCAAACCAAAGCAGAGTAGAGCCAGAGCAATATCCTTTCAAAGGGTTTACCAAACTCTGTTTGCTAAAGGACTTATCCCACTAGACTCAGTAAAGAGGTCTTTCGTTTTCCCAAAGCCCTTTCTACCCCTTAAGTATTTCTGACTAGATACAGATAGCAAATAGACTTTTTTTCAGTTTTTCAATAGAAATAACAGAAGATGAATTATTCGGTAACAAAGAACCAGCAATCAATCATCAATTGGATAAAAATGAATCAGAAACACAGGCTTGAGAATGGGATCCTTAGATAATGCCTGCTAAAAGGTATAAGAAATCCAAGTAATTGGAACTATATTTAAAGAAATCATATTTTACGGCAGGCAATAAGTGTTTTTAATTTTTTTTTCATTTACAAGTACAAATCTACTGTTTAACAGTTCAAAAAGACCCAAAAAATCATGGTTATTGCCTCGACTTGTGCATATGTATCGATCTTGAGTCATATTTCCCTCTTTCTGTTTTCAAGTATAATAATTGTTAATGCCTCTTAAAGCTAATGCACATCAAACAGCTAATCGAAAAATACGCTGGCATCATAATGTCTTTTGTAGAGTACGACCAATAGCCGAATTGAAATGAATGCACTGGACCTTAATTATACATATTAACGCAAAACTCAGGGGTAAGTTTATCGAGTCGGATCAAAGATAAAACATCTTCCTCTAAATTATATATGTAACTATTTTCGGTCAATCAAAAAATGGATTAACCACCTTTCATTATCAATAAAACTATACAATTTGACTGTTAGTCAATTTAAACTCGTAGGGGATACATTTTTTCAATTTTCAGGCCAATGAAGATTCTAATGTCTGTCTCTTTGCCCACCCATTTGTTGGTAAATCACTCACAAACGCCTCGAAAGAATTCAAAAGATTTTTTTTTATTGAGTTATTATGAGAATTCGGATTTTCAACAAGGTGAAGTGGTTCAAAACACATTTTCGACATTATCTTTATTAGTATTGGTTTTATCGGAAAGAACAAATTGTGATATTCGTTTTTCCTGTGGACTTCATCAATAAAATACGTTTTACTTCAGGACTTCCGGTGACCTTACAGTTAGAAATCCGTCAAAAACCTTGTGGAACTATACTTCATGGGAAACGATACCATATGCTTTGCAGATTTTCATTAATATACGTGAGTCCATTAAAATGATGTGACGACTGAGAGAGATGGTTAGGGACTTTAAAAAGAAAATACTGTATTCTTCCCCCCCCCCACCCCAACCTAGACCCAGAAATAAATTAGCCAAAGAGGGAAACCTCAATAGACTAACAAAGGGCTGAAATATCTTGAAAGTTTTAGCAGTAACTCATCCAGAGGGAGCAACCGTCTTGCTAATTAGTATGAATGGACCTCTGGGTACCTCAGGCACCCTGATATCTTCATTTATTTACCCGGATTATCCTAATCCAAGGGAGAACGATGGAACACTGAAATTACTAGAGCAATAAACGGGCAGCCTACTTAATATTCTAACTAAGAAGGAGATAATAACTCACCAATATAAAATATAATAAAATGGAAAAAGGAATGAAGCGCAAATTCCGAATCCCACAGTGTAATATAAATAATAAAATAATGAGAAGTGGGCAGGGAAGGAAACGTCTTTCGGCATGAAATTACATTTCATGAATCTATAGATATAATTCTTGCACTTAATATTTTTAACTTAGACCATATGCCCTTAGTCGATGAGAAAAACTACGTGACCAATCTGGAACACACTTGACTTGTTTCAGGAAGACGTAAGGATCACTCTATGAATTTAAAGTACGATAATTTGTTGAAGTCAAGAAAATTTAAAAAGCAGTTACAGGAACTGGCCCTCAGTAAGGTCTAGAGAAATCCGCTCAGCTGGCAAGACTAACATCAGCATTTATTTCATTTATAATGCCTTCCTTTTTTCCACTCACTGTCATTTCCCCAGTAGCTGTAGCCTGTTATTCTGCTTCAATGTAATTGGGGGACTCGGGAAATTTATTACGTGTGGTAGACTTCACTGTACTTTGAGTATTAATAAGCAGTGAATGATTGAAATCCAAAGTTTTCAAAATTGTAAGGAAATTGATCACACTTGAAATGAAAACTTGTGCCAAGTCCCTGTTCGGGCGCCAGTTAAGTTTAAAGTAAGCGTGAAAGCACTTTTATTGACAATAATAATTACACGTTTAAAATGAACAGAATAACAGGCTGCTACTGGAGAAATGTCAAGGACTGGAAAAAAGGAAAGCATTATAAATGAAATAAAAACTGTTGTTGGTTTTGTCAGCAGAGCGGATGTTCCCTGCGAATAACTTTCGACTCATTTTATAATGCTGCTAAGAATTTTTAAAAAACGATTTTTTTCTTATAAGTTTGGAATTTTTTTATATGAATTGGTTCTCTTCCGAAATAGGGTACTCACCAAATCTTAATTTCTTAACAAATGTGTCGATATGGTTTATATATCTAAACATTGGATTAAATGATCAAAACTCATTAAATTACACCGAAGATCATAAAATCTTTATTGATTTTTAGCCTTAAGGGTACTTGTACTTTATCAATTACAGGACAGTATAATTATTAAGTAATAACAATCTAACAATTATGGTTTAAAGATTTAAAATGGATGTGTCTCTATGGATTTCCCAGTGATTGTGATTTTAAATAGAAACATAATTCTTGGCGTCACCAGTCTAGCACACTGAATCAGCAGAAGGGAACGAGGAAATGAAGATGGAATACACATAACGCTGGTGAAGGGGGAAGAAAGCAGTAGACTGCACCCCTAACTCCAGTGCGCACTATAGAAGGCCACAATAGTGGCCACTGCGGCTATCAAACGTCTTAGAGGTTTGACAGCATGAGCATAAATGATAAGGATTCTGAAGAATTAAGTTGGATTGATAAACAAGTAAGGGTAACTTTTTAAAGGCGTGTGTGTGCATTGAGATCGTTGAAAAGGGTACGTATTATATTTGAAGAATATTTAGCAAGATGCGTAATTCCGGAATGATCTAAATATTTAAGATTTTAAGTTTGCTTTCAAACAAATATATTGCGTTTCTTAGGTTCAACAAAAAGGTACTGTCCTCTAAAAATATTCACTAATGTTTGGATAGGATCATTTATTGATCCTGAGAAAATGGTCCCTTGATAGCACAGCATATCAGAATACATTTTTAATTTTGATGCAGAGAGAATAAGTGAATGTTTTCAGATCTGTATTTTAAATTTTCATTAACCCAAAAAAAATTCTACTATTTAAATGTTTAAATTCTGTATTTACTAACATTTCTTTAATTTAGCAGATTTCCCTTTAGGGAAATCAGCTATTGAGGTTGTACTCATGACGGAATTTTCGACATTTTTCTTCAAATGTCCATCGATCCTACCTAGTAGATGACGAAAATGAGGTCCGTTCAAATCTGTATATATATATATATATATATATATATATATATATATATAATTTTCTGTTACCGCTCTAGCGGTCGCAATTTTTGTTTGATCGTTACCAAACTCGATATTTAGTCGTTTTATGTAAAAAGAAAGATCAAGTTCGATAACGGCTGAAATCGGACCAGTGGGAGGGGGGGTTTAGAGGGGAGGATTTTCGAAATATCTCCGTTACTATACTTCGGATCGAAAACTTGTACAGAATCAATCTTATTGCAAATTAAATTTACTATAAATATTGTTATATACATTTATTCTCTATCTTGAATATTAACCGAGATATTTGCAGTTTTATTAAATCTGGGCGGCTAACGCACGAGTGAGTGACTTTCCCGCCAAAAGCTAGTTCGGACGTTTCCTTAACTGCTCGACTCTCGTGTAATTTCGCTATCGTAAAACTTCACGTGGGAAATCTGCTTAGTTTACGCAGCCCCTGCGTGACGGACTTTTTTAGGATATGAATCTTCTGATTAATCTTACACTTAACATTTTTTTTTATCCATACACTATTATGTCCAAACCTCAGTAATAGTTAAATTACCAAAACAAATGTCAGGTACATTGAGCCGCTCAGCAATCATCAGTAAATGTACAATATATTTTTAAATTTAGAATTCACCGTTAAGCAAAGTGTTATTTTTAAAAGGATATACATGGTGTATTTGTACCTGGTAGGACCATCTGCATCCATTTCATACAAAATCTGTATGATAAAAGCATGGAATTTTCTTATCTCCTAGATACACCTCTTTATAGATAACAAAAGGAGTGAATTACACATACACACTCACTTTATACATATCTACACACACACACGCGCATATTATTTTTTATAATTCTTTCTTCAATGCCTAGTTCAATAAATATGCTTTACTGAGGATGGCCTGCTTCTATCATTACTATTTACTTTTGACGCTGTAATGAGTAAAATGAGAATTATTGGTCTTAATTATGCATCTGACCTATAAATAATTGCTTTAAAATTACAGCGGGCTCTGAGCAGGAAGGTAAAATAACACAGTTAACTAACTAGCTTAATTGATCAAAGGCAAAATCAATAATATCTTCATGGAAACATTCCATCAACGTTTTCCAAACAACGCCTGACAAAGGAATAAATTAAAGAAGAAAAAAAAACAAAAATTTTGTTACGAGTTAGGTGGGGATGAAATTTCCCGACATGAGTTGATTGAAAAACAATTTTGAGAGTAAAAAAAAAGGGGGGTATTATCAAAGGAGTTTCATACTTTTAACAAACAAAGAGCTCAGTTTCGAAGCTTCATTAAATTCAGTTCAAAGTTTGTCATATATCCATTTCCAATATCCAACTACCATTCCTGCATTTGAAGCATGTCTAGCGGATATTCGAAGTAACATTAAGGCAACCCAAACACACACTCAAACGTAAATTAATCTAACGGAACACGGGTAGACAGGACATTATTTAACACGATTTAAAATTCTGGACAAAGACAAATGTACTTGCGACTCACAGACAACACAAACGTTTTTACATATACTTTATGACTGTTCAACATCTATTCAAAATAGATCAAATTTAATAATGAACATAATTTTAAAAGGAGGTAATTGGCCAGAATATAATAAAGAACTTATAAAATTGATCAAAAGTATAGAAATGGATGTAGCAATAATAAATTAGAATGTAAAGTTGATTTTGAGGAATGGGAATAACCATTCGATAGGTTTGCCTTACATGGACTTGCAAATTAAACATCAAGTTTAACAACTTAACGGGGGGAAAAAAAAACAGATCAGTTAAAATCTGTTTTTTTGATGGTTTATTAACGTGTATATATTGTAAAATAAAAATGTATTTAGACAAAATCATACATGTAATATGCCATGTGGCAATGGAACATGTATTTAAATACATAACTTCTCATATGAATTATTACCAAAAAACAAACTTTACAATGGGAGTTCTATCATTTTTGATATATTTTTATTCAAAAACATTAAATAATAATAGACATTATAATTTGTGTTTCAAGTTATGCAGTTAGAAACCAAAATTATAGATATTGGTTTTTACATACGATCTTAATCTTAAATAGGTTAATTTAAATTTTAATAATACCATTTTCTTTAATACTCATTTTCACGTCCTCAAAACCGAAATTATGATAATATTTGATTTCATATTCGTTTAGTTATTTTGTCATTGTTAATATATTTATTTCAGTTTGTTGGACACAAGACATGATTTAAAAACAAAATTTCATTCCAGTCCGACCTAGTAGATGAAAAAGAAATGAAATTATTCTATTACCAGATTAGCTATTGAGATCTTACTCATGACGCGATTTTCAAAAATTTTTCCTCGAATGTCCATCGATCCTACCTAGTAGATAAATGAGGTCCGTTCAAAATTTTATATATATATGTACTTGTCTGTTGCCACTCTAGCGGTCGCAATTTTTACAATTTTTATTTTATCGTAAACAACTCGATATATAAGCGTTTCATGTAAAACTAATGGTCGAGTCCGTAAATGACAGAAATCGAACATCGAGGGGGATTTAGAGGGGAAGAATTCCTAATATTTTCGTTATTATACGTCGGATCGAAAAATTATAGAAATATAGAACCTATCTTATTGGAAATGTAATGTTCTTATGTACGTTTTTTCAATATCTTGATTATTAAGCAAGATATTTGCATTTATTAGTTTTCGGCCTCCAGTAAACCTCCACTGCGACTCATGCCATATTAACAAAAGTCCGTCACGCAGGGGCTGCTTAAACTAAGCAGATTTCCCGCGTGAAGTTATACAATAAAGAAATTTCACAATAGAGAGTCGAACAGTTACGGGAAAGGCCCGAACTAGCTCTTGATGGAAACTCACGACTAGACCCGAAGTTGGCCAATCTCATCTCAGAAGCTGAAAACAGAAAAATGCAAATATCTCGGTTAATATTCAAGATACATAATAAATGTATATAACATTATTTATAGTAAATTTAATTTATAATAAGATTGGTTCTATATAATTTTTCGATCCGACGTATAGTAACAGAGATATTTTGAATTTTCGAAAATCCTCCCCCTTCCACTGATCCGATTTCAGCCATTAACGAACTTGATCTTTATTTTTGCATAAAACGTTTAAATATGGAGTTTGGTAACGATCAAACGAAAATTACGACCGCTAGAGCGTTAACAGACAATATATATATATATATAATTTTGAACGGACCTCATTTTCGTCATCTCCTGGGTAGGATCGATGGATATTTGAAGAAATTTTTCGAAACTCGCGTCATGAGTACGACCTCAATAGCTGATTTCCCTTAAGGGAAATCTGCTAATAAGCTGTTATATTATGAAGCACTTTATTTGGAGTTTAAATACCAAATACCTGACGCACGTTGGAAATCTGCTTAGTTAACGCAGCCCTACGTGACGGACTTATTTGTGTACATACGAACACACACGGGCGCGCATATCCATGTCATCCTTTATAATCTTAAGTTCTCTTCTTGATAGATCCTATAGATTCCTAAACAGCACCGATCTTGGTCAGGGGATTATTATCTCCAATTGCTGCCAGCATGGGTCCAGATATTGGGCATAGTAACTGATGAGGTTAAACCAAATCCTCATAACAAAGATGAAATAAATTGACTAAAAATTAATAATAAACTGTATCAAAAACAAGGAACGCACCTGAATATTTTAGCCAACATATCATATATTAAAGAGGAGTTTGTTGGTAAATGACTTGTCTTTATAAGGCAAGAGAGGGATTATTCCAGTGAGGGGTAAGTAGCCAATTAAAATTCATTCCTGGCTTGGCGGTTTACCTAGTCTGGGGATTAGGATGTCAGACATGGGAACAAGCTGAGCATTATCTCTCCCATACTCAGTGTCTTTTCTGTTAGTATTTTAATAATCTTAAAACATTAAATAGCTTAAAAGTTAAAACTGTGTTTTAAACATTAAAAGGTTAGTTAAAGATGCCTCTGAATCTCTCAAAGTTAATTTTATTTTTTAAACTAGCTAAGGTACCCGGCGATGCCCGGGAAATGATTGTTGACTGACTAATGATGAGTGTGTGTGTGTGTGTGTGTGTGTGTGTGTGTGTGTGTGTGTGTGTGTGTGTGTGCGTGTGTGTGTGTGTGTGTGAATTTGTCTGTTAACGCTCTAGCGGTCGCAATTGTTTTTGTTTGATCGTTACCAAACTCGATATTTAAACATTGTATGTAAAATGACAGATCAAGTTCGTTATGGCTGAAAAGCAGTGGAAGGAGGGGGGGGGGGTTAGAGGGGGGATTTTCAAAAATTCGAAAAAGTTCCGTTACTATACGTCGGATTATAAAACTGTATAGAACTAATCTTATTGCAAATTATATTTACTATAAATATTGTTATATATATTTATTCTCTATCTTGAATATTAACCGAGATGTTTGCATTTTTCAGCCTTCAGCAAGCCCCCACTTCTAGTCATGTTACATAAACAATACTCTGTTATATAATAAACACCATTATTCGCAGTTTAAATACCATAAATTGTTTTCATGAGACTTTTATTATACGAGATAAATGCAAATATGTTCTGGTGACCCCCTCCCCCCTTCTTAAGTTCTTGGACTACTAAAATTTGAATGATTGAGATAAAAATTATTCTGATCTATTATAAATTACAGTACTAGATATAGTAATTTGTTTTCAATAAAATTAATATGTTATATTCTGATATATTTCAGTATTTGTTTTTCTTTCCTGTGACAAATTGGCACACTTGTTTGTTTACGATTCAGGAGCTTACCGTATGGAGATTTCTTATTATCGTTTGTATTTATTTATTTGATATTGAGGGTGCTATTGTGTTACCAGTATGTAGATTTATCTATTGATAAACATCACGAGGGAAATCTGCTTAGTTTACGCAGCCCTTGCGTGACGGAGTTTATATTTTAATTGAATCGTTAAGAAGCGAAACCATCTCAATTTTCGTTTTTAAACTTGGTTATATTCTTCGTTGAAAGAACTCTCTCTTTCCTTTTTTGTGATTTGGTCGCGGGAACATCTTTAAGCTTCCCCAGCGCATAGTCTCCACCAGAACTTTATATATCCATCTGTTCAACGACACAGAAACGCACTTACGCGCACACAATAGCACTCATTGACGACCTACGAAGTTTTTTCTGGTGGGCAAGGAAATTTCTATATTTTCGGGGGATGTAAAAGGACCCTAATGCTATTCAATCAATTAGTGGAACACGGTGGAAGAATTGAATTTCCCTGTTTAATCCAGGGACCATGTATCTTCGGGGATCGACCCTTCCACCCGTAGGTACTCCCTCTAGGCCATCCATGGATTAGGCATAAATACCCCTCGTTTATTTAGAACATAGTCCCAAAAAATATATATATATAGTCAGTTATTTCAATATGTGGCATATCACTCTTTTTTAATCGTAAAATTTACTCTTTTCTTAATATGTAAAAAAACATGCAACCTTTGATGGTCGTGCGTTTACAAATCACCCAAAGTAATAATTTAAATTTGCCGAAATGATAATTCATATTGAACTGCACTCGGGCTAGAACAACGTGGCATATAAAAGTCAACCGATGTTATCCAAATCAATTTCAGAATACCAAAGCCTCCCATAAATACTTCTTAATTACCATAATGAGCAACTCAGGATCAGGCATTCCCCTAGTTCATCCAGTGCTGACAACAGCTATAATGTTTTATTGTATAGAAACAATCTTATTGGAAATTAAATTTACTATAAATATTATTCTTACATATTTTCCGTAAACGGAGTATTAGCCGAGATATTTGGATTTTTTTAGGTTTACGCTTTCAGTAAACCCCCACTTCTACTAGTGTCATATTAATAATAAGCTGATATACCAGGAACCACTTCATTACAAGACTAAATACCAAATATTGTTTTCATTGAACTTTGTGAGATATATGCAAGTACGTTCTGTTAACCCCCCGCTATTCAGCGCAACGAGGTTGGCTTGCCTGTTTGTTTATAATTCAGTCTCTTTCTGTTGTAGTGATTATTAACTTCTATTGTAAATTGCCTGAAAGATTTCTCATTAACGTTTGTATTTATTCACTTAACATTCGAGGTAATGTTACCTGTATGTATATTTATAAACCTTCGAGTAGGAAATCTGCTTAGTTTACGCATCCCCTGTGTGACGGACTTTTATAGGTTTGCATCTTTGCATAATAGAGCCCCATGTTCTCGCACCCCTTTCTTTTTCCATTCTATTGCTCTTTGTTAATAACCCTTCAATGCACTTGAAAGTTATTCAACTAAGAAACGTAAACAGCAGTGGAAGACCACCAGTCCATTCATATATCCAGAAGTTCTCATAACTCATAAGCCATATAAAGCCCTTCGCAGTCCTTGTAAACTCTTGTAAAGCACGAACTAATGCTTGGATATTGTTCAGCCAATGAACAATAATCAGCAAACGGCATGTGCAGTGTGAGCATATTGTAAGTGATACCTTCTTGGAGTGTTCATATTTTTCGGATGCTACTTCCTAGGACGATGTTAAGGAGTACAAGTAGTAACTAAAGCTACCAGAAACCCAACAAGTATTTGACTTGAAAATAAAAAAAATTGCGACCGCTAGAGCGCTAACAGACAAATATATATATATATATATACATACACTAGCCAAGGTACCCGGCTTCGCTCGGGAAATCATTTGAGACGGAAATATTCTATTTTGTTTTTGGCAAATACTTCAACGTGTACAACTGCTCTTCCCGTCTGGGCTCATTTCTTCCCGTAAGGGTCCGTTGGGAAAATAAAATTTTTGATTTGAAGAATAAAAGAAAATAAGTCTCTAATCATTCCCTCTCCACTGTTAGACACACAGTGAATAATTCAAATCACAATCATGGATAGTATTTATTATTATTAAATATCATCTATAATGTACGTATTTTCTGTATACAATCTAGCTAATATACCCGACGATGCCCGGGAAATCGTAGTTGACTGACTAATGATGGTATTTTTATAAAATATCGTTGAAAAACCAATAAGAATCACAATATCGCGAATTCTTATTTCAGGCCTCCCTTATAACCTCCACTCCCGTTCTAACCTAAACATTTCAATATATCTTATAATCATGGAAGAATTAGTGCTAATTGACATACCGAGTTTTGTTAAGTTCGGTTCAATCGTTAGCGCCCAATAAAATAGTTGACTCCCGCTTTAGTTTATAGTATATATCTCGTTTATAATTCGTTAAAAGTCAAAAATGAATATCACAAAAGTTACTCTAAATAACAAAATAAACAACTTTTGAATATGTTTTATATATGCCGAAATACGAATAGAAAACGAAATACCGCTATTTTAAATTCAGGCCTCCCTTACAACCCCCACTCCTACCCGTCCCTAGAAATGTTGGTATGGCTTATTATAATAAAGGCGTTTTGTGCTAACACACATACTGAGTTTTATTTAGTTTCGGTTGAGTCTTTTGTGTCAAATAAAATTGTTCACTTCCAAGATAGGTTTTAGCGAATATCTCGTTTATATCGGTATAAGAAAAAAGTGTAAATAACCAAAGATAAACTAAATAACAAAATAAACAACTATTGTTATTTTATATTTGCCGAAAAACCAATAGGAAACGAAAATATCGCTATTTTTAATTTCTGGCTTCCCCTATAACCCCCCTCCTGCCCGTCCCTAGAAATGTTGGTATGCCTTGTTGTAACGAAAGCGTTAGTGCTAATACATTTACCGAGTTTTATTATTTCGGTTGGGGTCTTTTGTCCCAAATAAAATTGTTCACTTCCGCTATAGTTTTTAGCGCATATCTCGTTTATAATTCGGTATACGAAAAAAGTGTATATAACAAAAAATTTACTCTAAATAACAAAATAAACAACTTTTGTTATGTGCATATTTGCCGAAAAACCAATAGGAATCGAAAATATCGCTATTTTTAATTTCTGGCTTCCCTTATAACCCCCACTCCTGTTCGTCCTGTGCGTCTCAGAGGATATTAATAGCCTAAAGTCTAAGTTGGGTTAGTAGTAAAATACATACCAAGTTTCATAAAATTCGGTTCAGCCGTTTATGCGTGAAACATAAAAAACAAACAAACAAACAAACAAATAAACAAACAAACAAAAAACAAACAAACAAACAAACAGACACCAAAGAAACAAAATGCAGTTATGGTGTCTATGACATGTGAAACGAAAAGTTATCGTGAAATTTCGTGAAAAAAAATCAATGTACAGACAGAGGTTACAATTTTATATATATATACATACACACACACATATATATATATACATACATAGACACACATATATATATACATACATACACACACACACACATATATATATATATATATATATATATATATATATATATATATACACAGTTTTGAACGGACCTCATTTTCGTCATCTACTAGGTAGGATCGATGGACATTTGAAGAAACATTTCGAAAATTCCGTCTTAAGTACAACCTCAATAGCTGATTTCCCTTAAGGGAAATCTGCTAAAACTATTTTTCCATCATCCTAATCCATCTGATAGGGTTATTGTATATTACAACTGACTACGTTTGTCATAGGTGAGACGGAAGCCAATTAACAGGTGGTACATTCTGACATTATAATCATATGGCTTCCAAAGAATTTCCTTAATACAGAAGAGGAGATATCTTATGGATTATCGTTGGAGAGATTATCTCTGGTACACTTCCAGAGTTCACTCCCCTACATAACCAGAGCCTCATAGAAGATTCCGTGGCAAGTTGTTCAGTTATTGACGCATTCGTTACTTTTTAAGTTCATAAAGTGCCGATTCACTCTTTTAAAGTGCCGAAATGAAATTGTCATAAAACGCATATTCTAAATTCTTTCCACTGTCTAACGCAATTATTTTATCTTAAGTGGAAAATATGTACATAAAATGGTTTTCGTTAATTTATAATATTTTATCCAAGGAATAGCATAAATATTTTGGTAGCTACCCCTATGTTACGTACTGTAATAGATGAATCCCAAATACTATATGGACTCTTTAAATAGTGTGTACTCTTTCTCGCCTTAATTCTCACTGTCAGTGAGACAAGAAGAATACGGCCTGTTAGGGGTTGATTTCATTTCATATCTGGACTAGAGTGAAATTCTCTTCTCCCCTTTCATCCTTCTGATGCTTGTGATGTTGGACAGTCTCACGGAGAAAGAAACAAGTGCTCGCATACATGTCTCGAGCTCCTCTTATTCTCATGTTCGTCTCCGTAATCAATAATAACACACGGATATTAATCATAAAGGCTGTGAACACGCTGAATATGAACGCTGATCAGGATGAGTCCGAATATAGACATGGAACATGTTCTTAGGTTCATTCTTTTTGCATGAACGGCAGAAATCTTCAGTATTTGGAGTAATCGTGCATGCTGTGCGGAGCTTTGAAACATTTTAATTTAGCAATTACTTATTGAAGTGACTTGAATTTATCAGAATGATTACAATTTTAGAGACTATTAAACTGATGTGTGCAAAAAAACGGAGTTCTTAAATATAATGGTAAATCCATAGGCGGTGATTGGTGCAGACCACGCGATACCGGAGTTATTCCTGATTCTAACTACTTCCCTTCCTGAAATTACCCTTTTGCTACTCAGAACTATATATACAGTCAGACTGAATCCATCATAGGCTTAAGGTAATTTGAAGGCAGCTGACGTCATGGAGCAAACTTGATGAGAACAAGTCTCATTAAAAAAAATCAGCCGTGGAATGTGCGTTTTACATATGTCGCTCAAGTAACTCTTCAGGAGACTTTCATACTATTGTCGAAGCAAATGTGCCGTAACGGCTATGTAGTGCGCGTCCAGTTCAAACAGGACAACCACAAATCCATATATGAGTAACTAGTTTCAAAACTGAGTTTTGGGTTATTTAAGGAAGTGTGATTTTGTTCATTTTTAAAGACTAGACAAAAGTGTTTCTACAGTAAAATTTATTGTCATATTTAAACATCAAACTTAATTATATTTACAGCACTTTCCCTCTGAGAGGACGTCAAGGTCCCACTGAAGAAAAGTAACTCATCTGCGAAGCACATATAAAAGTATGTGTGTGTGTCTGAAGTAGACGTAAATAAATAAGATCGTAGAATATCTACTACTTTACGACAGGAAAAATGGCCTAACTACCTGATTTGATTCCAATTATTGAAGATAACAAATTCTTGTGTCAATGTTTGTGAAATTTACAGGATACGTTTTACCTAATAATGTGAAGCTTTTACTGATCTTTTACTCACCTACCTCAAAATTTTGCTAATACAAACATGAACAAGTGGGGGAGGGGGGTGACTTGAACAAACTTTCAAACAAAGCAGACAGGACTAATTTATTAATATAGTTTCCCCATCCGGTTGAAGTGAGCTCACGGTAAAACTCCATAACTGTAGTGGTTAAACTACAGGGGAAGGTTCTCCCTAAAGTTGTGACGTTATCACTGGCCTAATTTATTCAAAAGGTCCTTACTTCCGTCCGTTTCTGCCATATTTAGCATTAACTGGAGTTACCTTGAGCCTGCATTATCTCTAAGCTATTCCTAACAACGTGTGTGGTGGTTTGTATAACGTCGTTGTAGTTGACGGGTTTGGAATAAATGTGGGTTATAATGATTGGATTAATTTTTACATTAAATAATTTCTTCATTCCCAAAAAAACTAGAGTCTTTATAGTTTTACGCGATTAGTGACTAATTTATGAATAAGTTGTGACATCCAAGTGAACCCTCACTCTTTTGTGGGGTGGTAAGGTACAAATACTATCGTTGACAATATTCATATCAGTGATATATATACTTAAAGAATTTCAATTCTATTAAGACAGTCTCATGGAACATCAATAAATTTAATTAGGCAACCAAAAGTTGTTGAAAACTCACATTTTCGAAATAACATTTGGGATCCACAAATTGTACTCTTTATTTTTTTTAGCAGATTTCCCTTAAGGGAAATCAGCTATTGAGGTTGTACTCATGACGGAATTTTCGACATTTTTCATCAAATGTCCATCGATCCTACCTAGTAGATGACGAAAATGAGGTCCGTTCAAAACTGTATATATATATATATATATCTATATATATATATATATATATATATATATATCTATATATATATATATATATATATATATATATATATATATATATATATTTGTCTGTTACCGCTCTAGCGGTCGCAATTTTTGTTTAATCGTTACGAAACTTGATATTTAACCGTTTTATGTAAAAAGACAGATCAAGTTCGTTAATGGCTGAAATCGGACCAGAGGGAGGGGGGGTTTAGAGGGGGGGATTTTCAAAAATTCCAAATATCTCCGTTATTATGCATCGGATCGAAAAATTGTATAGAACCAATCTTATTGCAAATTACATTTACTATAAATATTGTTATATACATTTATTCTCTATCTTGAATATTAACCGAGATATTTGCATTTTTCAGTTTTCAGCAAACCACCACTTCTACTCATGTTACGTAAACAATACTCTGCTACATAATAAATCACATTATTGGAAGTTTAAATACCAAAAATTGTATTCAAGAGACCTTTATTATACGAGATACATGCAAATATGCCCTGCTGACTCCCCCCCCCATCTTAAAGTTTTGGACTACTAAAATTTTATTGATTGAGATAACAATTATTCAGACTCATTATTAATTACAGTACTAGATATAGTAAATAGTTCTCAATAAAATAATGTGTTATATTTTGATATATTTAAGTAATTGTTTTTCTTTCCGGTGTGAGGCAGAGGTTAGGTTAGAAATGTAAACAAACGGGTCGGCCCCCGTTTGTTTACATTTCTAACCTAACGCTTCCTGTCGGCAGGTTATTGAAATTGGATGAAACATTTCTTATTTCCGTATGTATTTATTCACGGTGTTGTTGTGTTAGCAGTATGTATATTTATCTATTACTAAACTTCACGAGGGAAATCTGCTTAGTTTACGCAGCCCCTGCGTGACGGACTTTTTTATTTAACGATTATGAACGGAGGTATTGTTAGGTGCAAGTTTTGAATTCGAAATAAATCCCTTCTCTTATTTCTTCCATTAAATCTTTCTCTTAATTCGAATTGTCCCAGAAAAAATTATTCAAGCTAAATGTAAATAAAATTTCAATCAAACCTTACACTTTTATTTATGTGGACTTAACTACGAGCAAATATTAAAAAATGATATGTGAGAAATATAAAAAGAAAAATTATTTATTTATGTCCACTATATGTTACTGAGGCTAACCAGGAAGGGTTATCTACATGCCAGCACCCTTTTTCCTTGCCCGGTTGGACCTATGACTTTATTTGGCGAGTTCGTCAGTAAATAAACCTTAACTCCCCACATGGGAATCGAACCCTTGACTCAGGATTAACCAAGTGTAGTAAGTCTTAACGCCTAAACTCACTTGGCTAACCTGAGAAATATTAATCAAAATTGCTAATGATAATCAGCTGATGAAAGATTTCTGATTTAAAATTGATAGTACAAGGTAGGACGATACCATGTTCTTCCCAGGGAACGCTGATAACAGAGGTCAAATCCTTTAACATTTTAAAAATAAATATCAAAATTCCTGGATGAGGGTTCCAATGCCCAAAGGAAATGTTTGTAAAAGTTTTTTTTTTTCAATATGAATAGTTTTCTTAAACATTGGATAAAAAAAAAGTATGAAAATTAGCACTATTAGTAATAAATGTTAAAATATCTATTTATTATCACGATATCAAAGATGATTTGACATATATTAAACTATGAAAATAATAAAATGCTAACATAAACGTGGGTTAATGGACATTAAAACCAACCACCTAGTGCACAGAGGTGTTTGCCATAGACATATAATTATACATAATAATATCAAAATAATGTTTGCTGACTTGGCTAACATGGCTGGCACGTACAGCACATGTTGCAAATGCCCCTATTCCCCCAATTTCCTCAGACTCCTCGTTAATGGGAGAAATATCAAACTATACGCCAGGTTGCCGTATCTATGCCTGGCTGTTCGCATGATAATTCATTAGCCAGAACTATTTTAATGAACTCTAGTTTGCCTCACTAAAATAGTGCCAGGGAGTAATAATGGAAGGAAGGATGTCACATCAATTTACGCAATCAAAATCATACTTCTCGTCCAAAAGAATTTTTTTTTTCTACTAAAATAAAGAAACTTGGGGAATCTACCAAAATATTAAAGCCAGTATAACAAAGGACATATATTTCCATGCACATTAAATTATTGTGACCATTTCATTGAAAAATGGTGTTTATTTACACCCAATAAAAGCTACTAAGGCTTGGACTGTTTATCTACAGGTTACCACCCCCTTTCTAGCCACGATGGGAGTAAGGGTATTATTTGATGAGTTGTTAACAACTAAATTCTTATTGTCAGGATTAGACCCATACCATTCCATTGAGGATAGGTTCTGTAAGCTTTACATCAAATAATTTTCAAATAAAGTGGTTTAAAGTATTTAAAATCTGCTTGTTACGACCGTTTTCATTTACCTACAAAGACTGAACAGGTAATCCTCCCCTTAACAGGTAAATTCCTTTGAGCGAAGACAAATTAATGGTGTATAAGACGTTGTATCCAGTATTACATTGGGGCGGAATGTGTGGTGTGTAAGTCAGTGTTAGCTCCCCACAAAGGGAGTTGAAACGAAGGCATATATTGGATTTCGGCGACCATCAAAGCAACCCCCCAGAGATGGGACTATCATTAATATTTTCCCTCTACATGTCTTCAACATCCCACTTTTTGATTGCATCTTTTGTATTATCCTTATAGATAGATAGATAGATAGATAGATAAAAATTCTGTATTTAAGTATAAACTTTTTACAGGGGGTCCGAATATTTACAAAAATAAAAAGAAAAATTAAAACACATAGCTAGGTACAATACTTCTCTAAAGTAATACATATAATATTGGTGATTGATAAAATAAATAATTTGGCTATAATTAGTATATCAATAAACAAAAAATTACATTATAGTAAAAATAGCTTACTCAACATTGGGTGATCTTCAAATTTGATACATAATTAATCTTAATTTAATAGAAACAAAAATTAAAATAAAGAATAAAGAAATAGAAAGAAAGAAAAGAAAAGAAAAATAAACGAGAACATAAAATTTCATTAATCTGCTTATATTAAAGAAAAATAAATAAATAAATAAAAAATAATAATATAATAAAATTAAATTATAATAATAAGTAAATATAATAATATATATGTATAGTAATAGACAAAATAAAGAGACAGTTCTTCTAAATCATCAATCAGTTCCGAAGGCACAATATTAATTATGAAAAATAAATAGATAAATAAAATATATAAATAATTATAATAATAAATGAAATATTTACAACTTGTGTTGGAAGTGATAAATCAATCAAACATTATGAAAGCTCGTACTTTAAGGGCATTTATAACAAATTTATAGGTATCAAGTGCCTTAGATTTGTCTTCTATTGTGAACAATTGCTTGAGCTGTGTATTTGGTGAATCAGTAGGATTAATATGTTTGGAGATGTACGCATTTCTGATGTGGCTATACATAGGGCAGCGGAAGAAGAAATGGTGGAGTGTTTCCTCTTCATACAGATTGCAAATGCTGCATAATTCCTCACAGTTAAGTTTGTATGCACTGCCGTTCCAATATATTTTGAGAGTCTTGTCCGATGAAAGTCTGCACTGTGCTATGATTCTGGTAACGTGGATATTGTTGATAAAAATGAGGTACTTCTCCACATCTTTGCTTGCTTTGAACGATTGGTATTGATGGGAAAATGAAGATTTAAGAACTCGCTGGATATCCATTGCTTTTAATTTTTCACTGTAACTCGTTAAGACAGTTTCCTTGATGGCCTTAAGAGTTATCCAGTCCTGAGTTGTCCAAACATCCTCGTAACCTGCTTCAGAAATTATTTTTCTTAAGTGAGAGACCCAGTTTAGATTAGATCCTCGGCCCCGCTGGTCAATTTTTAAAAGTCTGGAGAAGCAGCGCTTAGGAATTCTGAAGTCGTCCATTTCAACAAGTTTAAAAACCCACTGGAGCGCTAGTTTCAAAACCTTTACTTTTAACGAAGCTCTGCCACATTCCATTCGTAGCATATATCCAGGAGTGTTGGTTGGAAGATGGAGAAGCTGTTTAAGGTACTTTGCTTGGAAAGCTTCAATGACATCCATGTATCCCAATCCCCAGATCTGGCTTCCATAAAGCAAGACGGATTCACACAGAGCTTCGAAAAGTGCCATCCTAGAATCCCATGATTTGCATTTGCAGGATTTTAGTATTTGCATAACAGCAGCTGAAGCCGCCATTCCTCGCCGACACATATCTGCAGCGGCTTTCGAGAATACAGTAGAGTCAGAGAATAATACTCCAAGATAATTATAGGAATTTTCTACTGTAAGCACATTATTATTAATGAAAAATTTCTTTGTACACTTTGGCCCTCCTCTTTTAAAAACTAATACCTTTGTTTTTTCGACGTTTATGGCAAGCATGTTCTTCTGACAGTATTCTTGAAGGATATATAACTTACGTTGAAGTCCCCTTGGAGTACTGGACATAATTACAGTGTCATCGGCATACGCAAGCATATCCACATCTTGCCCACTATCTATACTAATTCCATCGCCACCAGCCTCTATGGATTGGCTCAAGTCATCAGTGTAGATGATATAGAGAGTTGGAGATAAGCTGTCACCTTGAAGGACGCCTTCAGTAACTGATATTTCATTAGAATTATCAGGACCAGTTTGAATTATCAACTTCATTTGACTGTATAATTTTCCAATTACTCTAATCATTTTTGTGCTGATGCCAAATTTGTATAACTTGGAGAACAGCTTGTCGTGGTTCACAGTGTCAAACGCTTTAGAAAAGTCAATAAAACAAGCGTATACTTTCCTTCCTTTTAATCTCAGATGAATCTGTGTGAGCGCAAGCAGTGAGAAAATACCATCCAAACAGCCTCTGCCGCGACGAAAGCCGTTTTGTTGTTCAGAGAGAGGGTTACATTGTTCTGACCATTGGATAATTCTGTTGTTTAAGAGCTGAGTAAATATTTTAGTGATATTGTTTAATAAAGCTATGCCCCTGTAGTTTCTATGATCTTCCATATCCCCTTTTTTATACAAATGTATCATTTTCATTTTGCTCCATTTTATTGGTACCTCTCCATTTTCAAAAACTGCATTGAAAATGTCTAGCATCCTTTCAATTAAAGAGTTTGGCATATTCCTGAAAAATTCATTAGATATTGCGTCAGGCCCAGGGGATCTGTTATATTTTAATTTGTTCAAGACTGTTTGCAATTCTGCTTTAGTAAATGGACTATCGAAAAAAGGGTGCCCAGCATCGTAAAAATAGACAGATTCAATTTTTGGTTTTATGGGATATATGCTTTTGTAATATTCAAACCAAGAATTTGAAGTAATTGGTGATACTGATCTATTATTATTTTTACTACTGCACTTTCTGACAACTTCCCAAAAATCAGAAGGATTTCTCATATTATTGATCCCACCCAAAATAGAATTAAAATACTCTTTCTTAGCTGCCTTTACGATGTTGTAATATGTATTTCTAGATTTTATACAAGCTCTTTTATTTGACTCTGTATAATATTTTCGAAGTAATGTCAATGACTTCTTATATGCTGATTTAGCCTCTCGACAAGCCTGGTTAAACCACTTATTAGCCTTACGTCCTCCTGTTAATGTTCTATTTATACTTTTTACCTTCATCATTCCACATTCCTCAGCTGCCTTTGCGATGTCTTCCAGGAATGCATCATATGATGATGGAATCTTTTCGTCAGGGTAAGATGACATTTTTTTAAGAAGCGCCGAACTGTAGCCCTCTGATTTCGAAGGGTCCCAAATAAATACGGTGTATGATTTCTTGGGAGTGATATTTCCGATTCTAGGATTTATAACAGTTGTCTCAGTAAAAAGCTGTAAAAGACAAGGAAGATGATCTGAAGTAGCTAAAAAAGGCGATATGATGAAATCCGCTATTACCGATAAGGCAGGTATATTAGCCCAGATAAGGTCATTGACACTGGAACCTTGGCCTAGATAAGTATAATCAGCTGGCTTATCAGATAATGATCTACCGTTGATATTAAACAGTGCCCATCTTTCCATTAGTTCTAGCAGAAGCTTTCCTTGTTTGTTAATTACAGTGTCTTTACTTTCTCTCTCCGGTGACAAACATGAGTTTTCAAAAATATCTGCTTGTGACTGGTTCAGTGCTCCTATCCGACAATTATAATCTCCGCCTAAATAAAATTCTAAATGTGAAAATTTGTTGAACAAGTCAGCTAAAATATCATTTAAATTTTCAAAAAATACTTCAAAGTGCAGTGTTGGTTTAAAGTAAAAAAGTCCTAAAATGAATTGGTGATTACCATAACTTATTTTGCAAATAATCCAGTAAGGGGACTTATGAAGTACTTGGTTAGTACAATTTTTCTTGACTAATATAATTAGACCTCCACTAGCCCTTCCTTTGGATTTTTCCTTTAGTGCAGTGCTATGAATAATATTGTAATCTGAAAAAGCTGTAGATTTTGGTGTCCAGGCATATGTCAACCAAGTTTCACATAAACATATTAGCTCACACCTAAGTAAGAAATTCACTGAGTCATCATCTAAAGAAGTAAACCTTTCCATGCCATTACAGTTCCAAAAACAAATATTTATTAGTTTTTTACCAGATAATTGCTATTTATTTACTGTCTTCAGTATTGGAGGCTTATTACTTGAACCAAAAATCCAATTTTTAATTGTAGCTTGGGATGAACTTTTTTTAATTGAACGTTTTCTTTTCTTTTTTATTTGATTAACTCCCTCCTTATTTGATACTTCACTATCAGCAGTATCTGTTTCTTCATTTATTACTTTTTCTTTTTGTGTACCTCCCACAGATTCTTTTAACTCTGTTGACTCTATGTCTGCTATACTAAATGACTGTCCTGCAATTATTAATTTGTCATTGACCAACTTGGAGGGGACATTTTCAGACCTTGCTTTTAATAAAAAAGGATACAACAGTTTTCTCCTTTCTCTAACCTCTCTAGAAAAATCTTGAGAAATACTTATTTTACTTCCTTTCAATAAATAAGCTGTATTATCCTTATACTAAACAAAGTATTCCTCACAAAAGGAAATTAATTTTACAGCATGCTATTAAACAAAGAGGAATTATACTTTCTCTTGACAATTTGTTCATTCAAAGAGTTTTTTTTTAATGGCTCCAGAGATAAAAATAAAATTCATTTTTATAAAATAATATGTAGCATAACGAGAATTGGTCTATTTTACCTTTGTTAAAAATTAAGTATCTGTAAATTTACTGGCTATGACGAATGAGCACTTTTGAATAATACTCTCAAATGAACAGACTAAGCAAAAGAAAAAAAATCGATTTTCCAGTAAACTTGGTTATTCCTTATAAAGCAAGGAGTCTTTATCACTATTAAGAGATCAATTTCGAAATCTCGCCCATCTCTTCATATGAGATGTAGCAAAATGCCAGGCTAGGTTATATCTTAAATAGGTTCTCTAAATTAGAACCTAAGGAGAGCAAGTCGCTAATTTTCTGTCACCCAAAAGTTATTTATTATTATTCAGAAAAATCACCTGAAATTTGAATATTGCACTAAAACAATCGAAAATCAAAATTACAAAATGACCCAATCTGGTCATTCATAAAAATTAATGACCACTTTATACAGCTACGGTTAATTTGAATTTACACGCCACCACCCTTTTCTAGCGATTGACATTACAGATTTAATTTACTGAGAACTATACAAAATAAATTATCATTACTAACGCGGGTATCGAAAAGACAACTTTTTAGACCAACAACTTACCCCATATGGCTAACCTGAGCCGTAGTACATTATTGGCATTGTCCGTTGTGTAAAAATAGTAATTTTTATATTATGACGTTGTCAGCAAACGGACGATACTTACAAAGTAACATGTCAAATAGTAGTGAAGTTTTGTATTTAGTGAGAAATATATTTGAATGAGTCTATACATCTTATAGTTTTCTTGAATGTGATTCCCAAATTGAAAAAACATAAATCTTAGATAAGCAATTTTTCAAAACATTTACTCATACTTCATAAACGTGAATAGCTCGTATTTTATTTTGCATAAGCGAATCATGATGAAGATATATGCCCATAATTAGCCATACCCTCTAGCGTACTTCCTCTTAACAAAAAAAAGTAATACGATTAGGGAAGTGTTGTATTAAATTATGTGAGTCGTGCCTGGCTTAGGTAGACAAATCAATAGACTGCAAAAAAAGGAAGAATGTTCCTGAGATAACAGGAGAATCTAAAAACGGGAAATTGAAATCAATTGTTCTAATCTGGCGAGATAAGCCCTCTCTTTACCTTTCCCCCGGCAGCCTTCTTATCGATTGTCTAAGTCTAGACATAGGATTCCACTTATAGACAGATCATTAATCCTTGTTCCGATTTAGGATTAATAACAGCCCCAGAATTCAGGATTATATCAGAGTGGGCAAATGTAAAATTTAAAAGCTAAACAAAAAAAAAAAAACAAATTATGAACAAAACCAGAAGGAGGTCAAAGCAATTAACCGAAACATTTAATGACCGGGATAACTTAAATTTGTTAAGGAGTAATACTAGTAACGTTTCTATAAATTTCATTCATACCCCGACATGTAAGAAAATCAACTTTTTTTAAAAAAAATATTTAAGATGTAGTATTATAGCAGGCCAGACAACAAAGCATCACAGTATTATACTTGTCCAAAGTATTGATTTTCTTTTCCTCTACAGGGACGATTCGCATGATACAGTAAGTCTGTAAAAATGGCGTTTCTGCCGCCAATATAGAATCTGGAGACCAACAGAAGTCAGTATAAGATAGTATATTATAAAAAGATTAGATATCCTAGATAATTCAGATAAGCCATCTGGGACTTTCAAATTGTTTCATTTTCAGCAATTGGTCAGTACGTTTTTGATTGCCAAAGGTACTTTTCACCTGGCGCAGGTGGGTTTTTTTTTTTTCAGAAAATGAGATTATCTGACTTGTTACACTACAAAAGCTGCTCTATTAATCTTGAATGACTTAATATATCATTGGTGAAGATAATATAACAGATCATAACAAAACAACGTGAATAAGAGTACGAGAACGGCCGTAACTATTCTTTCAAAGATAAGACTGTAGAAGATGATTAAGAAAGGAACCAGGTATCCAGCTGATCTTAATAGCAGCAAATATCCTATTGTGTCAACGCAATGAAGAAATGGAGCAATCTATTTGTCCCAAGCAAAGTAATCTATAAATGGCATATTTGCCTAGAACCGGATAGACGAGATGAGGCTAGTACAATATCGTAAAAGCTTGCAACAGGACTTCATTTAGTCGCTAAGTGTAAATGCTACACTTATGAAATATACGATGGATCACAAGATGCCTTTATTCAAATATTCATATACATGAGTTCAGTTAGTTAAGTGAGTTACGAAGGCACTAGATAAACATAGGAATAGAGCTTTATTTAGTAACGAACTAACAAAATCAAGTACCTAAGTTCCACCCTGGCTAGAAAACGGTCGTAACCAGTAGATAACCCATTCCAGTAGCATAATGTGACGTGAATATATAACATAATTAGCAATATGTACTGTTAATGTATTCACTCTAATGCATATATATATATATATTTGTCTGTTACTGCTCTAGCGGACGCAATTTTGGTTTAATCGTTACCAAACTCGATATTTAATCTCTCTATATAAAAAGAAAGATCAAGTTCATTGATGGCTAAAATCCGACCAGCGGGAGGGGAGAGGCTAGAGGGGAGAAATTTCGAAAATTCTTAATATCTCCGTCATTATGCACATGGTCGAAAATGTGTTGTATAAAACCAATCTTAAAGAAAATATAATGTTCGACAAATGTTTTTATGTGGATTTTTTTCTCTATCTTGATTTTTAACCGAGATACTTGCATGTTATAGTTTTCAGCCTTCAGTACCCCTCCCCCCTACTCATATTAACAATAAGCTGGTATATTATGAAGCACATTATTTTAAGCATAAATATCAAATATTGTCCTCATTGAACTTTTACTTTTTGAAATGAATATAAATACGCGGCACACGCGGGAAATTTGCTTAGTTTACGCAGCCCCTGCGTGACGGACTATTATAGTAGGGGCGAGTTCAAATGGACTGAAATATTTATCCCTAGTACCAAAAACAAAAATTATTAATTGATAATTTTTAAAAAGACCATCATAACCAAAGGAAGTGTTGCAAAAAAGGAGAATAAGGAAAGAAAATAAATTAGTAAATTCATAATAAAAAAAACGTTATTGGCATTTCGAAGGAATTCTTCTCCACAAGAGGTTGCCAATTTTCAGTTTTAAATAATGCATGTTGTGAGCCTTTCTCCTAAGACCTGGCAATAATTTATTGATAAATTCCGTGACCCCCCTGTTCCAGCTGACTGGAAGCCAAAAGGGGTCCGTAGCTATTCGTGGAGTTCTCCCTTCTGCTACATAATGTGTGCCAGGAAAAGCATTCACGCTCACAGCTCTTGAATATGTCTTATTCATCCATGGGCTCCATGTTTTCCTCCACGTGAGTTTATTACTTCCTCCTGGCGGTCAATGAAATTTTATGGCATAAGATCAAAGTATGTTGCACAGCAGTAAGCCCCCCAACGAAGCTTACTACACTAGCTGACACAACAATGACCAGAGCTGTTCATCGCTCCTGGCACAAGAAGACAATTATTTGGAAATGGAGTGGGTAAAAATGAAGCAGATTTCCCTTGTGAATTTTTACAATAGATAAACCTACATACTGGTTAAACACCTCCCCTAACCACCGCGAATATTAAATGAATAAATACAAACAGTAATGAGAAATCATTCAGTCAATTTTAATAACCCCCCTAACGGAAAGCGTCTGAATTGCTGAGCAGATAGATAGAAATATTCATCACCGGGAAGACAAACAATTGCTCAAATATATCTGAATATAACATCTATTTACTATATCAAGTAAAGTAATACATAATGAATCAGAATTATTTGTATCTCAATCTCTCAAATTTTAGTAGTCCAGGAACTTTAGACGGTGGAGGGGGGGAGGGGATCAACGGAACATATTGTCATGTATATTGTATAATAAAGATTTCTCTAAAACAATATTTGGTATTTAAGCTTCGAATAAAGTGCTTTATTATATAACAGAGTATTGTTTATATGAGACGAGTAGAAGTGGGGTTTTCTGATGGCTGAAAACTGACAAATGCCAATATCTCGGTTAATATTCAGGATGGGGAATAAATGTATATGTTAATATTTATAGTACATTTAATTTTCAATAAGATTGGATTTATAAAATTTTTCGATCCGACGTATAGTAACGGAAATATTTCCGGTTGTTAACGAACTTGATACTTAGTTTTGCATGAGGCGATTATATATCGAGTTGGGTAGCAGTAAGACAATAATTGCGACCCCTAGAGTGGTAACAGATAAATATATATATATATATATATATACACACACACACACACACACACACACACACACACATCGATTTTGAACGAACCTCATTTTCGTCATCTCCTAGATCGATTGACATTTGAAGAAAAATTTCGAAAATCGCGCATGAGAACAAAGAGCTAGGGAAATCCGCTAAAAGGGACTGGGACTTATAAAAGAAAAATAGCAACCTCATTAGCCGCCCATGATGTCGAATGACAGCAAAGAAATAATATTTTATAGCAAGTTGGAGGCATTATTCGAAAAGTTATTGCTCCAGAAATAGCTCAGGCGAGAATTCCATCAAAGTTTGATGATTCCAGAGAGCGAATTCACACCCAAATGCAATTAAATGATCTCAACCAAAGAGACACTAATGACTTCTCCTAAGACTACTTAATAACTTTATAATTCATAATCAATTAGAATACAGCCTAGAATATTATTAGGTAATGCTAAGTATAAGAAAGAGATTTCACAGAGTACAGTCGACAATTTGGCATTCATAAATTTTTATTTTTTATATATTACAATATTCCTCATGTAGTATTGTCATTAGCGGTAGATGTATCTATAGTTCTTGGAACAAACGACTTTCAGTTAAAAATGCCAAAAAGCCTTTTGATGTCTTCTTCATCTTCTCTAATGAGTTCTCTTAGCCCTCGGTCGGGCGCGTCAAGAATATTCCGTCTTCGGGCGCGTGTATCTCAGAGATCATCCTCAACCGTTTTTACGGAAATACAGTTTTTTAATATATATTTTGCACCAAAATGTTCAGTGTGTGATTAGAAACCATAACAGAGGAAGTATTTGTTTGAAAGAAGTAACTAATTTTCAAAATTGACAAGTATTATAGTCAACAAATCTTGGTAGATAAAATAATCATGTTGGTTATTGATTCATTATTATTAAAACCGTGATAAATTTTAAAATATAATAAAAAAATACAAATATCAAAAGAAATTGTTTAAATGGACATGTCTTAATTATACCTAATTCATTTCAGTTTGTGAACAATATAAACACATTATCTAAATAAACCTTCATTCAAAAATAAGTAGCACGAAATCACTTTTAGATAAGACTTATTATAAATCATCTAAATTTTAATGTACCAATCCTTTTAAAAATAGCAGTTTAATTATTATCTCTTTTGCAGAGCTGCATTACAATTGGGACATAGCGTGGAACTATGTTGTAAACAAACTTTGTTTTTGCAATCTCACGAGAGTAATTAGTAAACCTACATTTCTTTTCAGTTTTGCTTGGTTCACATCATTTTCTTTTGTTCGATGTAGCGGAGTGACTTTTTTTATGCTGTTCTGTACTTGAGTTCAATGTATGGTCCAATGAGCCTCTGTACTCTTCAAGTTTCGTCCTTAGTTCGGTTGGTAAAGGTCTACTGTTGTCACTGGCTCGTACAATATTTTCTTTCACAAATTCTTTTGAAAGCTCATTTATGCGCAAAATAATAGAAAATAGGATAATAGAATAGGTTTATATGATTCTATTTAATAAAGAGAAACTTAATTGATGTATATATTTATGAAATACAGATTTCAAAAAAACTAGGTAGGCGCGTGGTATCTAGGTGATTAAACTGAATGACAGGTAAAACACAGGACTCCATTGAACACAGTGACACAACTGACCTTTAGGGGGGGGGGGGTCCTCTATACCACATAACTCGAAGCACTACACCACCATCCTCTGCTAGGAGGAGTGGCAAATATTTCTCTAGAAACTGTGTATCTGAGAGATCACGCGCCCGACGAAGGGTTAACTTCGGTATAAGGTTCAAAGCTGCCAAGTACGTACCTAATCCAATTTTGCACGAAAATATTGGTATAAAAAGATAAATGTCTTACTAGAAATAATCCAACAAATCCAGCAAAGATGACAGAACAATACTAGAAAAAACAGATTTGGACTCTGAAAACGTTTTCCCGAGAGGCATTCTGGACCCAAAGCCAGTCTGAGGGAGGCCTCAATGAAAAAATTAACCCGTATTGTAGAAAAAGGTAAACGTTTATAAATATTAATAATAATAACCATTGACTTATTATATCAAACCAAAAATACAAAACACTGTTTTGTTTTTTTAATGGAAATTATTAAATTTCTATTCAATAAACGCTTTTAGGAACGACGCCTGAGGAGAACTATCGTTTTTTAACAATTATATTAATTTTTTGTAGAAAAAAATATGTTATATGTTTTGTTTTTGAGAAAGATAATAAAGCAATGTATTTTTTCCCAATAGCGAAATAAATTCCTGTATTGCAGGATTATTGATATAATGAAGATAATAAAAAAAATTTAGACTTCCGATGCTACATAATTACATAATCTCCTACTTCGTCAAGATTTTTTTCATGGTCATTGGTCTTAGCAGTCTCTCATTTAGGACTGCAATCAGTAAAATTGCATGTAACCCAGCAGTTATCATTTTCTACAACTTGTAGATTATTTTCACCGCATTATAGCGATGTGATGATAATCAGTTACCGACATTGAAGGTTTTAAAATATATTCAAAAATTATATTAAAACAATACTTCACACATCCAAGTTTTTTTTTCTCAGGTTTTACTAAAATATACCCATGTGCACGTTAAAATCAAATAAAGCGACTACATTTTCAGAAAGAAGTGAATTCGACATGAAAATATATCGTCTTTGTTAATTCCGCTATTCTTCCTATGGAAACCCGTCAACTGCAAGGATAATGAAACCTAAGCATTTATGAATAAAATCAGTCGACAGTGATGGCTACTTATTCATTGGTCAGCGATACCTATAAGATCTAGGAAAGTTGTGGTAGGTGTGTGTGTATAAGTCCTAATTCTGCGTAACCTAAGCAAATCTCACACATGCTGGTATGGCACACCAGTCTATTCTCACCATCCATTTTCTATTTCTAAGTAAAAAACTGGTAAGAAGTTAAGGATGTTTCATGAAGACTGGAAACAAGAAAATACAAATAACTCACTTAATATTTGAGGTACGAAAAAACCCACAAAACAATAATTGTGGACCGTTTAACTAGCACGGTTCTATAAACTTTCACGATCCAATTGAAAATAACGCACATTTTTTTTATTTTCGGAATCCCCCCTCTAAACTCCTCCCATTCCTGACCAATGTCAGAAAAAAACGGTTAAATATCGAGTGTGGTTTGGATAAAATAAACAATATCAAGAAAAGAACGTAAAGTTGTAATTCATAATGTCATCACACAACGAGTTTTCATGTATCGCTCCCTTAATAAAGATCGTTTGAATAAGATATTTGGTGATTCATGATACAAAGCTTACTGTTAATATGGCATCAGGTGTAGGGGTTTACTGATAACAGAAAATTAGAAAAATTGATCTTATTATCTCTGTTAATATTCATGACAGTGAAAATGTGTATAACAAACAACATTGATAGATAATTAAATTTGCAATAAGATCTATACCATGCAAACTTTTGATCCGACGTTATAATAACGGAGATATTTCGAAATTTCCCTCCTCTAACCCCTATTTAAGCAATGAATGAACTTCATCTTTAGTTTCACAAGAAACGCAGATCATTATTTCGAGTTTGGTAGGATAAGACAAATGTTACAACCGCGAGATATATATATGTATATGTATATATATATATATATATATATAATTGCGAACGGACCCGATTTTCGTCATCTCCTAGGTAGGATCGATTTACATTCCAGGAAATGCTTTGAAAATCACGCCGTACAACCTCAATAGCTGGTTTCCCTAAAGCGAAATCTGCTAATTATTTCACTCAACAGATTAAATCATGCACATCCGAATACATATATGTATAAATTAATAGGTTCAAATCGGAGATTTTTGAAATGGGGCAAACGTTTAGTGAGACTTAATGGTTTTAATCGAGATGAACAGGAGCTTGAAAGATAAGCCTTATCAGTAAAATGATAGAGTATCAGGCTAAGCTAAATAGTAGCAAGCATGCTAGATGATATTAAGGCCCTCCAAGCATGAGGGCAAGCAGCCAACCGTATCAAAGCGTGCTACAGGCTCTCCACTTTAAGGCCTCCTTAAACATCTTTTTAAGAATGCTTCACTTTCGTCCCCTAATGATAAAGTGAACAACTCCCCTGCTTTCTGACAAAGCTACATGACAGCAGACAACACTTCTTGCAATTCCCCGAATACTTCCCTTAATGCGACAATTCCGGGGAATACATTAAATTAAATTATCTTTCTAATGCATTTTCACACTGTGTTGCTCACTCTCTAACACAAGATTTGCTTCACTTAACACTATCTAATATAAGCTAACATTCAATTAGTCAATTAGTTGGCAAAGTGAAGCATAATTACTGTTAAAATTTTAAATAAAAAAAAATAAGAAAAAAAATATATTCTTCTATATAAAAATGAATGTTTTTGTGTATGTCCATTATAGAATCGTAAACGGCTGAACCGAACTTTATGAAACTTGGTATGTACATATATTACTCCTGAAACAGGTTAGGTTTCTGGCTATATTAATATTCTTGGAGACAAACAGGAGTGGGGGTTATAAGGGAGGCCTGAAATTAAAAATAGCGATATTTCGTTTCCTATTGTTTTTTCGGCAAATGTGCACATAACAAAAGTTGTTTATTTTGTTATATATAGTAACTTTTGTTTATACACTTTTGTCGTATACCTAAATATAAATCAGTTATATGCTAAAAACTATAAAAGAACCATTTTATATGGCACAAAAGACTCAACTGTAAAAAAGATACATTCACAGGAAACGGGTAATATAAAGAATTTGTGCATTTTGTAGAATTAGATACATAACAAATATTTTTATTATTAACATATCCACAGCACGCCGGACTCGGGTTTAAATCCTAAGCACTGAGATGGGAAAATGTAACAATATTGTACAAAGTAAAGCCCCAAAAAAAAATGCCATCGTCATTCAGCTTCAAACGATTCCCCGGGTGAAGCCGGGTACCTTAGCTAGTACTTGATAAAAATTAACATCAATGATACTTAGTCAATAAAAATTAAGAATGTCTATTAAAAATGTGATATGTTTTATAAATTATTAAGCATATACATTTTAATTGTATTATTAAAGGGAGTTGGGCTTATTATTATAATTTATCAACGTCTTAATTTTGCCTCTATGGCTAACTGGGTCGAGTTATCTACAAGTTACCACCCTTTTCAAGCTAGGGTGGGGCTTATGATTTTATTTAGTGAGTTCGTCATTAAATAAAGTCCTATTTGCATAGGCGGGATTCAACTCTCCACTTTAAGGTTTACCATGAGAGATTAAGGCCAACGCTTTAACTCACATAGCTAACCGGGCCCCGCGTTGGTCATAAAGAACTTGGCAAACCTAGGATTAAGGATTTTATTTAGTAAGCTCATCACTAAATAAATTTCTATTGTCCATATAGTAATAGTATCCATGACTCAATGTTCAGTGCGTTGGCCTTAATGAACTTCGTAAACTTATAGCCATGGATACGATTCCCATATGGACAATAGAAATTTATTTAGAAACAAGCTCACTGAAGAATATCCTGGCTAGAGAGAAGGGTCCTGACCGGTATATATCTAGAGTCTATAAGCCTTGCTATTGCAAAGTGGAGGAAAATAAGAAAACAACAACTAATAAATTATTCTAATATCTGTGGTTCTAATATTATACATTTTCTCGGAAAATCCCTTCAATTTCACGGACTAAACTCTAACATCATACACATTACTCTTTTATGGTTACTCATACATACAAACATTAAGGGAAGTACAGAGATCAACAGATTATAAAAAGTTACATTAGACATAAAATCTACAGACCACCAAGATGTATTTGGTGACTGCACAAGGGATAATCTTGGGATAACACACATGACAATAAACTAAAACAAACAGACCAGGAAGAGACGATTTAAACATTCTACATTATTTCCAAGAAGTTTAAACCAATAACAGTAATTATAGAAACACAATCATTACATATCTAAAAAACATTTGTATATATAATCCTATTGGGGGTCTGGTTAGTCATGTGAGTTAAAGCGTTGCCTTTAATCTCACATGGTAAACCTAGAGTGGCGAGTTCGATTCTCGCCTGGGCAAAGGAAATTATTTAGTGACGGAATTCATTAAATAACATCCTAAGTCCCACCCTGGCTAAAAAAGGGCGGCAACCTGTAGATGACCCGTCCCAATTAGCCTTAGTTGTAAAAAGTGGACTTTAATAAATAATTAAATTTATAATCCTGCTCATGTGATTTTCACTAATCGCCTCATTTCCATTACAGGAAAAACTGGATCAGATCATCATCTTATGCAGTAAGAGGGAAATTCACTTAGTTTACGCAGTCTCAATGTGACGAAAGGCTTTTTAACTTTCAGCTATTCGTCTCTACACAGGCATGTTTTGTTTCCTTATGATGCCTGTCGTATTCAGGAGTTTATAGACTACTATTTGAAATTAAAATATTTTCACTAAATTCTAGTCACTCTAGAACAACCGCTAATTACACAGCTCCTGTGTGCGTTTATTATTTTCATATTTAATTCATTGGTCATTTAAATAAGGCATACTCTTCTGCAAGCCTGGTTATTTCTTTTCACATTTTCACCTGAATCTGAGCTCATAGAATTTTCCATGCATTATACGATAATCATTATTACTCAATATCATCATTGTCTCATTGTTTAAATTGAATTCCAAATCTGGTATTCTCATGCATAATTGAGCCCTGAGAGGCTGAGGAGGGAGAAAAACGAAATTCCAAGGAAAGTCAGTAGATCAATACTACAATGTCTTCGGGAAGATTGCTTTGATTCCTGCCAAGGTGTGTTCTTGTTACTCTTTGCATTGCAATTTACCTTGCTTTTAGAGCTCAACTCCCGCGATTTGATAAAGTATATAGATATTTCCGGCTTATACGATACCGTTATCCAAATTCCATTAGAAGTTTCAAATGATTTGACTGAGTTCTGTTGTTCAAAGACAAATTATATTAAAATGTCGATGTAGTACTCTTGATAAGGATTCCAACAATATTGATAAGGATCAATAAGAAGGCCAAGTCCTCTACAGTTTTTAATATTATGCAGAGTGCACTTTCGGAGTCAACGCTTCATCCTCAGTGCCTGCTAGTTAAAGCTGCGCAGTCTGGACCACGCAGCTTTAATCAGGCACTGAGGATGGAGCGTTGACTCCGAAAGTGCACTCTGCATAATATTAAAAAACAGTAGAGGACTTGGCGGGTCTTTTTTACTAAACACATGCCAGTGATTTAACTCATTATTATATCAATAACAGTGAAGATTTTTTGTTAATAATTGTTTATTTAAATATAACCAAGGTTTCTAGTAAACATGAATATAACCATAAATGAAATTAATAACATTTTTCATTGTGGAGGCCAATAGTTTCTCATTGATTCCAATATACATTCAAAAATGTCCCTATTTTCATATCTTCTCCTATATATAAATTCACAAAGATATGAATCAAACACCTCCAAAACCCATTGATTTGGGTAGAGTCTTCCCTTTTGGTATTTTCTTTTAGAAAAACAACTTTCATCAATTTCAACGTTTAAACCCTCTCCACCAATTATCATTGATTTTTCTAAAATATCCATAGCACAAATTTCTCTGAGCATATTCTTCCAATCTGTTATTGTTTTTTTAGATATATTCAATTCCTTCTTACAAAATTTTGTAGTTGCGTATCCATTTGCCCATGCGTATATGAATAGTAAACATTTCCTTAATGAAATTTTACAAGGTTTAAACCATGTACCATTAAGCGCAGCAACGTATTGCCTACAACTTCTCATATTGCATTGATAAAATGGCGATCTAGTTTTGCTGAAATAAATCTTCATATAATGTCCTTTTTTACACTTTCTCTTTCTGTGAAGTACTCCATACTTCTGTAAATATTGAAAAGCTTTTTCTTCGGAATAGATCAACTTATTAAGTTTTAAATGATTCATAATAAAAAATAAACACTCCCCAAACTTTTAACCTGAAAGTATACTGAAGATAAATGATCACATGGTAGTAGGCGTATCTAATATCAAATGATATGTTATCGTGATCACCTTTTACTTAGAAAATTAACTGGCATGTGTTAAGTAAAAAAGACCCGACTTGGCCTTCTTATTGATCCTTATCAATTGGTTCCTCAACCATCCAGCATATTCCAGAGATATCTACCAATATTGGTACAATAAATAATAGAAATACCGCCGAACACATACAGATTGTACAGCAGAGCCATTTTTTTTTTAAATATTCGGTTTGAAATAATCCCACTACAAGTAGGATTTAAATAGAATATATTCTAATACGCATTGCCTAATACAACAGTTTAAACAATTACATTTGGGGCAATGTAGCTCCATTGCAATTCATTTAGAAATATCGTTGAATACATATTCCTACTAAATATTGGAGTATTTAGTAGTCGCATCCCAGGATTCCTGTGTTGCCTCAGGGACAGACATGGACAAGTTTATAATGCATGAGACAGGAGCAGAATTAGAGAGGAGTAAGTGGTTTGCAGACCTACAGATGTCGCTGATGAGAAGGACATCGTTAGTGCTGATTGGTCTAACAGGACTAAATGTTCCCCTGCCTCACAAATCGATAGGTCCTTGGACCAGTTTTCCCTGTCTAAATGCCTATAAGGACACTTCTAATAAAGCCTATCAGATGTGAATGACTTAAAATTACTCCTATACTCCTCAATGGTGTTAGTTAAAAAAAAGATATAGAAGACAGTTTAGGCCCACCAATAATAGTAAATAATTATTTTATGATATATACTCAACCGCAAAAAAAAACCGGACACTTAGATTTAGTCTTATAATTTTGTTAAATACTTAATATATATGTATATTAATCTTTTTAATTAAAATAATTGGTTAATCTATAGGTTATTTAAACAAAATCTGCCAAAAGTGAATAACTTTTATTGATTATTTAGACAAAAATACAAAATAAAAAAAAATAAAAAGATAAATTAACACATTTAAAAAAAAAATTATTCTTCATTTTTATTACAGTGAATGGTAGACTTCGCTACCCCAAGCGTTTCGGCAATGTAACGTAAGCTCCGGCCTTCCATCTAAGTTTGAAAGACCCATTATTCTGGACCGAAATAAAAATAAAACATTAATTAAAGAAAATGCTTGGTTAATAATTAAAGATGTTTAAATGTACGAAAAACTACTTACAGTTTAGAATAGATCAACTTCACGACAAATAAATCAAATCTGAGTTTTATCTAATTGTTTACTAATCCTGAAGGGATTAGTTCAATGGACTTAGACTCTAAATTCTCTGTAATAACTAGAATACCCACATAAAGAAAATTGCTGAAAATTAGCTTTTAATACGACAAAAATGAAGTGTCCGGTTTTTTTTGCGGTTGAGTGTAGAACATATTTGCTCAACCATCAACAATCTCCTCATACCTCACTCTCCTTAAATGGCTAAATGCTTCTGGCCGGTTTCAATAAAATATGAAAAAAACTTAAGCAGGCAAACTTGAAAAGAAAAAGAGAAAAAAATAGAAAACTTGTATTTACCAGGCCCATACATCGAAGAAATAGAGAAACGTCCGTCACGCAGGGGCTGCATAAACTAAGCAGATTTCGCAATCTGTATTGATGATGTAATCACATAACGTATTTGCATTTATCTCAAAACGTTATAGTTCAATAAGAACAATGTTTAATATTTAAACTTCAAATAAAGTGCTTTGTAACATAATAGCTAATTATTAATATCATTAATAATCAAGATAGTGAAAAAACGTACATAACAATATTTATAGAGCATTACAATTCATACAGGATTGCTTCTATTACAATGATTCGTTCCAACGCATAATAAGAGAGATAGATATTAAGAATTTTCGATATCCCCTCTCCCACTGGTCGTATTTCAGCCATTAACAAACTCGATTTTTAGTTTTACATAAAGCGTTTAAATATCAAGTTTGGTAACGATCAAACCAAAATTGAGACCACTAGAGCGTTAACAGACACACACACACACACACATATATATACTGTTTTGAGCATTTGAGGAAACTATTTGAAAATCGCGTCATGAGTACACACTCAATAGCTGATTTCCCCCTAAAGGAAATCTGCTAAAAAATTGTGCAAGTAAGTAATTCTGAATTTCAATTGTTGACTTAACACATGTTATCTTTTTTATAAATGACTGAAGATAGTTAGAAACGTAGTTAACTGTATTACATTAATTATTATTATTGTTCTATGCGTTGCCTGCCTTAAACATGCTTGAATTCGAAAATTGAGCATAACACATAAATATTTAAAAATAATTGGGAGACTATTAGCCCGCAGGAAACGTCCATTCCTAAAAAAAAAAAAAAAAAAAAAAAAAAAAAATGTATTCCTTTAAGAAAATAATGTATTATATTATAAAAATCAGGTATAACAAAATGTGGTATATTAAAAAGAATTTACATTAGTGTTTACAAATTAGGTTTTAAAGTAAAAAAGTCCGTCACGCAGGGGCTGCGTAAACTAAGCAGATTTCCCACGTGAAGTTATACAATAGAGAAATCTCCATACGAGAGCCGAACAGTTACGGCAAAGGGCCGAACTAGCTTTTGGCGGGAAACTCGTCGTCCGTTATCGGCCCAAATTTAATAAAAATGCAAATATCTCGGTTAATATTGAAGATAGAGAATAAATGTATAGAACAATATTTATAGTAAATTTAATTTACAATAAGATTGGTTCTATACAAATTTTTGATCCGACGTATGGTAACGGAGATATTTCGAATTTTCGAAAATCCCCCCTCTAAACCCCCCCCCTCCCACTAGTCCGATTTCAGCCATTAACGAACTTGATCTGTCTATTTGCATAAAACGTCTAAATATCGAGTTTGGTAACGATCAAACAAAAATTGCGACCGCTAGAGCGTTAACAGACAAATATAAATATATATATATATATATATAGATATAGATATATAATTTTGAACGGACCTCATTTTCGTCATCTCCTGAGTAGGATCGATGGAAATTTGAAGAAAATTTTCGAAAATCGCTTCGTACGACCTCAATAGCTAATTTCCCTTCAGGGAAATCTGCTAATACTTTTAAAAATGAAGTTTTAACTGTATAATGCTGATACTGATTAAACAGCTTAAGATTCTGCAGAAAATTATAGTTATATGGGCTTCTATTTTTTTTAACGGAAACTAAAGAATATAATTCTCATCTATTTTCAATAAAACTGCACGATAAAAAAGTAATTATTCGTAACAAAATAAATAACAACATAACATTCAAAATTCACCTGAAACGGGAATAGTAAAATTGAATAAAGAGAGAAACTCATGTAGTGTTGAGTAATATTTCTGTTGTTGATACCATCTACATCGTACTTCAATCAAAGGATATGATTTATGGCGTTTTCATAGCCAGCAAACTTAATTTAAATCACGTCAACGGTGTAATCAAAGAAATAATTAGGAGGAGAAAGATATTCATCAGACAGTCAATGTAAAATTATTAAATATGTATAATTCGTTCCACTGAGAATGAGAAATTAAATTCATTAATTTACCAGGAAATTTCAATAGGGACTAAAAATGGCGGAAACGAAATAAGTATCTGAATAATGTCTAAGAGACATGGAGTTGAAGAATGAATTAAATATTTGCGCACCAATATATTATTAACTAAATCAATAAATACGAAACGCTCCAAATATTAAATAACGGTCGACTTTCCCGAGTATAAAATGCAAATATGTATAAGGTAGCTAAATAATCCAACACAGGCACACACTGGATATTTCCACCCTTGATTTGTATGTGCCCTAACTAACTTGACTTTGATTGTATGTATGTATATATATGTATATATATATATATATATATATATATATATATATATAGAGAGAGAGAGAGAGAGAGAGAGAGACAGACTTAAAAAGAGATAGAGAGAGATAGAGATAGAGATAGATAGATAGATAGATAGATAGAGAGAGAGAGAGAGAGAGAGAGAGACAGTGAGAGAGAGAGAGACAGTGAGAGGGAGAGATAGCCAGACTTAAAAAGAGAGAGAGAGGGAGAGAGAGAGAGAGAGAGAGAGAGAGAGAGGGGGAGAGATAATGTCTTTCCATATATGCAGAGAACCGGTAATAAATATCTGTTAAATTTTAAACTATTAAAGTTAAAATATAAATAACCAAATATCTATATCGAAACGAGCTTAATAATTCGAAAAATATTCCATGTATATAATATAAAATTATAATAAACCTAAAATATATGCTGAGATTGTGACTAATGCTCCTGGCTTTAAAGTATAATACAAAAGACCTTTTACCAAGGAAAAGTAATGATGTAACACCTTGTCATGAGAACAAAGGAAAAGTTTTCGTATTTCCCTCTTTGTCACAATTTCTCTGCCGTTTCCCTTTGTCGGTTAGGTAAATAAAATAATATTGCCGCTCGCCGTCTCCCTTGGCTCTGGGTCAAACCCAGAGAAAGTAAACCAAGAGGTAGATGAAAAGAGCTCTCGAGTTGAGCCCCATCTTGCTCGATTGTGGTAGAGGCTTTAGCCTACTCGACACTATCAAACCTTTCAACCAAGAATGGAACCCCGAGAAGAAAAGGCGGAGATAAAAGGACACATGGCTTATCGATCCCAATTTCTTCCGAGGAATAAACAGATCGGAAGGAAAATAATTTTAAAAAATGGTAGAAGAATAAAATAAATTCCCAGAACAATTCCCATTTTTTAATTTATTTGGAGCCGAGTAGCAATACAGTTTTAATAACATATTTAAAAAACAACAAATCCAACATGACAAGAAACTACAAAGCTTTGTTGAAAATAAAAGTCTTTAGTTCTCTCTTTTATAAAAAAATTCTCCAATTCTAGGTAACTGCATCAAAGGTAACAATTAGTTAAAATATATTTTTTATTCGCTCATTAATACAAGATTATATATTAAGGGGGTTTTATAGTACAGTAAGCTTACTGTACTATAAAAACAGCTATAGCTTCTATACAATAAACCAAGGCAGACAAAGTTATTTGGTCAAGTTTCAAAGGATTCAACGCAGGAAGAAGTGAAAAAAATTCTCGATCACTTGGGCGTAAACTAAACAGATTTCCGACAAGATGGAATGACACTGTGGTGATCTCATCTCACTATCTATTCCTTATCTCTCCCCTACTAAGAAGCCCTATGTAAACAGCCAAAATCAAAATTTAAGCCGGACGTGAGGTGTTCACAATCAGTTAGGCAAAGTAGAGATTCGTTGATTAGAAGAGGAAGGTTTACTAAAGACTTGGAATACGAATATACAAATACTTCGGTTAATATTTGAAAGAAAATTGTATTGATCAAAATGTATAGAAAATTACATTTACAACGAGATTGGTTTTATAATTTTTCAATCCAACTCATAATAATAATAAAGTATGTTTATTTGGAAATTTGAAATAAATTACATGTTAAATATACAGTTAAGTTAAAATAATATATTTCCTTATACTATATATAAACATGGAGTCCGTCTGTTGAGTTCCGCCATTATTTACTAAATTATTAATCAGCATGATTGATTATTGCTATATAGATATATAAACATAACATTAATACAATATTCTAAATAAAACAAATAATCTTTTATAAGAATTCTATCTTTAAAAATCATCAAAAAATAAACTAATTATTAATAATTATTTACAAATAAAAGAATAAAAGAAATAATAAATAGAAAAACTTATCCATTATACTCAGCTACTAGTAACTTCCTATATCTCTGTGCAACACTTAGATATGTATAAAGGGCCTGCCAATCTTTGCCATTCAAAAACAAAATAAATTCATTTTGGCTAAATTTTTCGATCCGACTCATAATAACGAAGATATTTTGAATTTTCAATTTTCTCCCACCCCCTTCTTTGCTTTCATCTGAAATTTATGAACTTGATCTTTATTTCTACATGAAACTCTTAAATATCGAGTTTGGTATCAAGATCAATCAAGAACTGCGACCGCTAGAAAGCTAACTGTCAGTTTATATACGGCCAATAGAAAACTTTTTTTTGAAGATCTCATAATGAGGATAACCTCAATAGCTGTTTTATTTCAAAACTGTGATGTCAAACATTAATAACTGACAAAACCAACGCGTATATTCAAGGAGTCTAACAATGAATGATGAATTGAACATGTATGTGAATATTTAATTTTTGTTCAAGCTAAGTTTACAGAATATATGGAAAGCTCTGAAATAATTGTCACAAGTGTTTGCAAAATGAAGACCTCAGAGTGAACACGAAGTGACAACATGAGAGGAAAGGGGATAGAGATCGTAGAAAAGTGTCGAGAGAAAATATGGCGAGAGTCAGAGGAAAAGAAGAAAAGTAATGCAGGATCTTGCTGGAAGCTATTTCAGCTGGAGTGACGATTCATCTCTTTATCTTCGCCAGCCTACATATCTGTCAGAACCAAGAATTTAAAATTCAACTGTACTCTCCAAAAACATTTTCATACAGATATCACCAGCATTCTCACCCATGATTTAGTAAATGCTTTTTCTCTAGCGAGAATTAAGAACAAATAATTTTAAAACTCTTACAGGTAAAGGTTTTAAGACAAAGGCTTGGACAACTCCAAGAAGACAATGACAACTCCTGACCCAAATAATTACTAACTCCAAGTGAAAATCGAATTCCATATCGTCTTCAATGGATTTGTAGTAAAATTACTTCCTATAGTAAGGCTAAATTAGTCTGAAATCCTTAATGTTCGGATTTAACAGGAACAAAAGCTAATGAAAAAAGAAAAATATTGCTAAATCCCCTCGTACAAGAATACACTACAGTGTGTGGTAACATACGACGAAAAAGCTACAGAAACGTAATTAGTGTATTTGAAGATGTTTCACGTCTTCAGGACACCTCTTCAGAAAATCATACTATACACGGTCGAATAGTAAACAACATTCTAGAAAGAAGACCTCCTGGTAACTGGCCTAGTAAAGACCAACCAAAAGTAAAATGACCGATGCATTCGTCAGCACATTTCAATATGAATCGAGTACGACGAATAATCCATCAAAGACAGCAACAAGCATAGAACCAAGCAGAAACAAGACTTTAGCACCTCCTACAATTAATAAAAAAACAATATTTAAACCAAAGCAAAATATGAACTCAGGTAAGAATCAACAAACAATGATCTCCGTCCTACACAATTATTTATTCCATGCGATAGAGCGCTTTCGGAGCACTCGCTCCATTATCAGTGCCCTCTTCATAGAGACATTGTTGGAACCATGGGTTTCTCGTGAATCTCAAAAAGAATCATTGCTTCTCTCACAATTCACAAGGAATCTTTGGTTCCAACGATTTATCTGATAAAAGGCTCTGATGGAGGAGTGCATGCTCAGAAAGCGCTGTCACTTAGAACAAATAATTGGGAGGGAACGTGGCCTGTGTTTGTTGATTCTTAACTGCGATCAACGTTCTTCAAAGTCTGGCACCTCAAATATGAACATATTTTAAATTAATCCACACGAATTGTTTAATTTATTAAATTTAGTGCTGAATTTTATTAGCCAATTTCTATTAAGAGAAATCAGGTACTAAGGTCGTACTAATGACGCTATTTTCGAAAATATCGTCAAACGTTCATCGATCTTACGTAGATGTCGAAAATGAGGTCCATTCAAAATTTTATATAATATATGTGTGTGTGTGTGTGTGTGTGTGTGTGTGTGTGTGTGTGTGTGTGTATGTGTCTGGTAACGCTCTAGCGGTGGCAATTGTTTGATCATTACCAAACTCGAAATTCAAACGTTTTATGTAAAACTAAAAATCAAGTTCGTTAATGGGTAAAATCCAACCAGTGAAAGGGGAGGGGGGTTGAAAAAATATCTCCGAATCAATCTTATTGAAAATGTAATGTTCTATAAATGTTGTTATGTACATTTTTTCACTATCTTGATTATTAACCAAGATAATTGATTTTGTTTTAGTTTTCAGTCTTCAGTAAACCCCCACTCCTACTCATGCTATATTAAAAATTAGCTAATTATATCATGAAGCGCGTTATTTGAAGCCTGTATACCAAATACTGTTCTCATTGAGATTTTCTTTTTAAGACACTTGAAAATACTTGACGAACATGGGAAATCTGCGTGACGGACAATCAATACTATTATAAGTAAATACAGTGGGGCATTCTCTTAGCATGGCGGTTCGCTTGGTGAATTTTAATAGTACCAAGCGAAATGTCAGAAATGTTATAAAGCAAAGCGAAATCTCAGGCATGGCACCACTCCGAGATTTATAAATAAATTCATAGAACCTGCCTCGGGCAACATACTTTAACTGTTTTCTAGAATTTAATAACTACTGAATTAAACCGGGCCCGTATTAAGAGACGTTTGTATGAAAATATTACAGAGGAGGGAAGCACACATTGCTCCGCTTTCAAATTCTTATTTAGGTATACGTTTTATCCTCGCTCTCAAAATTAGCATATAGAACGCTTTACTTGAAAATTAGTTTCATTAAATTCGCCTATGTACCATACATTGTGTTTTCTGGAAAATAATCCTTAAGACAATTTTATGATTTCCATAAATATAAATTTTCTTTAAGCGAATCTGCTCTTTTTTTTTTATTGTAAATAAAACTTTAAGTTTGTTTTAGCCTATACACACACAGCAAGTCAGTTCAGTATTCATCTAAAGAACTGAATACTCCATCATTTAGAATAGCTTCAGTAATAAGAGGCAAGAAGAAAAAGAATTGGAAAAAGAAGAAAAATCACGGAGGAGATGACACACTACTGGTCTCATTGTGTGTATTATATAGTCAATTTCTAAGTAAACCTGATCATCACGGGACCGAACAATAGAATAAGAGGGTCAAGAGTGCATGCAGTGGTTTCCCATTGCCTTCTGCATCAGACCATCCAGCAATAAAGGAATCATGAGGAAAATTCCATTCACACCAGTAAACGCATGAGTTGTTAGACAGCCATCCCACGGTATCCTATAGCCTGCATCAACAGACACTAATGATAGACTATTAGGCAGTATGAGTATGCAGACTACAACTTTAATCTGCCCTCCAATCTTGCCCCACTCTCATGTTGTAAGTGAGAATTTAGACAGAGAGTAACAGAGATATATATATATATTTGTCTGTTACCGCTCTACCGGTCGCAATTTTTGTTTGATCGGTACCAAACTCGATATTTTGTCGGTTTATGTAAAAAGAAACATCAAGTTCGTTAACGGCTGAAGTCGGACCAGTGAGAGGGGGGGGGGGTAGAGGGAAGGATTTTCGAAAATTCGAAATATCTCCGTTACTATATGTCGGATCAAAAAATTGTACAGAGTCAATCTTATTGAAAATTAAATTTACTATAAATATTGTTATATACATTTATTCTCCATCTTGAATATTAACCGAAATATTTGCATTTTTATGAAATCTGTGGTGGGCTATAGTTCGGATTTCCCCCAGTACTCGGCTCAGGTGAAAGCTCCTTCTAACCTTTCCGGTCGTTTCTAACCTTACCTTACCTTCTTTAGTTTGTGAGATTTACGCAAATACGTTATGTTCATCCGCCCCCCCCCCCCTTCTTTAGTTCTTGGACTACTAAAATTTGAGTTATTAAAATATAAATTATTCTTACAATTCAGAAGCCGTTTCAGTTGGGAATTTATTTTAATTAACTGAAAGATTTCTCATTACCGTTTGTATTTAATCACGGTGGTATTGTGTTACCAGTATGCAGATTTCTCTATTGTAAAACTTCACATGGGAAATCTGCTTGGTTTACGCAGCCCCTGCGTGACGGACTTTTTTTTATACAACTCATAATAACGGAAATATTCCCACCTCCAACTCTCCCTCGTATTCCTCGGCCGGTTCCGCCCATTAACTAATAGTTACCTTGTTGTGGAAAAAAACAAACCGTTAAATATCGAGTATGATATATCAAATAAACATTGCCAGCAAAGAACGTAAAAATTTTACTCTTGACGACATCACACAACTCACTTTCATGTATCTCGCACAGAAAATATTCAATATAAACATTATTTGTTATTTAAGCTTTCAATAATGTGGTTCATGATATAACAGCTCCAGAGCATTGAGCAGTGGGCAATGTGGCTGTGTAACTACTTTAAAAATGTAAAATGTGGTAAACTAACAGAAAAGACTAGAAAAAAAATGAAATACCATGTGCCCGACAATAAACTCTCCCCACTCATATGTAGCGGTGTTAGGAGTAACGGGAAATGCTAAAAAATCTTACTTTTGCATACTGCTTATTATTTCTGGTAATTTTTCATAGACATTTCGACCAAACTGAAATTTATTCTTATGATGGAGAATGTGGGATGGGTTAGAAACGTTATGCTAATGATCCCCATATTTTAATACACCAGTAAAATTATCCAATTAATCACGAAGTATGTATATATGTCATACAACTATTTTTTTTATTTACGGATCAACAAATGATCAAAGTTGTAATTTTTAGTTCACCCTGCTTTCATAATTCGTAAAATTCTTTAGTTTTTACATACATAATTTCTCACACAATACAACTCATCTAGCGACCACAATACAAGATAATGGAACAAGTGCAATAAACTGCATCGTTTTAAATAAGTGAATATTAGATACTATTTAATAAAGAAGAGTAAATTCGAACGCCTGTCTTGCAAACCTGAATCTGTCTATTTATACCATTACTCTCCTCTACCTTGGCTATTACTTAGTCTAATGAGGCAATTACTCAGGCTATTTAGCACATTACTTTGTCTCTTCAACCCATTACTAAAGCGTTATATACATACTATTTCGGTTGTTGACCTCCTGACGTCAGGAGTCCAACCTGATTAAGTATTTACCTCAAATAATGTTACCTATATTTTCAGACTTGAGTAAATCCCCTCCCATTCCCTTTTCACAGTAATGTATTACAGTACTAATCAAATACCAAGTAATGTTTTATATACTTTTTTAGTTATTTATTAACGTCTTCTTTATGCTACTAAGGCCAATTGTGACGGGTTATTAACAGGTCACCACTTTTTTCTGGACACGATGGGACTAAGGAATTTAATTAATGAGTTCATCAGTTATATTGTACAATGTGTAGTACTGACTTTAAAAAAAATGCAGGTAATGAAATTCTCTGTTTTCATACCATAATTATCAAATTCAAATGACGTTAATTTGTTAAGAATTTATTAATAATCATACAAGTAAATTCATTTTTATGCCATAAAATGAACAAAACTTTCCATTTACTAAAGCAAGAATTTTTTTAAGAAAAATCCATTCGATTTATAACTCGGTATAATAACTGTCAAAGTTCTAAGTTCGTCTAACAACAAGAAAGATACAGGAAGAGGGCTGCACTGCAGGAAAATGAAAATTTTTCAATTTCTTCATTCATGTTGCAGATAATTAACATACGTATAAAGTCTTGTTTAAAATGAAAGGGCGTATAAGTTACATCTTTCATTAATTTTCAAAGAATAAAAAGATGATATTTACAGATTTTTTTTATTTTTTTTTTATACGACTCACCTTATTTCACACATGACATATTAAAGGATAAATATATTTTACTACTCAATCAAAAGATTAAATACAGTATTACATTGATACAGTTTAAAATAAAAGGATTGCTATCAGCGAATTTACTTTCAAACGCTGTGGATGACGAATACTTGCATTCGGAAAGTAGTAGGACATTCCACTAAGACAAAAATGGGCTAAATATTTTTTTTTAATGTCGGTAGAGTTTATTTGAAAAAGAATATAAAAACGCCTAGAGACTAAACCAGCATGAAGAAGAAATCTGGAACGAAGTGAATTTTACAGTAAATGTATTTAGAGCAGAGAATATTAAGAGAAAAAAAAACAGGAGGAGTATCTAATATTCATTTCTTCTTCGATTAATGGCAAAGATGATGTCTAGTCCATACAACGGGAAAGGTTTTATATGTGGAAATAGTAACCCCAATAACTACAAGTCAATTAGCCAGTATTATCAATTCTTTGAATTAAATTAAATCTTCTCTCTTCGGATTCCAGGTCCTTGTTCGGAGCAATCGCCACTCCAGGAAGGAGAAATATTTAAACAACTTGTAAATAAATAGAGAAGGCCAAGAGGTTCTTTCCTAAACATGGAATACAAACTAGGAATTGAATACTGAAATATAACAAGGCAGAATCATTCATGCGATAGAAATTATTCTGTTCTTATCAATAAGAAACCTGGAAATGGAATATTAATGGAGGTAGGTATTGTTCGAAGATTTTAGCAATTGTCTATACTATTTTCTCAAAAGCTATTGATTCCCAGTAAAATGTGAAATAAAGCACAATTCTTCTATTTAATACTACAATTGAATAAGCTAAATCGGTTCTACATTTGTTTGAAATCAGAATAGGGATTACTATTTTAGCAGATTTCCATTAATGTCCACCGATCCTACCCAAACTTAATATATAATCGTTTTATGTAAAAAGAAAGATCAAGTTCGTCCACGTTCGTCGGTGAAATCGTACCAGGGGAGAGGGGGAGAATTTCGTATATATTTAATATCACTGTTATTATTCGTCGGACCGAAAAATTGTATAGAACCAATCTTATTGCTAATGTAATGTTCTGCAAATGTTGATATGTACATTATTTCACTATCATGATTATTAACAGAGATTTTTTAGTTTTTGGTCTTCAGTAAACCCCCACTCCTACTCATCTCATAATAACAATATTCTATTATGCTATGAAGCACTTTATTTGAAGCCCCAGCGTGACGGACTTTTATATTTACAAAATTATGTCTAACGGTTTATTCATAAGTTTATAGTCTAAAACAACGACTTAAAATGTAAATATTCTCTGTTATGGGTGGTGATGGTTACATTTTGAATTAAAAGTAATTTTGCGAAAGGGCACCTTCTAGGAGTAAAATTTTCTTCCCCCAATTCGACATTCAGGATAGAAAGAAGCATAAAACCTGTAATCCCTAGCATTAAGATAAGACGAGTGTTGCTAATCCTTCCTAAGGAGTGGCAGGGGGAGGGGCTTAGGGTCTGAAAAAAATTTGACGTCATCCATTTTCTTCTTTCTCCTTGTAACCATTATACCATCAGTGGCGAACCTCTTTGCAGCTTCCTTTGATTAATCTCTTTGGGTTAAGTGAGGCCTTTGTCTGCTTCGAGTTGTAAAAAAGAAGCTTTAACGCGTTGGTTTCCCCTCTCTTTTGCCCTTGAGGGAGGTTTTATCCCTAAAAACTTTTGTGCCGTCCTTCAAAGGCCGTTGAACCTTTTCATTGCAGTCTGAAACAACTTCTCAAAAGTGTTAATTGTCTCCTAATAAAATCCCATGCTTGGAATAATAAGATCAATATTCAATTTAAAGTTCTAGTTAATATCAGGTCAATTTCATAATCGACTATTACTACGACTGTTGATCCTTATAATTACTTAAGAGATTTGGTAAGCAATCCCAATTCAAAGTAAACCTATTTAGAAAATAACGAAATTATTACCAAGCTACACGATCAGAAACATCAAAAATACTTCATTTTCATAATAGTTTCTAAGAAAATACAGGATCCCAAGATCAATTACAATATGACAGTTACTTACAAATGATAAGGACTCAGAAGATGTTATCTCCAATACCCAAAAAGCGTTCTCCGTTGAATATTGTATCAAGACATTTTTAGAAGTTAATATATCACTTTAAACTCTACAAAATCTAGCACTCTGAAGACTAAAAACTTAGCTGAATAAGGCATAAGTAATTTATAACATTTAGCGCTGGATTTCCCCCCTCCTCGGACAATGTGTTGAAGCTACCAGTAAAAACAAACTCAGATTGAATATTCAGAAATAAATTCGTTAATCGTTAATTCGTTAGTGGGGGTTGTAAAGGTAGGCCCCCAAGCAGGCAATGCGTAACTAAGCAAATTTCCCAGGGTTTAATGAAGACTCAAAACGAACAACTAGCTTATAATACGAGTCACGAAAAAATGCATACAACAACAATATATATATATATATATATATATATATATATATATATATATATATATATATATATGTGTGTGTGTGTGTGTGTGTGTGTGTGTGTGTGTGTCTGTTAACGCTCTAGTGGTCGCAATTTTTATTTGATCGTTACCAAACTCGATATTTAAACGTTTTAAGTAAAAATAAAGATCAAGTTCGTTGCAGCTAAAATCGGACCAGTGGTAGGGGGGGGGGGGATTCCGAAAATTCTTAATATCTCCGCCATTACGCGTCGGATCGAAAAATTTTGTAGAATCAATCTTATTGCAAATGCAATGTTCTATAAATGTATTTTGTATTTTTTTTTTTTTCGCTATCTTGATTATTAACATAGATATTTGCATTTTTTAGATTTCGGCGTTCAGTAAATCCCCACTCCTACTCATGTCATATTAACAATAAGCTGTTATGTCATTAAGCACTTTATTTGAAGCCTGAATACCAAATATTGTTATCACTGAACTTTTACGTTTTGAGAAAACTGGAAATAGGTGATGCACGTGGGAAATCTGCTTAGTTAACGCAGCCCCTGCGTGACGGATTTTTCCAATTTCTACCCGGTAGTGAGCATGGTCCTGGGAACTAATGATATCCTACCTTAAAGCACGGTGAGTGGGTATATCCTAAAACAAATTTAGTGTGTAAACTCCATAATGGAAATCCAGTCATTTATACTCCTTCCATGATTGTAAGGTACACATTTATTATTAAATCTTTTTTATTGTTAAATAATCTTAGTTAACAGTGGACGATATTTTAAAAGACTTGAATATTTATAAGATTAATAAAAACCCGAATCTTAACACCGAAGTATTTTGGTTGAGCCATCGCTAAACTGAGCAAATGTGAGAGAAGTATCTTTGGGCGTCATTTTGCTCTTAGAATTTAGGGAGCTCGTAATCCTATTTGCTCTTTTACTTTCATACAAGTCAGATCTTTGTAATCTCTTTAATCTCATCCTTACAAAAGTTTCTTCGTTTAATGCTATTGTTAATTTTAATATCTATCTGCTATTATCAACTACAATTTTGTTTATAAAATTGTCTTCCCATTCTACTAGTTAGTACAGTTCAGTCTTGTGTATCCATTACATTATCTTAGTATATCCATGAATCATTTATCATTTAGTAGTATAATTCTTTTAATAGTTTAATTATACACACACACATATACAGAGATATTATATAAAAGTTAGAGTTCAAAAAATATTGTATACTTGTTAATAAATACACTATGTGATAGAAAAAAGAATTACTCAACTCGTGGATCAGTCTATAAGTAACTACGTATGATTTCCTTTTGGTAAATTTCCACTTTAGGGATTCACATGACAACATCTTGTTGATGGGGTAACATTTCTTTTTAATGCCTGTAGAATACAGAAACGTTCGATGAAATTTACACATATATACATAACCTTCCGATAGACAAGCACATTAGGCGATAATTTTTGAGTCAATTATTTACTTTTTATGTAACTCGGAATATAACATTTTCTTATTTTTATTTATATTAACGTCCACTTTTTGCAACTAAGGCTAATTGGGACGGGCTATCTCCAGGTTCCCACCTTTTTCTAGCCAGGGTGGGTCTAAGGATTTTATTTAATGAATTTCGTCACTAAATAAATTCCTTTGCCCAGGCGAAAATCGAACTCGGCACTCCAGGTTTACCATGTGAGATTAAGGCCAACGCTTTAATTCGCATGGCTAACCTGAGCCCCGTTTTCTTCTAAATTATATAGTATATCTTTCATAAACCAGTAGAAATCTGGAAAGTAATTTTTTTGGGGGGAGGGGTGGAGAGGAATACAGAATTGCTAATTACTCGATTCCTCTTTCCTCTTTTCTTTTAATCATGAAATGATTTTCAAATCAAGTCCGTTAACACGTTTTGGCCCAATACAAAAAAAAAAAAATGGAGATATTACATAGTTTTGAACGGACTTAATTTTCGTTATCTCCTGGGTAGGATTGATGGACATTTGAGGGAATTTTTCTATTAAATAATGAAGTAGCAGTCTTAGCTCTGTAGTTCCCCCAAAATTATTACTGGTTGTTATAAAGTTATCAAGGCGCATTACAACTAGCCCTGCCAAGTTTGGGGCAGAACTTGGCCCTTCATGGGCTGTTGAGCAAAATTTTATTTTTTTTATTTTTATAATCTTTCACTAATATAATTCAATTTTTAAACCTATAAAAAATATCCATAACATTTGGAAATCGTTACAATTTAATTAAAGTATTATACAAAGTTAATGCTGAATGAGATGACCTAGAATTCTCGAAAAACGAATTCCTCATTTCCTGTTAAAGGACGGACTAGAAAATATGTAATCTAAGACATGTGAGGATGACTTGTGTTAGACACATCATTAATCCTCAGATGTTCTTTGTGACTTATGATCGCCCATCTGTCCTGGTTCTTAACACGTCATCAAATACTATTCTTTCGGCAAAAAGTCTCCCCTGTCATGTTTCACTGCTCTACATTGTGATACTGTATTTTAAGGTGCCATAATGTGATTCATACCCATTCGTTATGTTCAGTAATAGCAACTTTGTCCTCCAGATCTAACAGACTGGCAGCTTACTCCAGATGTACAGAATCATCTGGCACTAGTAAGCATTCTGAATTTTATATTTGCTTTCTCTCATGGCTCCCCGTTACTATTTCTCGAAAACACATGCTCCAGTAAAGAAATGCTCCTACTACTAGTATTTGGGTTTTTTTGCATTTTTTGTTTCCCTTATTATACATTTAGATATTAGAATAAAAATAGATATAAGTAATGTGGAATATTTAAAAAAGCCAATAAGCTTGAAAAATTGTATTTACTTCTATTGTAAATTATTATTTGTTAATATTTTAGATAATAAAATTCTTTTAACCTTTAACCTCCTACTACTACCAGTCTCCACAAGAGGCCTAGAGTTTAGAGTCATATAGTTTTTTTTTTCCATAAGTAGTCTAGATATTGGGTCTCCAAATACAAACTCTTTAACCAGAAATGTCAATATAGTCATTGGTAGTTTTGGCTAATTCCTCAATAATTTTATCCGTGGTAAACTGATCATCGTTTACATACTCTTTGAGTTGTGGTAACTTACTACACAACTCCGAACCAACTTTTTCAAAATGACACTTAAAAATAACATGAACACAAAAGTTTCATAAGTTCATTCATATACGTTATACACGATTACAAACTTAAAAGACAATAATTGCCTTTCTAAAGTTATAAGGTATAATGAACAACTGGAATAACTTAAAACTAGTCTCTTGCAAATAAGTGTATCACTATGCTAAGGTAGCTCATCTTACATAACTGAATTACACTCTACAGAGCAATTTAAATACTTATGCAGTAATAAGTCCAATAAAAATTAAAACCCTATGTTACTCATTTACATCCTCGTGTCTACTGTTAATCCGAAATAAATTTAATAAGACAAATACACAAATTCATAACGTTCACCAATTTGAAAACCCTGTGCAATCTAATTGATTTGCTTGAGCAGAAAGGGATTGGAGGGCTAAAAAAAGCCTGCCAAACAGGGGCTGCGTTAACTTAGCAGATTTCCCATGTGCGTCACGTATTTATCTCAAAAAGTAAATGTTCAATGAGAACAATATTTGGTATTTAGGCTACAGATAAAGTGTTTCATAATATAACAGTTTATTGTTAATATGACATGAGTAGGGGTGGAGGTTTAGGCCGAAAACTGAAAAATGCGAATATCTCCGTTAATAATCAACATAGCGAAAAAACGTAGATAACAACTTTTATAGACGTAACATCATTTGCAATAAGATTGCTTCCATATAATATTTCGATCCGACGCATAATAACAAAGATATTAAGATTTTCCAAAATTTCCCCCTCTAAACCCTCTTACAGGACGAATTTCAGCCGTTAACGAACTTGATCTTTAGTTTTATATAAAACGTTTAAATATAGAATTTGGTAAAGATCAAATAAAAATTGCGACAGCTAGAACGTTAACAAACAAATATATACTATATATAAGTATATAGTTTTGGGCGCAACTTATTTTCGTCATCTCCTGTGTTGGATCGTTGGAGATTTGAGGAAATGTTTCTAAGTCAGAGCAAATAAGAATAATAATAGTTCTAGGCAAGCTGTGTCGTTATTGTTGATAATATGGAAAACAATGTAATTTACTAGTAGGGTCTGTTGCGAAATAACTTCTCATGTTCCATGCTGGGGTCTTCCACAGGTCTTTCAGTATGTGATGTGATATTTTCAATCACATTTTTTCATTACATTTTCGATTAGGATCCCTCTAAGGTTTAAAATAAAATTATCCATTTTTGAGGTGCTGGATGGTGAAGGAATTATTATCTCAGGTAAGAAAAAACGCCTCGTTCCTTCACTATTCTTCCTTCCTATTGTTCCTTCTAGAATAGTGAAGGAACGAGGCATTTTTTCTTACCTGAGAAAATAAAATTAAGTAGAAGCTAAATCAAATTGAAAATAACCGACCTAGAACTTCCGTTCTACGAAGTAGCGACAGATGTTTTCCTAAGAAGCTTAACAAGATTGCGAACAAGGGACTAATCCAGAGAAACCTATCAAGAGGTAATTCCTAACATAGTTCTATCAAACGAAATAACCTCTTTCCAAACAACTCTCTTAACAAGATGACTTCCTGGTTTACGGCGCACTAACTGTCCCTAAGCCAATTACATGAAAGTAGTTTCAAATAGAATTAAGGATAACTGTTAGGAGGATTAACTAGGCTCTAACATAATGACAAATGATTCGAAGCAAATGTTTTTGGTTGTTCGAAAATTGGAGTAATTTAAAATTAGTTATGAAATATGGTTGTTATATTTAAGTAGGAAGAAAAGAAAATTCTGACATGGAGAAGGTGCGTATACACTAAACATATTTCTAATTAGCAGGAGGAAATTTGAGATGGTTGATGTAATTTACTATTATTCTATCCTGTATGAATCGCAAAACCAAAAAGTCCGTCACGCAGGTGCTGCGTAAACTAAGATGATTTCCCTCGTGAAGTTTAACAATAGATAACTCTACATACCGGTACACAACAACTCCATGAATATTAAGTGAATAAATAAAAACGATAATTAGAAACCTCCCGACGGAAACCATCTGAAATGTAAACAAACAGTTCTGCCAACTTCTTTCCCGGAAAGAAAAACAATTACTGTAATTTATCTGAATATAACGTATTAATTTGATAGAGAACTATTTATTATATCTAGTACTGTAATTTATAATAAATCAGAATAATTTTTATCCCAATCAATCAAATTTAAGTAGTCCATCAAGAAGGGGGGAGGGGGTCACCAGAACATATTTGCGTGTATCTCGTATAATAAATGTTTCTTGAAAACAATATTTGGTATTTAAGCTTCGAATGATGTGGTCTATAACAAACAGAGCAATGCTGAAGGCAGCAAACTGAAAAATGCAAATATCTCGGATAATATTCCAGATAGCAAATAAATGTATATAACAATATTTATAGTAAATTTAATTTTCTATAAGATTACTTCTATACATTTTTTAGATCTGACGTATAGTAACGGAGATATTTCGAATTTTCCAAATTCTCCCCCTTTAACCCCCCCCCTCCCCGGTTTCAGACGTTAACGAACTTGATCTTTCTTTTTATATAAAACGACTAAATATCGGTTTGGTAATGATTAGAAAATAATTGCGACCGCTAGAGCGGTAACAGACATATACATAACATATATATATATATATATAGATATAGATATATAGATATATATATACAGTTTTAAACATAAAGAAACAAAAAAAAATAAACTAATATAAAAATGGTTTTGTCGTATCCCCATCTCGGTCGTTAGAAAGTTATAATGGGAAATAAAGATAAAAATAATATACATGGTGAATCATTGACATCAATTCATTAAAGATTTTAGCCTTAGCCAGCAGAAAAGAGCTTATGCGATTCATGAGGTTCAAATCGGGAAGAAATTCCTTTTAAATTTATTTCGATGAAGTTGGGAGCAGGAAGAACTTGGATGCAAACTTTAGGGAACTTGGCAATATTCTAGAAGGAGGCTAAATGGGAGTTTTGTAACTTCAATTCCTTCTAACTCAGCAGTAATGAATGGTTTTAGTGAAAGAAGTTACCTAAAAATACACAGAGTCCCTTCACATAATTTGGTTAAAGATTTTTCCGCAAAAAACAAAGTCTCAATTTCTAAAGCTTTTGCAATCCTTGTTTTCTAACGGATTTCCTCAGGAAGACTTTATAGCAGATTTCCCTTATATATATATATATATATGCCTGTGGTCGCACTTGTTATTTGATCGTCACCAAATTCGATATACAAGCATTTCTTAAATAAGGAAAATCTGCTAAAAACTAAAGGTCGAACTCGTTAATGGCTGAAATCGAACCTATGGGACAGGAAATTTCGAAAATCTCCTTTATTATACGTCGGTTCGAAGAATTGTATAAAACCAATCGCATTACAAATACGATATACTATACATTTCTTATCATTTATACATTTATCATAGTTTTCTGCCTGTAGTAAACCATCACTCCAAGTCATGTAAAATTAGCAATAAACTGTTATATCATAAACCATGAGCTTAGTTTACGCAGCTCTTCCATGAAGGACTTTTATTGTTGCATTTATATATATAACGTGCCAAAGAAAAAAATCTGTTTTTTTTTTTTGTTTTTGTTCAAAAAGGCTAAAAGGGGCCTCACTTAATAAACCTAGAGTCCAGAGTAGGACTCCCACCTGGGCAATAGGAATTTATTAGGTTTTGAAATCCTTAAACTCGTCCTGGCTAGGGAAAAGGTGGCAATCAGTAGATAATCCGTCTGAATTAGCCATGGTATCACAAAGTGGGAGTTAATAAACAACAAAAACAGTCTCCGAAAGAAACAACTTTTAGAAATTAACTTCAAGAAGTTGTGGAACAACTTGCTTATCTGCCCCAGTCACACTATTATAGACAATCAGTACAAGTTCTACTGAATGTTCCATCCAGATACAACGAGAACTTCTGCGACCTTAGAAACTCGATGCAGAGAAATCTATACCAAAAACTTTAATTTCTCACGTTGTAAGAAAACAATTAATAATAAAACATAACACCTGTCATAATAAATACGCATTGCAATTATACGATTATAATTACCTTATAGCAATACGTTGTGTTCCTTCTTTTGATTGGAATGTCTTTTGTAAATTGGAAATTAATTAAATTATAAATAAAAGGAAGGAAGCAAATTGTGATCTAATGTATGACTCTATTAGATATATTGAAAAATAAAATATATCATTTATTGACTCTTCTCTGTGTTAGTATTGGGAATGACAACATGAGCTATAATTAAATAATAGAGGTAATTAATATTAAAAACCAATACAAATGTTGGCTAATCTGAGATCGGCCAGTAGTGAAGTACAGCCGCGACCGGGGAACTATACAAAGCCTCTACTCATCCCTTCAAATAGAAGTATAAAGTCCGTCACGCAGGGTCTGCGTAAAGTAAGCAGATTTCCCAAGGGATGGTATGACACTATAGTGATTTCATCTCACCATATATTCTCCATTTCTAGTTCTCTATACTTGGCTCACATGTAGTCCTTCCGATCATTCCAACATCTTTTAAGGTTTATTCCAGTTTATAACTCACGGACGGGAATCCAATCAATAAATTTCCAAAACATTATCATCATGATTTCTTACAACCTCATTTAAACCATCAAACTCGTGTTTCCAAATATTTTATATAATAAAGTGTTTCAAATTATAAATTATGATACGGCAACGGTCATACAAACTACAGGTCTAGCTAAAACAATTATTGGAGCAGCTATTATTAAAAATCAAGAATTAACCCATTTGTAAATATTAATAATACCATTCCCGCGATTTATGGATTTTTTAAAGTCCTGGACATAAATTGACAAAATTGTTGAATAAGAAATTAAGACAATTCTTTAGAGATACTATGACTTCAGATTAAAGAGAAAAAATAAAGTCAGGACAATACCATTCCATCAAAATTTGGAACAGTATCATTTGATAAACATTATCCCAAAATAGCCTCTGGAATATCATATGAAAATTATAAACAATAATTGAACTACAAAAAGGGTAAAGATAGATTTCATATAATAAAATTTCTATTTGATAGGATAAAATTATGCCAACAAAAGTACGTATATTTATATGTGCATAGAAAAAAACAATCTTCACCCAGGAGAGTCTTTCATGAGACAAATAATATTTGTTGTGAATGCCTTTTCGAATCAATTATTATATGTAAATTATTTTAGTCAAATTCTTATCATCAAAACAAATTAAATTATAGCACAAAAGAGATTAGAGAAGCACCAAGGAGAACACAAACACACATTTAATTACTGGATACATTAGATTTGGATAACTGGATATTTAAAAACGTTTTGGAAAAATCGCGCCATGAGGAAAACCTCCATAGCTGATTCTATAAATGAATCGACTATAAACATGATGGATAATTGAAGCTGTATTATTTAGAAGTGCGAAGGCTATTAAATTGCTATGGCGAACCTCAACTCATAATGTAGAAGTGCTGTTAATACAGCAAGTTTTCGAGCTCATTATTAATATTAATAGGTTGGATACCCTTTATAGTAGAGTTCAGAACTTGGAGTAGCCTATGGGTTATTTATTCTTGGGTGGTAATGATGGACTCATACAGAATGTGATTCCACATTAATGTAAATCTAGTCATAATGAGATGCGTATGAGCTGGTAACAGGCGTAATATTTCCTCATATTAAGAAACAGGTTATTCATCTCGTAACTTACACAAATATAAATAAAAATAGTTTTTATTTAATTCATTATTGGTCCGCAACGAATAAATCTTTTCAGGAAATTGTAATTTGGAAAATTAAGATAGAAAACAAATTCATTGGAAAATAATAATCTATGTAAATAAAGCTCTAAGGTTTGTCACATTTTCAATGAAATTAATTCAATCATTCTAAGAACGATTGCATCAAAATTGGAAATCTTGTCTGTCTTTCCACCCGTTTGTTGCTCAACCTCTCGAAAACGGCTAGGAGGGTCTCCATGGATTTTTATATGTGTGAACCAACTATCTTAAGGTACAAGATAAGCTCTATGGAAATTCGAATTTTCAACTAGGAGGGGAGGGGGGTACTTTGAAATCATTATCTTCGTCATTATCTTCGTTAGTATTGGGTTAATGAAAAAAAGTGTAAAGAACGAATTGTGTTTAGAATAACGATTATGATGCGAAATCATCATTTAAATTATGAATTTTAAAATGTTAACTTCCACCTAACGTGCGTCAAAGACTTTATTTGTCTTTCATGTGAAATGCCTTAATAGAGTTAGGAAAGTGTTTGTATATGTTTTAGGTGAATGGTTATTGTAAATATATACTATTTTATGTACTTTACTCCTCATACTTTGATTCTTTACACCTCATACATTCTTCTACGGTATTTCAACAGAGTGGCCGAACAAACGTTTATCAGATATTTTCTCCGGGTGCTAAGATAATACAATCAATTCAATTTGACGAGGCACTAGATTTATTTGATCCTAAAAACAACAATAGATTCCTCAATACTAGTCCAATAGACATTCCACGTTTCATTCAACATGTAATTTCATGAAAACTGCACATACAACTAATTTGAGAGCAATAAATGGATTCTTGAATTCATTTCTTCCTCTGAAGACTTGTTTTAACGATCATTTTGATGACAACTTTTATGTCGCAGCATTTTCCACTAAAATGTGCCGTTTCTGAAATAAAGATTTGTGCATTTTCCTGCTAAACGATTCGTCAAATCGAAACATTCACCGATATAAACTCCTTTTAGAATTTGATTTCCTACAAGAATCCGCTATAAAAAGTAGGGCATTCCATTGGAAATTCCAAAGTTATGGTCGCTGGAGAAGTACTGGAGAAGGTTACGAGGTTGAATATGGACTGAAAGGATTTTTCAAAGCTCCCTCCCTAATATATATGGGACACCCTGTATAGAAAATGAAAATTTTTGGAAATTCCATTATCAGACGAACCTTAATAACGGCTTTCCTTTAGAAAGAAATTTTGAAAAAATAAAAACATTAATAAAAGAAATAAAAACTAGAAAAGTATGTCTCCCGTAAATCGTATTTCCCACGTCAAAGCTTAGAATGGACTAGCAAATTTATAAATGTATTGATATTAACGAAAATATCGATAAACTACTCATAAAATTCATTGCATGCTTATAATAAACAATAACCATCTCAAAAAAAAAAAAAAAAAACACTTCGAAAAATGTTCTATGGTCATTAACATTCACATCTGTTTTAACAGAGGTAATATAAAACGTGAGTTATATCAATTTTGAAATGTAATCCAGTATTATTTTTTCGGACCATGAAAACCGCAGATAGTTATTATACTGTATAAATAAAACCCTATTCGCGAGACCGGCTAGAACTATTCAAAACGAGAGAAAAAGAAATATAACAAAAAACTCTGGAACAATTGTCTGGCGATCAGAAAGCCTGTGGGGCAAGATGAAAGCTGTCTAGAGATAAAATGTTTGGAAAAAGGCCGAGGAAGCCTGTAGCTGGCATTTTATAAAGAGCAGCCGATGGCTTGTAAATACTGGAGCTGATAGGTCCCTGATAAATATTCCAAAGAGGTAGGGATGGAATCCGTTCCAAGTTAAACATCTAGCAGTTATACGATTTTAATCTTCCATAGACCCACCTTTTCGGCCATAATCTTCTAAATCTTCAAGAGGGCAATAAACCCCTTAACACGTAATTCGTTTCATCCCTATTTTTTTGTAGAATTATAATGTCTGATGGTTGTTAAAGAGTTAATGTTCCTCTCTTACTTAAATCTCGGTATCAGAAAAGTCTGTCACGCAGGGGCTGCGCTAACTAAGCAGATCTCCTACGTGCGTCATATATTTGCATTTACATCAAAACGAAAAAGGTCAATGAGACCAATATTTGGTATTTAGGCTTCAAATAATGTGCTTCAAAATATAACAACTTCTTGTTAATATGAAAGGAGTAGGAGTGGGGGTTTACTTAAAGCCGAAAACTAAAAAATGCAAATATCTCGGTTAATAATCAGGATAGTGAAAAAAATATACATAACAACATTTATAGAACATTACATTTACAATAAGATTGATTCTATAATACTTTTCGATCCGACGCATAATAACGGAGATATTAAAAATGTTCGAAATTCTCCACTACTGGTAAGATTTCAACCATTAACGAACTTAATCTTTAGTTCATAGTTCATTAGTCATGAGTGCAGCCTCAATTAAGTTCCCTTAAGGTAAATCAGCTAAAAGCAAGAAAAGGGGGAACTCTTTCATTTCAGAAAGGACTCCCCAGCAAACATATTTTATGAGACCCTGTGACCACCAAGACTTTTTATTACCAGATTTCCCCTAAGGGAAATCAGCTATTGAGGTTGTACTCATGACGGAATTTTCGAGATTTTTCTTCAAATGTCCATCGATCCTACCTAGTAGATGACGAAAATGAGGTCCATTGAAAATTGCATATATGTATTATATATATATATATATATATATATATATATATATATATATATATATATATATATATATATTTGTCTGTTACCGCTCTAGCGGTCGCAATTTTTGTTTGATCGTTACCAAATTCGATATTTAGTTGTTTTATGTAAAAAGAAAGATCAAGTTCGTTAACGGTTGAAATCGGACAAGTGAGAGGGGGGGGGGGTTAGAGGGGAGGATTTTCGAAAATTCGAAATATCTCCGTTACTATACGTCGGATCGAAATAGATTACAGAATCAATCTTATTGCAAATTAAATTTACTATAAATATTGTTCTATACATTTATTCTGTATCTTGAATATTAACTGAGATATTTGCATTTGTATTCTGCGTGTGCTCGGCAGCAGTCTATGTTCGGACTTTCCGCCGTGAGCTCTGGCGGCCGTTTTCGTAACTATTCGTCCCTCGTGAATAGGTTTAGAGGTTTCTTACTACAACAGTTGTTATTAGGCAGATTTCTCTATTGTAAAACTTCACGTGGGAAATCTGCTTAGTTTACGCAGCCCCTGCGTGACGGACGTTTTTTTAAAATTACAAAATGCGAATATGAATAAAGCAACATTTTCAAAGCATTGCTAAAACCATATTATGAAAATGGAAATAACAGTTCAATTGTTACTTCTGATATTCATAAAATGATTGATGCACAAGCCAAACTTCCAAACGTTATAAAATGAATACATTAAACACTTTTTGCATAAAATTTTGGAAAAGTTCTTTAAAATTGGCTCAAAATCTAACAAAATGGCTTTTCATATTTAAAATGAAATACATACCAAAGGCAGATAAAACTATCATGTGTAATGTATAATTGTATTATTATTACTATTTATCAACATCCACTTTTTGCTACTATGGCTAATTGGGGCGTGTTATCTATAGGTTACCACCATTTTCCAGCCAGGGTGGGATTTTATTTAGTGAGTTTGTCATTAAATAAATTACTATTTCCTCACATGGGAATGGAACACACTGCTTTAGGTTTGCCATGTGAAATTATGGCCAACGCTTTAAGTCACATGGCTAACCTGAGCCCGGTATAATGTTAAGATATTTGATTCTTCTTTGTTCAGGTATAATGGTAAGATATCTGAACAAAGAAGTACCAGATTGTTAAAATAAATAACCATCACTCATATGATCCCCAAAATACAGATTGTACAAGTTCATTTAACAAGATTTTACATCATATGATAATATGACACGGAGAAACCATAAATAAGATAGGGAACAGTGGTAGTTCCCACTAATCAAAAGGAATGGATTACTATGCTAGAGTTGCCAAGTTGGAACCCGAGGATCACACTCTAACTCTGAATTAGATGCGTGTGCACCGAGCTTTGCAGTTGGACTTCTATAATTTCACCCACCAACCACTGCATAGTGAGACTATCTAGTAGCTTGTTCAATAAAGAAGACACAACATTTAGCTAGTAATGGCACCACAATAATGCATTTGATGCATTAATCCGACTTCTTAACCTTCCTCCAAAGTTCTGTGGCAAGTGTTGACCCTTCATAGGCTGTTAAACTAAAGAGCGACCAATAACATTAAACAAAATAATGTTGAGGTGGGAACTCAGGTTAGTCGTGATAATTAAGGTGTTAGTCTTAATCTCACTTTGTAAACCTAGAGCCGTGAGATTGAATCTCACCTGAGCAATAAGAATTTATTTAGTGACAAACTCATTAAATTAAATCCTTAGTCCCACCCTGGAAAAAATGATGGTAACTTGTAGATAATTCATCCCTCTAGAAGAACAAAGTAGGCCTGTTTCCTCTACAATGCGAATTGTATTAAAAAAAAGGCCTACTTTGTACATCTTCATTGATCCTCTACCACCCAGTTTCCCTGGAAGAAATAATCCATCCCAGCAAGCCTTTGCGGTAAACAGTGGGCATTAATAAATAATTTTGATGTGTTTGATATGATTAACCTACGTACCATAATACCATATGATGCCTAAAAATGGTAACAGAATGAAGACATTACATACAATTGTTTTAATGTCAAAGCACACCTTTGTCACAAAAAAAAAAAAAAAAAAAAAAAAAAAAAAAAAAAAAAAAAAAAAAAAAAAAAAAAAAAAAAAAAAACCCTATTAACAAAATAAAGGGTAACAAAGTAAGAGAACTTCTTGTGAACTTAATCAATTTTCTTATATTTCTATGCTAACTTTATTTTATTATTGCCATTTTTATTAGGTACTAGTTTACCAACAACAATTTAACCTGTACACCTATTGAAATGTTCTTACTATAAATTTTCCCTCCTGGGTAGGTGGTAGTAAGGAAAAAAATTCTTCCTTTCTTAATTGTTACATTTTAAATTAGAGTTAACAAGATTTAATTCTCTCTCTGTAATCTAAAAGTAGGTCAAAGTCATTCCAATATTCAAACCTATAATTTGTTTTAAAATATTAACTGCAGTGTGAATAAGTAATGCTTATTTCTATGCCAACGACCTGATTAATTATAAGGATTTCAAAGTGATCTGTGAGGTCATACATTGGTTTAGTATTTTTTTTCTTTGTTTAATATAATGATATACATTATTATTTATATAACTCCTACTTTCCACTACTCGTCCTATTGCTGCATTTTTAATAGCATTGGAGTCTTTTTTTTATCACATGCATTCGAATGTTGTTTTAAAAAGGTTAGCTCTTGCTATACATAATATTTTCAGATCTTGAACTATTGAATCTTCATTGAATCACTAAATTAAATTAAATGACTCAAAGCAATCAAAGGGGAAACCCTGAACAAAAATAAAGTACCTTTATGAAAGTGCAAAAATGAATAATGTATCCTTTGAAAATAATCACATAATTTATAAAATTTGGCATAACTCAATTAAAATTTAATATTATTATAGTAATGGAAACCATGGTTTAATCCACATTAAGTGTAAGATACAATGAAAACTGTGCACATAAATTACTCAAGTTATAGAAGCATCCGATAAGGGGGGAGTTCAAATATTTCTGTTCAATACACAATACATTATTTAATTTTTTCATATTTCTTATATTTAATACTATTCTTATGTTTGTTTGTTTTTGTTTTGTTTTTTAATTTGTTCACATTGTATTATAAAGTGAATTAATGGGCCTACATTAACTTCAAAGAATTAAAATTCATTGATTATAAATTCAGTAGTATGCGAAGTTAATAAAAGTTATTGTCATACCTATCGGTAGAGACCGTCGTCACTGGCTGATGGTTGAGTACCGCTGGCAAGCGCTTTCGATGCAATAGCATCATCTTCAAGCCTGTCAATTGTTGTACTGAGTTGGTTGTCCGTCAGTCAGTGGGTTTTATGCTCTGTTCAGTATTAGTTGTTTACGTTTAGTCCAGATCTGTTTACTTACCACTAAGATCTGTCAAACGAGGGATGTTGATGTTCAGGTAAATTGTTTTCGTGTGGTGGGTTGTTTACGTTTTAAATCGAGATCTGTTTACTTACCACTCAGATCTGTCGACGGGTTGTGTTAGCGTTCAGGTAAAAATCAGTACAACAATTGACAGGCTTGAAGATGATGCCATTGCATCGAAAGCGCTTGCCAGCGGTACTCAGCCATCAGTCAGTGACGACGGTCTCTACCGATAGGTATGACAATAGTATCATTTATATTGGCGGTTCTAACCCTTTATTTGAATTAATAAAAGTTATTGATCATTTTATTTTTGTCTGTGTGTGTGTCTTTATATACTCATGATATGAGAATCTTTTCTAAATGCCTACCATAATCGTCTGCCCAGAATGACAAAGAAATTATTTGATGTTTAGCAACCTTTAGAAAAACAACTGGGTATAATTCCATGATTCAAGTACAACAAATCGTCATAGACAATCTTATAAGTAGTAAGAGACCGGTAATACCTTTTTAATTTTCACATTTTGATTTATTGATTTTTTATACAGACACTATAACTGTTTCTCCCTATTTTTTTTTTTTTCAGTCTCATCAAAGATGGTCTCCCATATGTCTTTCGGCAGTTTCAAAAACTATTGTGAGGCCTAGGAGGCTAGATCACTTCCCCTCTTGATCAGATGGCATATTATAATTATTAGATTGGTTAATCAATTTGGGCATCATCTGATAGGTTTCAAAATTATTTATTTTCTTCAAGTAAGGCTACCTACTCTTGATTTGACCACCCTAAGTTCCCCTGTTGGTCCTGATGAATTTATTATGAATTCCAGTCAGAGGAACTTAACACCCTTATAAAACTTACAAGCTTCGTATTTTTGAAAATCTTGAGTTTCTTAGGTCATTTGGTCTTTGCTTTTCAACATAGCCTCTCTGTTTTTCCTCCTTTCACAATATGTATTACATGTATTACGAGTCTTTCTTTGGAGCATCCTAAGTTGTAGCTTATTTTTTCCCCTAATTACTTGCTCATGTTTATTATCATAAACAAGAGTTCTTTTGCATCACTTTAGTTAGTTCCAATACTTCCATAATCATTTAGCCTCCACCAACTTTCCTCAGCACACCTTCCTTTGTTTAAAGGTGATGCTGATTTTGGTGTCTCTTCTTGTAATACAGCTACCATTTCATCAAATAACATCACCTTTTCAAGAGATTATGTTTTTTTTTAAGCACAATTTTTTTCCTTGGTATTATCAATTGTCTTAACATAGGTAGTGATAAGGAAAGGTCTGAAGCACACTGGTGGAAGGAGTGTCTAATATTGGTTGAATATAATAGTTGAGGCTCACAATCGTTTGACCATTCATAGAGTAACAAATGACTATTAGAATACTACTTATTTGACTACTATACAATTCATATCATCAAAATAATAAATCCAGCTTATATAAAATTATACAGCCATCAAGTATATGTGAAAATCTTTATAAAGTAATAATTAAAAACTTTTTAAGTTATTTATAATTTAATAATTATTTAATATTGCTATTCCTACTTATTTTTTTAACTTTGGTATTGTCAAGAATGATATAAAAAGAAAAGGCAAACTAAAAGTACAAATTAAGTAGGTAAAAAATGCTTTACTTAACCTTTAATGCACAAAACGAACAGGATTTTCGTTTTTCTCATTAAAATTAAAAACCATTTTAACGGTTCAACAAGCAAAACATACTTGGACAAACAAAACATAATTAATTACGTTTTTGTTAAGACCACAGCATTTGATGATTTCTTTTAACATAGAGCGACAATGCTTTCAAAATAGCAGTGACTGCATACAAAGTAACAGTTAAAAATAGATGGCATTCTTGTCTAGAGTAACTGAACAATATTAAGATGTTTTGGAGTAAAATACAGATTAAATTCAGATGAAAAGTATTTGTTCTGAGCTTTCTGTCGTTTCCAAAATCAGAAATAGTTGATTTTCCTTAAAGGAAATCAGTAAATATGGACTTCGCAGAAAACGGGCATAGATAAATTTGGTATAAAGAAATTCAATCTTTTGTAGAATTATTTTGGTCATCTTGACCAATGAAAAGAAAATCTGTCAAACGTTGAAACTTGCCATTTTAGAGTTAAGGTAATTCTTTGTAATAGGCTTTGACTGTATTAACGGTTTTAATTGTTGATGTTTATTTATTAACGTCCACTTTCTGCAATTAAGGCTAATTGGGATGGGTTATCTACAGATTACCACCCTTTTCTAGCCAGGCTCTGGTTTTAATTGTTATTCATGTACATATGGAATAAAGATATTAATGTAATAGATAAACAAATTATAAATCACATTTTTATATTAAATAGAACACCTATTATATTATTCATTGTTTAAATAATTATCTGTGTTCAAATAAAAAAATAAACCTTTTCTATTTAATTATTTTTATTTGTTTTTATAAAAAAAGATGTTAATAGGCAATTGAATGAGTAAATGTTGAAAATATTAATTTATACCTAATTATTTTTATTAATCTTTTTCAGAAAAACATAGATAAATAGATAAATTATATTATTTATTAACCTCCACCTTTTGCAACTAAGGCTAAACGGGTAGATTAATTATAGGAAATTAAAAAGTATATCAAGAACCAATTTAAAAAACATTAAACATGTTTGCCTAAAAATTATGTAGTTAAAAAAACATACTATTCAAACCTACTTCTTGAAATATTCCATTTCATTCACAAAGAGAAACTGCTAATTAGAATACTAAACTTTTTCAATATGTGAGAAACGAAAAAATAAATGAATGGAGTGAATGGTGTTTTAGAAGTTGTGACAACTAATAATTTTGATAAAAGTATCAAATTCTTAAAAACGATCAGAATAAATTGATTTACGTATCTCAATCTAGAATTCCTCCATTCCTCCCGATCTAAACTATGATTAATAACATTTATAGTGAATATTTTTAATATGAACCACTCTATAGAAAGAAGAGAAGTAATTTCATTCAAACTTCAGGCCATGCTGTCGTGGGTAGTTATAGTTCCCTATCTAGAATTGGTTTACTGATGTCAAAAATAATCAGAAATAAAATCAAAGAACTAGTGAGTGAAAGGTAGCCCTTACAATAGCTTGAGAGATGCGGACCAAAAGCATGACAGATCATTCAATTTAATAAATCAATACTTAGTAGAGGAATATAAATAGAAATACCTTAGAAGGACTCTTGTAAATAAAATTCTTCTGATATCCACTAGATGACATATTCAATCAAAGAATAACTAACAGAAAAACTGTATGTTCTAAATGGCAACATGTGAAAATGTCAAAATTAGATTATGAAGACATAAGGCCCTAGGAAAGAAAAAATAACAAACAAGTTTTGTAAGAAAAATGGAAGGTAAGCTAAACAGTATAGTTACTAATCAAAACAACTTTATTCACTTGGAGATATATGATGGGTTCCTTGACAATAGAACAAGCACTTTTAATTTTGAGGCAATCACAAACGAGTGTTCAAAAATTCAAAATATACATGACAATAAATGTTCTATGACGTCACATTGGCATTTTCTGTTGAATATTATCCTCACTCCTTGAACTGGGGTAAAGCCAGTTTATATAATTTCATCACAGCAGAATAGAAGTAGGCAGCTTTTTAATATTAATTATTAGTCTTTTGAAGGTAATTCGAATTATATTAAATCCATATCACTGATATGTACTTGCTGTCAGGGGACGTTTCAATGCTGGAAAAACAATCTTATTAAAAATACCGGTATAAAAGGAGATGTTGTCAATTTTATGAATTCAAATCAACTTAAATTTTATTAAATATCTTTCTGAACAATCTCGTGGCGGAAGGTCAACAAAAAAGAAAACCTCAAATGATTATTAAAATCTTTTTTTATTTCTCAACTAGTTTCGCGTCCACATGACGCCTCATCACGAGAAAAAAAAGTCCCTCACGCAGGGGCTGCGTAAACTAAGCAGATTTCCCATGTGAAGTTTTACATTAGAGAAATCTGCCTAATAATAACAGTAATAGTAAGGAATCTCTAGACCTATTCATGAGGGACGAATAGTTACGGAAACGGCCGCCCTAGCTCTCGGCGGAAAGTCCCGAACATAGCCGACCACACACACAATACAAATGCAAATATCTCCGTTAATATTCAAGATACAGAATAAATGTATAGAACAATATTTATAGTAAATTGTATTTGAAATAAGATTGATTCTATACAATTTTTCGATCCGACGCATAATAACGGAGATATTTCGAATATTCAAAACTCCCCCCTCTAAACCACCCCTCCCACTGGTCCGATTTCAGCCATTAACGAACTTGATCTTTCTTTATATATAAAACGATTAAATATGAAGTTTGGTAACGATCAAACAAAAATTGCGACCGCTAGAGCGTTAACAAACAAATACACACACACATATATAAATATATGTATATACTTCTGAATGGACCTCATTTTCGTCATCTCCTGGGTAGGATCGATGGACATTTGAGGAAATTTTTCAAAACTCGCGTCATGAGTACGACCTCAATAGCTGATTTCCCTTAAGGGAAATCTGCTAATATTACTAAGAGGTAACTGTACCAACAGCTACATCGTTACACAGGACCTTCCTTTAGTCGAGCCAATCTAGGGAATGGCTTACAAAGTGTGGCGGGTAGAGTAGCTGATTCCGGCGGTAAATCAGCTGGTTTAGATCGATGTGTCAAGAATTTTGTTGACCTTTCGCCATTAAATTGTTTAGTGAATTTAGAAATGTTACATTTTCAGAACTATTAAATCACATCAGACGAGATTTCCTAAAACATTAACACTATTCTAGTCAAATACTATTCTAGTTAGTCCTTGTCATTTGCGTTAACTATAAAAGTTCGTCACGCAGGGGCTGCATAAACTAAGCAGATTTCCCACGTGAAGTATTACAACAGAGAAATTTCACAAGAGCCAAACAGTTACGAAAACGGCCGAACTAGCTTTTGGCGGGAAACTCACTTTCGTCCGATACCCGTCCACATGTAATAAAAATGCAAATATCTCGGTTAATATTCAAGATAGAGAATAAATGTATATAACAATATTTATAGTAAATGTAATTTTCAATAAGATTGATTCTATACAATTGTTCGGTCCGACGATAGTAACGGAGATATTTTGAGAGAGAGAAAACGTCCAATTCTTCACAATTTGTTTATTTCAGCGCTAAGCGCTTTCGAAGACTAATGTCTCCATCTTCAGAGCTACACATGAAAAACAATAACATTAATAAAAACTCTATACATTGCAACAGGGTCATGAATCATATTAACATCAATAAATAAAACACAAGATAAATATCTAACAATGAACAAAATAAATGTACTTAGGTCAAATCTTAAAATGAATAAAATACAGAGAGTGAGAGATCTACTGAGGTATAGGGATATATTACTTGCATGCGCTCATTGGGAAGGACAGCAAGCGACTGGCTGGCACGCGGGAGATAACATCGAGGTCCAGTACCCCCACCATTGCAGACTTATAGCAATCGGTCTTTTTGTTCAAACAGCGACTACCAATAAGTTTCTTATTCAATGCAATCTCCAGACCTTCCAATGCACTTAGTTATTTACCTTTCTTGGCCTCATATAATAAGCACACTTCATGGGCTCCTTCGCTATGGCTCTCTTGTTCTTGATGGCAGAAAAATTCGGAATCTGAGTGATAACCATGTTCTCTACACCGGGTTCCTGTTTGGCCGATGTAAGCTCCTTTGCATGTACCACATACTATTTTGTATACCCCGGACCTGTCTTTTATATCGATAGGATCTTTAGCCCTTTTTATGCAAAGTGACTACTAAATGCTCACGCTAATATAATCTTCATATTTTGACGGGAAACCATTATTATTTCAATTCATTTACGATCTCAGCTAGTGTAAACATACATGCTACTAATTACATCAAGGATATTTCAGCTGAATCTCTGCACATTTACTGTACGTGTTTCAGGACATTTGTGTCATGCTGAAGAATGTGATGGGATGATTTTGTGCAAAGGTAAATCAAAATTTTATATTTCCATGCGAAACTATTCTTCTGCCTGTCAACGGCAGATAACAATGGTAGTCTTCCATAATTCTTACTTCGCAAAAGTCTGAAATATATGTATACATAATTGTAACTTCTGTCTGTACATTGAAGTTTTCGTCAAAATTTTTACATACCTTTTTTTGTTTCAAATGGAATTGAAACAACATCAACCATTTTTGTCTTTGGTGTCAGAGATTTTGTTTGTAACCTGTTCAAGCCTAAACTACTAAACCAAATTTTATGAGCCTTGGTAGGTGTTTACAACTTACCCAACTTAGACTTTAGGCCATACTAATATTTTCAGAGCCGAACAGCATCATTGTGTGGGGGTCATTGTGGAGGTATCCTACACTCTATTCTCTATTTCTCCTAATAGTTTATTTCTCTTAAGGAAGATCTGCCAAATTGATCAAAACATTGTTTTCATATCTCATCCAAACGTCTATAGAATAGAGACAGTGTAATTAATTATTCCATTAACAGAAGATTATTCTGAGAATACTGTATTAATCGACGGTCTTTCCGTTAACGAACGAACGATGTCATGTTAGCACATTACGTTATTAAATCATTAAATATGTATATCACGCGCAGCTTAAATAAAAAGTCGTATTTAATTGGTGTCTAACTAAGAAAGATATGTAGCAGAATTATCTTGCGTTATTCCAGGTAATCTGCTCAGGTTACACACTCTCTGCATCATAATGCTTAAGTATTTGATTTTAAATTATGGTATTCAAGGAATTGTAGTTTTGGGGTGTTTTGACATATTTTGCTTTAGATATAATGGCGAAAAGTTTAACTGCATTAGAAAACAGCCATTACAATTATTATAGATCTGAAAAATATTACCTACAAACAAGTATTTCCAACTGCTTACTCACCTGAAAAAAAGAAAAAAAAGAAGATTAATATAATTATTTTGAACTCATTATTCACATATTGTGTATTATCCATATATTTTTTGTGGACTTAAATAGAAAATAATTGCTAGCATTAGAATGCATGATATGTATTATAATTCAGGCTATTAATGATCGCTTTTGCAAAATCAAGAATAATAAATGGTTCATGTGTTATCTATATGCTGCTTGGTTACAGATTATCTCATTCAAATTAGCAACACAGTTTCGGACAAATTATTTACCTTTTAAAACGCGTAACTATCAAAATCTTTTTGTGGATATGATTCTTAGATGCATGAAACGCTATATTTAAAATACACACACGAGCAAAAAAGATATTACGTCGATATATAAAACTAGTCACCCAAGAGAAGCTTGAACTAAGCTTCTTTCCCACGCGTAGGACTTTATTTAGTAGGTTGCGTTTTAGATAGAAACATATTATAAATAAATAATGTACTGCAGTCAAAATTCTATCTACTTTCTCTAATTGAGAAAATAATGGAATTATTTGTGTATTTTCATTTCCAGTATTTTAATAAAACCCCACTCCTACCCCATGAGGTTTAATGTGCTAAAAATTAATTATAAGTATGCGTCCAATCTTCCTCGCCCAGTATTTAAGGAAGAAATACTGTATAAAGTTAGATGAAGCCATAAGCGAATCATTCCAGAACTTTGGAGACCCAAGTAGTACACGTAGCTACCATCGGAATTTTTATATGTTGCGACTAAAAGATTGTTAGTTATGTAATATTTTAAGCATTAAATAAACATTTTTTTATGTATTTTTAAACATGAATATCTGGGAAAATGTGATAACAGTTATGCCTTTTTATAAAGGAAACATATGCCCTGAAATGGCTAATTTGAACAGAGCATCAGTGGTCAAACCCAAGAGAAAACACTCCGGCATAATTTCAAGTACGGACAAAATAATTCTTTGCTTTTTATGAACCTGAAGCCTAAATCTGAAATTGTTTCTTGAACAGGGTTTCTTGCTCCCAAGGGTATAAACAAGAGAAGAGCAGGGGAAAATGGTGATACAGTGGTTTCCCGTTTCCTTCTACAGACATCAGGCTTCACAGAAATATAGGTATTACGAATACTGAAAAAAATTCTCTAAGGGCCAGAATGTTTGGACAGCCATTCTTCCGCATCTCGTAGCTTGTAAAAGCGACTTACGAGATATGAAGAAAGAACTTTAAGTACTCTCCCTCGTCTTAACATGCTGGCATGTTGTTAGGATTTAGACAAGATTAGTACAAACTACAATGGTTCAATTATTTCAGAATGTCTGATACATTCCATGGAAGAATAGATGGATTTTGTGATGAATAACGAACAAGGCTTAGTCTGATAAAGGGGTTCATGCTGCCATGTTGGAGATTACTCCATTTCTCAGGGAGTATTATATCCTCGGTGGGAATTGATCAAATCTCCGCGGTTCTCTCAAATATTCCATTTACTCAAATACTTTCTGTGTCCACTTTTATTAAAAAATAAATCATTTTTTACCATAAAAGAAATGTCAATTAGGTGTATATGTTAAGGTGGAATTTTTTTTAAGTGCTTTTATGAATATAATAATTATTCATCTCCAAAACTTTCAAAGGAAGATTTAAATCATGGTTGCTTTCAGTGAATAGGTCATTCTTAGAATTTTAGCGACTAAGGCCACGGTTCTTAGATTTATCCAACAATCGGCGTGTTCCCTCTACTTCCAATGTTCCCATAAAAGCTCTGAGGTGGTGAGGTGTGCTGCAAAACTCTGCTCTGTGAAAAAAACATACAGAAAGCTGCTGTCTGCGGAATGACTTCAGTTGCAGACAACTGCTGTTTGAGATAAGGATTTTAGTCCTGAAAGGCGCTTGCTGAGATAAAGGCCTGGCAACGGCAGCATCTGGGCTGCAGAAAGCTAGTGTCTGTGAGAAAGACCGAGTAGTAGAAAGTAGCAGTCTGATGACAAGAAAGTAAAAGCAGTAATTTGCAATAAATAAGTAAGTTTCAAAATGCTGTTGTCAGCGATAAAAGCCTGATTTTCAGCAAGCTGTTATCTGCGATTAAAGCCTGAGTTTCAGAAAGCTGTTATCTGCGATAAAAGCCTGAGTTTCAGCAAACTGTTATCTGCGATAAAAGCCTGAGTTTCTGCAAGCTGTTATCTGTGATAAAAGCTTGAGTTTCAGAAAGCTGTTGTCTGCGATAAAAGCCTGAATTTCAGCAAAATCTTATCTGGGATAAAAGCCTGAGTTTCAGCAAGCTGTTTCTGCGATAAAAGCCTGAGTTTCAGCAAGCTGTTGTCTGCGATAAAAGCCTGAGTTTCAGCAAACTGTTATCTGCGATAAAAGCCTGAGTTTCTGCAAGCTGTTATCTGTGATAAAAGCTTGAGTTTCAGAAAGCTGTTGTCTGCGATAAAAGCCTGAGTTTCAGCAAACTGTTATCTGCGATAAAAGCCTGAGTTTCTGCAAGCTGTTATCTGTGATAAAAGCTTGAGTTTCAGAAAGAAGCCTGAGTTTCAGCAAACTGTTATCTGCGATAAAAGCCTTAGTTTCATCAAGCTGTTGTCTGCGATAAAAGCCTGAGTTTCAGCAAGCTGTTGTCTGCGATAAAAGCCTGAGTTTCAGCAAACTGTTATCTGCGATAAAAGCCTGAGTTTATCTGTGATAAAAGCTTGAGTTTCAGAAAGCTGTTGTCTGCGATAAAAGCCTGAGTTTCAGCAAACTGTTGTCTGCGATAAAAGCCTGAGTTTCAGCAAACTGTTATCTGCGATTAAAGCCTGAGTTTCTGCAAGCTGTTATCTGTGATAAAAGCTTGAGTTTCAGCAAACTGTTATCTGCGATAAAAGCCTGAGTTTCTGCAAGCTGTTGTCTGCGATAAAAGCCTGAGTTTCAGCAAACTGTTATCTGCGATAAAACCCCTGAGTTTCTGCAAGCTGCTATCTGTGATAAAAGCTTGAGTTTCAGAAAGCTGTTGTCTGCGATAAAAGCCTGAGTTTCAGCAAACTGTTATCTGCGATAAAAGCCTGAGTTTCTGCAAGCTGTTATCAGCGATAAAAGCCTGAGTTTCTGCAAGCTGTTATCTGTGATAAAAGCCTGAGTTTCAGAAAGCTGTTATCTGCGATAAAAGCCTGAGTTTCAGCAAACTGTTATCTGCGATAAAAGCCTGAGTTTCTGCAAGCTGTTGTCTGCGATAAAAGCCTGAGTTTCAGCAAGCTGCTATCTGCGATAAAAGCTTGAGTTTCAGAAAGCTGTTGTCTGCGATAAAAGCCTGAGTTTCAGCAAACTGTTATCTGCGATAAAAGCCTGAGTTTCTGCAAGCTGTTATCTGTGATAAAAGCTTGAGTTTCAGAAAGCTGTTGTCTGCGATAAAAGCCTGAGTTTCAGCAAACTGTTATCTGCGATAAAAGCCTGAGTTTCTGCAAGCTGTTATCTGTGATAAAAGCTTGAGTTTCAGCAAACTGTTATCTGCGATAAAAGCCTGAGTTTCTGCAAGCTGTTATCTGTGATAAAAGCCTGAGTTTCAGAAAGCTGTTATCTGCGATAAAAGCCTGAGTTTCAGCAAACTGTTATCTGCGATAAAAGCCTGAGTTTCTGCAAGCTGTTGTCTGCGATAAAAGCCTGAGTTTCAGCAAACTGTTATCTGCGATAAAAGCCTGAGTTTCAGCAAGCTGTTTCTGCGATAAAAGCCTGAGTTTCAGAAAGCTGTTGTCTGCGATAAAAGCCTGAGTTTAAGCAAGCTGTTATCTGCGATAAAAGCCTGAGTTTCAGAAATCTGTTGTCTGCGATAAAAGCCTGAGTTTCAGAAAGCTGATGTCTGAGATAAAGATCTATGTTACAGAAAGTTGCTGTCTGCGATAAAAGCCTAAGACACAGAAAGCTGTTGTCTTCTATAAAGGTCTTTGTTGCAGAAACAGGCTTTCAGCGATATAGATCTAAATCAATTAATGCAGCAGCCTGAAATAAAGGCCTGAGTAGATGGAAGCTGGTGTATGCGACAAAAGCCTGAGTTTCAGAAAGCTGCCGTCTGCGATAAAAACACTGAGTTTCAGAAAGCTGTTTTCATCGATATAGATCTAAATCAATTAATACAGCAGCCTGAGATAAAGACCTGAGTAGATGAAAGCTGGTGTATGCGACAAAAGCCTGAGTTTCAGAAAGCCGCCGTCTGCGATAAAGCCCTGAGTTTCAGAAAGCTGCTTTCTGCGATATAGATCTGTCACTGTATGCAGCTGCGTAAGAATCCTGGTGTCTGCGGTAATGATCCGTGTTTCAGAAACAGTCGTTCTGCGATATAGATTCTGTCACTGGACGCAGCTATCTGAGATAAAGGCCTGAATAGATAAAAACTGCTGTCTGCGATAAAGAAGTAAGTTTCAAACAGCTGGTGTGTGCTCTGAAGTCTTACAGCGAGAGGTGTTGCAGTAAGAGGCTTTCTACGATAAAGACGATTATTTTGTCAAACTGGCAATGAATCATATTTGGTAAATTATGGTTTTTAAAACAAGAGTAGTAGCTATACAATAATTGACAACGAAAGATAATTTCTGGACCCAATTAATATTTTGTGGATGCACGATATGCATTATGCATCCTTGCCTGGCTATTACGTGATTGGACATAACTTACGACACCTTTCAAGATAAAAATACGTATTACGAAACAATTATGCATCCTCATGAATAATCATAGAATCTGGTCATACCGAACAACTTATAACAGCAATTCCAAGTAATTTTTCAGAATATTTAACAATTGTCAACATTTTAACTTACCAAAGAAGCAAATTTGTTAGGCTGGTTCTTCTTTTGAGTTCTCCTTTGAGGCCAATTGAAACTGATCTGGTTTAGACAAGGACGAGACAAGAAAAGTAAATAAAATAAAATAAAAACAAACATAACACAAACAAAATAAAATATAAAAATAAAACATATATTATAAAAATATGGTCGGTCAGTCTGCGTTGGAAGAGGGTTCTTTGTTTTTGCATTCCAAAAACATGCATACCTTTTTTTTTTTTTTCTTTTTCTTTTCATGATCAAATATTACCTACAAAATCTCTGTAATTAAGAAATAATACAAAAATTATAATCGGTTCTACAATATTATTACTCCAGGAATAGATGATTTTATAATCATGAATTCCAAAATTCCCTGCTCATTAACTTTCTCCATTTTGTTTTTCCAATATTCTCAGTTGAATGTGAAAACTATTAAAATATATATTCCTTTTTAAATGAAATCTCTGAAATGCTTATAAATGTTGTTGGCTGCATTTATTGAGGAATTATAAAATCATTGGGCGGTCTATTAAAAATAATTAATGCAATAATACTCAAATTTATTTCATTTCTTTTACTGCTCTATTGAAAACGTATGGAACATGAATTGTAGTCTTCGAAAACTGGCTCCAACACTACTAGTGGTTAAAGGGATTAATAAAAATTTAATCACAATTTAATAACCAAATACAAAAATTATTATAAATTCAACATAAGAAAAAAACAAGATATAACCTTCATTATATAGCCTTGAACTGAGTTATATGTGGACCAATATGCGTTTTTATCTTTGGGCTACATGTATCAACTAAATAAAGATATAAGATGTAATATGTCTATGTTAAATTTTCACATGTGTTGGACTCTTGAAAATGCATCAAATCAACTATTTGTTAATAATTATGACGGTAAAATATGAAACTTTATAACCAATCAAAATGGATATAAACATATAGAACATTGTTTAAATTATGCTGTATGAGTAATGATATAATAATGAGTAATGATATAATAATGAGTAATAATTGGTTGTCACAATTGACAAGGAGTATTATTAGCTTAAAGATGCAGCTAACTATATATTCCTATAACCTTCAAACGCTCAAATAAAAGGCTCCAGAGTAATACGTTGTTAAGGAATTCTTCGCTGTGAGATTAAATATGTATGGAGTATTGGTACGTGGTTAGCTTGAAGAAGAAAAGATGGCGGCGTTAGTGGAGATTGAAGAGGGAAAGACCTTAGAGAAATATATTACCTCCTTGGAAAATATAATAAGGCCAGATCTAAGGGGTAGCGGGATTAGGCTCTTTCCCGCCATTTCTTTCCCAACTAAGCATAATAAAATACACCAGTGATAAGATGTACATTTCTTAGTCAGTAATACATTATTCATAAATAATTCACAGAAGTTTACTACAGTCAAAATGTCATGGGGACAAATTATAATTTATCCCAATAATTAATATTTGATTGGTCCCTTCCAAATGTTGCCAACTTATTTTGAAATGCTTTCTCGTCAAAAAATCTGTTTTCATGGGATCCCCTACAGTATTTATCACTTTTGCGTTAAGAAAGAAATTTTGTTATAACAATGTAACTTATACGATTTTAAACTCAGGTTAAATACAATATGCTATTTAGGAGTTTTGATTTTTTTTTTTCTAAAGTCATTATTATGAAAATGCACTCAGGAAATAAATGTACTAGCCTAAAACTGTAATAAGCAATGATTAAATATTTAATAGTATACCATGATCATTTAATATTTAATTGTAAACCATATTAATAGACTTGCTAATTGTAAATAAGGTATTCCAAATATGCAATACAATTACTGTCTTTGCTTGGAGTGTATTTTCCTCCATCTTAGAATTAAGATTTCAATTCTGTAAAACAGATCTGTAGAGGTTGACCGGGAGATCGCAGTCGCCTCAGTGAGCAGAGCTCTTCGTTTTCTTGGGAATGTAAAATCTCGGGTCAGATTGGACAATTTGCGAGTCTTAAGAAAAGCAAAAGAAAAAAAAAACTGGGTAATTTTAGACTAAGTTATCGCACCCAGCAAAGTGTACTAAATATTTAGAATATTTCTGCTGGACAAATACTGTTTGGGGATGTATTTATATCATTCAATTATGATTAGGGGCTCTTCCACTCAGTTGTAAATCAAAATAAGAATAAGGAAATTCCACAAAACGGGTTTTATTCTTTTTCATTAATTTCGTTTAAAATTCATATTTATTAGTTGTATTAAAAAAATTGAAATAGTAAAACAAAACTGAGGAAATAGTAAAATTGAAAGTAGCAGTTTGCTACTTGGTTGCAGTTGCAGTTGTTGTAGCTGTACATTTCCTACGTAAAAGGTCTTAATCTTTCAAATGACTCATATAATTTGGTACGATTCAGGCATTTTGTTAAGATCATGAACAAATTTATAGTTTTATAGAGTGCATTTTGTCTCCATAATCCCTGTTTCTATGAATTCGTATTATCTCTAGGTAAGTCTAGAATCGTGGATTCCATTTCTTGAATTTATGAGTAAGTGACAACCTTACTAGAAAAGGATATTGACCTCTAGAAAACAAGAAGAGCCACAACAGCATAAAGTGGACGTTAATAAATAACATTTAACACTTTATTTACTTTTTTATTGTCTGTAAGATATAGTTTATATTAAAGTAGGGGTTGACACGTTATATACACCCTTAATAAGCCCTCTAATTGAGGGCCCGCTCCCATTCAAACCTTAGTTATCACTTTATTTATTAATAAAGAAAAAAAACACAAACTCAAGGAAGTTCTTTTCGATGAAATATGCATTATAATTACCTGCCTCATTTTACTTTCAATATTATATTCATGTGCCAAATTATATTTTGCACATCACCCTAAATTAAAGAGCTAGGCAAGGCCACCTAGTATTTCTACAAAGAAAACCGCGTTTTCCAATAATATTGGTTTAGGTCGCAAAGTAGCATATCCCCAGGTAAGGGGCAAGTAAATCGGCTTTGCGGTTTCGCTAATGGACAGGGCAAGGGAAATCTTTAAAGAAGCTTTCAGCTCTTCATTCATAAAAAACCTTGTGCATAAATAAAATCTACTTTAGAAAGCCAAAAATGCTTCTCCTATAATGCCTGTTACCACGAATGATAGACTGTTGAAAAGATTTTTATATTATTAACAAACTTTGTATTATCATGAAACTTTTCTTTCTAACTAAACTATAATAAACAAAACATAAAATACTTATTTCTGCCAATACCACACAAACAATGACACGCAATTTTTTAAGTACAATGTTTCCAGTCGTTGACAATTTGATAAAATTCATGAGTTAGAAGAATCTTGGTTTCAAGCGTCCAGAAGAATAGCCAAACCTAGTCCTTAAATTCTCTGACTTTTCTAGCCCGACGCCATCTACTCAGAGTTTTAGCAGATTTCTCTTAAAGGAAATCAGCTATTGAGGTCGTACTCATGACGCGAATTTCGAAACATTCTTCAAATGTCCATCGATCATATATATATATATATATATGATTCGATAAAACAACAGACATATATATATATATATATATATATATATATATATATATCTGTTGTTTTATCGCTACCAAACTCCATATATAAGTGTTTCATTCAAAACTAAAGATCAAGTTCGTTAGCGGCTGAAATCTGGCAAAGGGAGGTGGGGGGGGGGCCCTAACCCCTGGTTAGAGGAAAGAAATTTCTCCGTTACTATTCGTCGGCTCAAAAGGTTGTGTAGAATCAATCTTATTTCAAATTAAATATACTACAAATATTGTTATATACATGTATCTTGAATATTAACTGAGACATTTGAATTATTCAGTTTTCAGCCCTCAGCAAACCCCCACTTCTACGTATGTCACATAAACAATACTCTGTTATATAATAAACCACTTTATTTGAAGATTAAATACTAAATATTGTTCACCCTGCGTGACGGACTTTTCCTTTCGATCCGTTGCTTCCTAAGAAAGTTGTTTGAAATTCATTTTCAGGATTCCATTTTAGGACGCTTGAAATCCGAGATCTAACATACGATACATGATATTCTCCAATATTAGCTGGAATAGATTTTTCATAATCCTACCTTTTTTTTGCAATCGATTTTTTTATACTGTTCATCATTTTAACGTATCGATGTAGCCAGTTGGTGTTGCAAGTCTCTATTTTTTCAGTCTTGGCATGATCGCCTCAGTAGAGGCGTCACAGAGCACCAGTGACATTTAGAGCGAAAAATAATAGTATACGTGGAAGATATTTCATGTGTTTTCCTTCTATTTACCTTCCGCCATTTCTCTATCAACGAAGATTGGATTGGGGCCGCATTTTCAATTATTAACGGCGATGGAGCGGTGTAAAAGGTACATTTGCTTTCAAAGTATACTATTGACAGAGTGAAATGTATTCATTTCAATTAAATGTCAACGCAATAGGGTAGGCCAAATATTTTGGTTCCCTATAAAAAATTTCTAATATTATGTCAATTAATTTCTTTACTTTTACTCTTGAATAACAAATATATTTGTATAATACATCGTTAATTTTAAACCGAATATATTCGTTATATAAAATTAGCTCAAATTCCATGAATACATTTTATCAAGTCCATCGATTTTAATAATTAAATACCACAAATTAATTTCATTAACTTGCCACTCTAAATATACAGCATACATGTTTTTATTTATTTACATGCAAATTTAGGATGATAACCTTTATATTGTTACGTTTTATTACAAAATCAGTAATAAATGTTGTTAATAAGAGTTCTTTTGGATTGCAAAATTAAACACACACAAGTTTCACAGTTTTTATCACTGCACAATTTATTTAACAATGCTCAATACACATGGATAATTATTCTTAATTGCTAATCACAATATGCACTGACAGCGTCACTGTTCTTCAGATTACACAGTCCAATAATTCATTCACGGTCACTGAAATTCATAGAAAGACGGCACTGCACTGTTCTTTAACACGGCACTAAACTGTTACTTACAGTCACGGCACGACACTGTTCTTCACGTAAAAACACTTTACCACACTGCACTAAGTTTTAGCACTGAACGCACATACTTGAGATCAAACTAAAACTGACTAGGGTCGGCCAGGGTGTCTTATATAGATTGGCGGCAAAACATCAAAGGGACGGCCCAGACCCTTCCAGAACAGGACTCGAACGAACTCGACCCTCTGTCGGCTTCTTTGATTTACCTCGCACTTCCCAAATAGATGACTCTCTCTGCTAATCCTTCGTGTATTTAATTTTCGCAACAATATTATAAATGACTATCTAACCAGACAGACGCTGTCCTGCCTAAACTATGAATGTTGAATTCCAATTGGTATAATTAATTAAAAACATAATTATTTCAGAAAATAGTGTTTATTATTCTAGCACTTTAAAGCTCACAAGATTCTCCGATTTTGTGGTGCGTATATGATTAGGTAAGTTGGTATTCCGAAACGCGGACAGACTACATGAAACTGGCTTTGTCAAAACATGGCTTCTCAAGATTGATGTCACAAACACTTAGCGACAGTCCTTGCGATTTATTTATCGACATTGCAAATGCTAGCCGCCCTGGAAATTGTAACCGATTCAAGTCGAATGGCGTGTCGTTCGGAATCAAAGGAATCCGAACGTCATTGCCTTTGTACTTCCCTCACAAAATTGAGGCTTCGATGACATTGTTCATTAATTTTCGATAGGGGTTACGCGGAATTACTTTTTTGTTAAACTGCGTTCCATCGATTCCGTTCAAATTCATTACTTGTTTCGCGTTGTTCGTTGATTTGATTTGCTCATGTATGTCTTTGACTTGTATCATTGCGAGTTGTGCAACTTAAGTTTGTTCGTCTAATTGTTGGAAAACAATCAAAACTGTAAAAACATTAGCATAAACAGTCAACAGTTGTCAAAACTCAAGACTCCAAATTCAATGGAACTTTTAATATAAAGAGTGATTGATCTGAACTAACTGTGAACTCACTGTACAATTGAATCGACTATAAAATGTGCGCTAAGAAATGACAAATTAATTATTTTATATCAATATAATTCCGACCGATACATCTGTGTTAAACGATATTTTTATTACGCATTATTACAATCGCTGACAGTTATGTCAAACAACTCATAGATAAACATTTATACAACTGAATTATGTCAAACGCCTTAAGGTTACATTTGCAAAGTTTATATTATTATAGATTAATGTCAACATTATAATACTATGGCTAATTGGGACAGGTTATCTACAGGTTACGAACCTTTTCTAGCAAGCGTTGAACTAAGGATTGTATTTCATGAGTCCCTTACTAAATAAATTCCTATTGCCCAGGCGAGAATCGTACTGGCCACTCTAGGTTTACCATTTGAGATTAAGGACAACGCTTCAACTCATATGGCTAATCTGAGCCCCTAAAACAATTTTGATTAAGATGTGACTATTAAAATGTCTAACACACACACACACACACACATATATATATATATATATATATATATATATATATATATATACAAATATATATATATATATATATATATATATATACAAATATATATATATATAATTTTTACTAAGATAAAACAGTATTAATTTAGTTAATTTAATCAGCGGTGGAATCAAACAGATTACATTTATAATTATATATCCCTGTTTTAAAAACCAATATTTCACTATCCCAAAATTCATTTCAGATTCAAACTTATTGACTCAAATATTTGTAGATGAGACAGTTAAACTGAAAAAACATTCACTCACTTGATATTGAATCTATACTGACTCCAAGACATCCAAAGACAGTAAAAGACTCATATTCTCACATGGAATATCTGTCCCGGTATTTTATTTTCAAAACACTTAAGTTTATTAAAATCAAAAGCCAATTAAATGCTTAAGGTCAGAAAGGAAACGATAATATAATATTAGAATTATGTAATTTTTTTTATTATTTATCTTAGTTGTATTTCTCAATTGTTAATATTTAATGATTTTTCTTGTCAAGATTCATTTTCAAGTTTCTATTTACATCTTTTAATATATATAATTACATAAAAATTCTTACACGTTTTGACAAAGTGCACATATAATGCAAAAATGCATGGGATTTGGAGAAAATAAAAGCCATCCACATAGGATGACTATGTACAGAAATGAGCAAGTTTAAATATGAAATTTATTTTAAAAAATGGCATCATGAATTCAACTGCCTTTAGAAAAAAACTGTAAAAATTAATGAAAAGATTTAATATACCTGATACCACCAAGATTTAAATGTAACTACAATAAAATATTAGGGCACTTATTAGAGTGAACGGAGTTCAATTCCCTTATTATAGCAGAATATAAGTGAATACTGGAGGTGTGGTCGAAGAGGTGGGGGGACCTTATTGACTTTTGCAAATATTGCTACTTGGGCAGTACCTGGTTTTGCCTTATCTGGTGAAGCACGCCAAGCCCCGCATTAATTGTAACCTAGAGTCATCGACCCAAAGTCGCTGAACCTTAAACCTGAGGTAGGAATCCATTATTCAAATTTATATCTCTTTGGGGATTCACTCATTTGTGTAAATTAGCTTAGGCCCTTGGGCCAGCGGTTGGGCCAGTGCTCTCCTCGACCCTCCGTATTTCACATATGTTCTCAATGCAGGCTCGGGTGACACCTTATTTCCATGAATAGAAGAATTCATGGGGTGACACGCGACCTGTCAGATTCTAGGTGTGTTTTTTACTTCAAAACGGGTAGTAGACTAGTGTGCATGACACTTTATGCCATGGTTCTTAAAAATCCAAAGAAATGCGTGAAGGTGAGAATATAGTACAACACTATCCCAGAGAGAGGGATTTATATTTTAAGAAAAATCTTGTAAATCTCCTATTACACACTCTGAATTGAGAAGTGTATATCTACTCCAAAATTTCTTCGTAATGGACTAACCAATAGCCCAGATCCGAGCTTTTCTTAGAGATTTGGATCATTTTCAGCACTAACCAAACTGAAATATCTTTAAACAGGAAACATTCATTCAGAAAAGTCATTTCAAAGATAATAACCTCAGTATTTTAAAAATAGGCTGAACAAAGGCTCTAGTTGGTAAGATATTCATTGCACCGAAAATCAGAATCCTTATGTGAACTTAAAGAGCTTCTAAATAGGGAACAAATGATCATATTAATAGCATTTCCAAGATACAATAAGGCTTCGAGACATGACAATATGAAATCTATGAAAGTATTACGGAAATACCCTTTGAAAGTTTCTGACGTAAACCCCAATAATTGTATAACTGCAGCATGAACTAAAACTTTCATGAGATCAAACTGAGCCAGTAACTAACACTGTCAGAGCACAAATATGGTCACCCAGGACATGAGTGCACCCACTCTCTGTTGAGCTTTAAGGATACTACGCTTCTAAGATTCCTTAATACCATTCTAATATAAAGAACGCTAATACAGATTGTATGGTCCGTGATAAGGGATAAAGAACGATTTAGAATTCTTTCTTGCGCTTATCTGACTGGGTTGCAACGGCTTCTTCACTTTATTCGTTTCTTTATTATCTCCTCTCCTACAACCCCCATATCTTCTTCTTTCGTTTTCTCCTCTCCTTTACAACCCACCCGGTACCTCCAGTTGCCGGGTACCCACTACCTCACTAGAAGGGGAACTGTCTGCACAGCCCTGGCATGTCACACTGCCTACTTGCAACAAATTATTTCATCATACTGCGCATCAGATAAAAAAAAAATTAGAACGCCCCGAAGCATTAGTTACAGCGCTTACTAAAAAAGAATCATTTTAAGACGGATTCTCCGAAAGAAAAAAAATCATGAAGCTAAGATACTCTAGTTGAAGAATCCTAGAAAACCACGAGAGACCTCAATAAAGACATCATAAGCAAAAACAGGGTGCAGTTCCTGAACTTGATGAAATCCCACCGAATTTCTGGGTGTTCAGGTGTTCACCTTATCAGAATGAGTATCTATGACTATTATCAGGCAGAGAGCCCCTCTTTGCATTCCCTATGGCTTCCAATAACTTGGAGGTTAGGAGAGTAAGTTCAAAAGAGGTTAGTGGAGACGGGGAGGGGGTTCTGGGAGAGTAGTAAAATTGATTTTGTGCAGGACAATTGACCCATGATCTCCTCATTTGTATTAGACATAAATCTTGATGGGCCAAATCAATGTCATACAAAGGACTATGACAGAGTAAACAAGCTAGAAATATTGTAGCCTACAGGAACTCCTAAGAAGTATATCAGTATAGCGAGGATAACCTGGAAAGGTCTTTTCTAAAATCAAAACTGAAGTTGGAGCCTACGATGACTATGACGTTACTACGACGTTAGAAAAGGAGAGTCGTTATATAAGTTCAAACCCTGGTGGTACCAACACGCTTACAAGGCTCATGGATTTCCTGATGTTGTGCTGAGATCTGGTAGAACTATGAAATATTCTCATGTGATATTGTTCAAACGATCAAGAAATATTTACTGTATTAAGTCAATCGTTTGGTTCCTAAGGCCACTGTTGTTCTAATAGGGGAATTCACGCATCTTTCACTGGGGCGTTTCATAAAATAACTTTAAGAAATATTCGTGCTCTGGGCAGACATGTGTGCCTGCAGAAATAACAAATAGACGTTAAGATTCCGGGATAGGAACGGGAATCGATTATGTAATGGGCTGACTAATTACAATCCTTAGTCCATCTTTGGTTAGAAACGACTGTAGGAAAACCTATCAATAAGCAATAAACTTGTAAAATAGAAATTAATTAAAATATATTAAATCCCCTTTTGGCTACAATGGTTAACTGGGACGAGTAATCTACAGGTGACCACCCTATTCTAGCTAGGGTGGGTCTAATGATGTTAATTTAATGAGTTCGTCACTAAATACATTCCTATTGCTCAGTCTGGAATCGGACTCGCTACTCTAGGTTTGCCATGTGAGATTAAGGCCAACCCTTTATTTATGGCTAGCCTGAGACACAGAAATTAATTAAAAATATTTTTAAATTTTCAACACACACAGCAAACACTGTAAATGCCTTTCTAAGAAAAGTTGGTAGCAATGAAAGGTAAGCGCGGCAGAAATACATTCGGTATGTGGATTTTTAATTGCCACTGTGTACCGTCCGGATACGCTTATACACTAAATTAGGAATTTTGAAAATTCTTAATACCTCTGTTATTATGCGTTGAATCGAAAAGTTGTATTAATCCAATCCTATTGCAAATGAAATGTTCTAAAATTGTTATTTTGTATGTTTTTTTCATTAACTTAATTATTAACCGAGAATAACCTTTCATTTTAATAGTTTACGGCCTTCAGTAACTTCCCCCCTCTCTACTCATGTCAGATTAACACTAAGATTTATATTACAAAACGCATTATTTGAAGCACAAATACCAAATATTTTTCTCATTGAACTTTTACGTTACAATTGCAAATACGTGACGAAAGAGGGAAATCTGCTTATTAACTCAGCCTCGGTGTGATGGACTTTTAATTTTATAATTGCCAGAATTTATCGTCCCCGGTTTTCACACTTACTCTATACTAGTTTTTCTCATTTCAAAAAATTTTTTGCTTAAAGTGGCATAAAAGTATGCAAAGGATGTTTAATGCTTGAGATTTTTACACTTCAATGGTGTAATATTGGTTAAGCCATGTCCAGTCTTATTTCACTCAATTTAAGGGTACTCTAGCTCTGGTTAATACATAAAAACGCACAGAAAAGAGCAATTACTCGACTACACATTCTCCTCTGAAAGCTGTATTTAGAATTACATGACAGTAACGAGTTTAGATTAGAACTTTCGTCGGTTTAAAATTAGCGAACGGACGTTTACCCACGAAAGACTCAGGAGACCATTTACAGCGAACACCACAGTGGACAGTTCGTTGTAGTGTGACGTCAACATTTAATCGGGGCTCGATAAAGCGAACATGTGACACTAATGGTCTGGCTAAATTGCCGACCTACTAAAACCTTCCCACCCTCAAACCAACATTGATTATATCAGTACTGAAAGGATTGCTTCACAGCCTATCAGCTCGACCATCAAACCCGGATTATGAACTGTGCCGTATTTACAACTCTTCTTTATGGGAGACAAGCATACTCTTCATTTACTGTTAGGGGCTCAGGTTAGCCACGTGATTTAATGCATTGGCTTTAAGCTCACATGGTAATCCTAGAGTGGCGAGTTCGATTCTCGCCTGGTCAATAGGAATTTATTTAGTGATGAAATTATTAAATAAAAGTCCGTCACGCAGGGGCTGCGTAAACTAAGCAGATTTCCCACGTGAAGTTATACAATAGAGAAATCTCCATGCGAGAGCCGAACAGTTACGGCAAAGGGCCGAACTAGCTTTTGGCGGGAACTCAGTCGTCCATTACGGCCCAAACTTAATAAAAATGCAAATAACTCGGTTATTATTCAAGATAGAGAAGGAATGTATAGAACAATATTTATAGTAAATTTAATTTACAATAAGATTGGTTCTATACAATTATTTGACCCGACTTATGGTAACGGAGATATTTCGAATTTTCGAAAATCCCCCCTCTAAACCCCCCTCCCACTGGTCCGATTTCAGCTATTATTGAACTTGATCTGTCTTTTTGCATAAAACGTTGTAATAAATATCGAGTTTGGTAACGATCAAACAAAAATTGCGACCGCTAGAGCGTTAACAGACAAAGATATATATATATATATATATATATTTATTTATATATATATATATGTCTGTTAACGCTCTAGCGGTCGCAATTTTTGTTTGATCGTTACCAGACATATATATATATATATATATATATATATATATGTATATATATAATTTTGAACGGACCTCATTTTCGTCATCTCCTGGGTAGGATCGATAGACATTTGAAGAATATTTTCGAAAATCGCGTCATGAGTACGACCTCAATAGCTGATTTCCCTTAAGGGAAATCTGCTAAAAATCCTTAGTCCTACCCTGGCTATAAAAGGGTGGTAAACTGTACATAACCCACCCCCAATTAGCCATGGTTGTAAAAATTGGGGTTAACAAATTATAATAATAAACTTACTGTTATGGGAGAATATGTACTAGATTAGACTTTTACGGATAAAAAATCTGATCTCATAAAAGATAGCATCTCTTTATACTTATCACTGTTTCAGCGATGATAGTTGAAGAAAAAGCAAATCTGAAAAAAAAAAAAAAAAAACCTTCACGCAGGGGCTGCGTTAATTAAGCAGATTTCCCACGTGCTTCATATATTAACATTCATCTCAAAACATAAAATTTCTACTGGAACAATATTTGGTATTTAGGATTCAAATAAAAATCTTCCTAATATAACAGCTTATTGTTAATATGACATGAGCAGGAGTGGGGGTTGAACGCCGAAAACTTTAAAATCCCAATATCTCGGTTAATGATTCAGATAGTGAGAAAAAATGCATAACAGCATTAACAGAACATTTATAATAAGATTGGTAGGGGGATATTAAGTATTTTCAGTATTCCACCCTCTAAACCACCCTCCCACTGGGTGGATTTCGCCTTTAACGAACTTGATATATATACATATATATATATATATATATATATATATATATATATATATATATACACACACACAGTACTTTTATAACGCCATCTGGAGATCCACGATATCTAAAAAATACAAGTACACATCTGTAGTATACCATACTTCTCCAAGCGTTATGGTTCAAAAATCCCACTGACTGTGTTAAATATAGGCAAAGTTCTCTAAGTTCGTTATGGTTATTTTAACTATTTACTTGTGCCTTAAAGGGGTTTTGAGTCTGAAGATGGGAGCGAATCGGCCGAACACTTACAACAAAATAATCTCCGAAGAAGAACTTTTATGTGGGCTTTCAATTGCTTAAAATCTCTATTTTGTTGGAAAGCTCTGGTAATCTTTCCCCCTCTCTGTGGCTGTACCAAATCCTGGATACCAATTGTACCTAACTGCTTATCATAATTATATATGACTACACTTTATTTGTCTGTCCATATCCTAACGTTAATTAAAATACATTTATGTTTTCTTATTGTTAAAATGTTTAGCATCGACTGTAGGTGGATGCAATACTGTGCCTGCAGATAGTGTGAGAATTATTTCCGGTGCTTGAATCAATATCTCTACAGCCACCAGAGATTTCAGCAGGAAATGTAGGTATGAATTTATAAAGGTCCCCCTGTCAGCTGTCCTTTTGGAGGATGAATTTTTCACGTTCGACCTCTGGTGTAGAACTACACCCCCGTCATTGACCTAAATGAATGGAGTCGCTCATAAATAGTGCAAAACAGAAAGAGGTGTAAGGGGTAATAAAACAGTAATACCAGTGTAAAACGCTGTTCAATTGTCATAAATAATGACTTCTGAAACAAAAACACACAAAGCACTAAAAAATAATCAGATAAGCATTGTGTTGTCTGCCTCATTCACATGTGCCATCGAACATTTTACTATAATTTATGGGTTACTTTTGTGATTAGAAAAGAAAACGGAATAGAGACTTTTAAGTGAGCCTTCTTTTCCAGTACATCTATTAGCTGTAAGCGTACATTCCAAAAGAAATCTTCATAGCGCAGACCCTGCTTAAACTAAGTAGCATTATAGGCATTATATTATAGGTCCATGTACTTTAATTTATATCAAGAGCCTGGGGGAATTATTTAATGGAGAAATTGTATGATAATGTCAGAATAAACCCAAAATAAAGTTCTGACAATGGAATCGTACACGAAATACGTCAGGCGGTTATCTTCTTCTTCACCAGTTCCATGATTTTCCCTATGTAATTGCAGAACAATAACATTTATTTAATGTAAGCATGAGAAATAACTGACACATAGGCTTATTATGGAAATCAATTTAGTAAGAATGAAAGTTTACTTTGGAATGAAAATTAATATTGTTAATAAAATAATTGCAATAAAATATTAAGAATAAGAAAAATTTAAAAAAAGCTTTCAATTCTTTTTAAAAAAAACTTGTTTGTGTATGTGTGTGTGTGTGTGTGTGTGTGTGTACATATACAATACTTCTGCGAGTGTACGCATATAGAAAAAGAAATACTTTATTTATTTGTATAACGCATACAATTCGTCATGTAAATTCCAGTCATGTGTAGTCATGGGGAGTCTTAGAATGAAGTTTTCATTAGAAATTCATAACAGTTTTAAAATTAAGGGAAGATATTATCATTGTATTATTATTGTTTTATTATATAACTAAATAACTTTAATAATAGATACATTTATAAGATAAATTTATTAGTTTGAGTACACTTCGTCTGAAAATTAAATTATTTTCGTCGTCAGCTAATTTTTAAAGTCTGTTATCTTCTCTCTCTCTCTCTCTCTCTCTCTCTCTCTATATATATATATATATATATATATATATATATATATAAATGAATATTTGTCTGTATGTCCTTTATAGAATCGTCCTTTATAGAATTTTATGAAACTTGGTATGCACATTACTACAATACTAACCCAGCTTAGGTTTTAGACTATATTAATGCACTCTCACAAAAGACTCAACCGAACTAAACGGTATTAACACCTTCCTGATTATAACCTATATTAAAATTTCGAGGTGAAAGAAGTGGGGGTTAAAAGATAAGTCTGAAATATAGAATCGCGATATTTCGTAACCTATTCATTTTTCGGCAAAAGTGCATATAACAAAAGTCGTTTATTTTGTTATTTAAACTAATTTTCGTTATATGCTCTTTTGCAGTATAATTATTTTATATATATAAAAAATACATGCACTTGAAAGGGGTAATATAAAAATATGTATTTTGTAGAACTAAGTACATAACAAATAATTTTATTATTAACATATCCCCAGCACATCCGGTACTCGGGTGTAAATCTTAATCATTGAGACGGGCAAACATAAAAATATTGTACAATGTAGAGCTCAAAAAAAATACCATCAAATGATTTTCCGGGCGAAGAAAGCGCCTTAGCGAGTTTTCTGTACTATCATCCTTATCGGCGAGAATTTATGTGGCTCTCTGAACAAAAGGTAGTGTAAGAATGTAAACATTTAATTTTTTCTAAGAATTAGAAGTTAAAAAGTAAAAAAAAAACATGAATAGCAAAATAAACCTTTTCTTTGTTACTTTTCCAAGGAGCAAAGCGGAAGTAGGTTAAATGTGTGATAATATATTCCTCCAGGAGGAAAACAAATATCTTTATTTATTTTATGAAGTTTGTTTTCCTACACCATATGGCAATAGAAGCCTTCTATATTTAGGATTTTCCAATATCGTTTGCTTATAGAATATTGTCTTCAGCCCAGAAAACTAGTCGAGTAGATTGATATTTGCTTTGATATATTTCGCAATATGGAAGTTTAGAGCGAGTCTCCTAATTTATAGTAATTTCACTTTCCTGTCTCTGTATATATTTTTCCATTCAAGTAAGTGTGTATTAAACAAAACGAAACCTTTAACACACAAAATAGGCTATTTTTCAAGAAAAAGTAACTATTTTTTTACAACCAAAGACGGATTAATTATTTATTATTGCAGGCATTGGAGTAAACAACTGCTTGTAAATTCTAAAGGATATTTTAAATCACTTAAAAGTGTGGTCTGTAGGTCTCAGTAAGAAAGAACTGCAAAAATAATATATTTATCCGATAATTGTAAGTATATGTTTCCATACAGTATATCTTATACTGATTTTCGAAGATATCACTCTATTTCTATAGTCAAAATACTTCCATGTTCATACGAAACAATTTTACTAGAGGAAAAATGATGAGTTTTGTATAAACACACACACACTCAAAAATATATACATGTATATACACACATATGTATATATATATATATATATATATATATATATATATATATATATATATATATATATATATATATATATATATATATATATAAATACATATCTGAAAAAATCTGATTATGGTACCACATGTTTTCTTTGTACTCTCTATTACATTATATAAACAAAATATTTTGATGCACTTATTTAAAATTATTTCGTTTGAATGAAAGTAAAATGTCAAAAAAAAAGTCCGTTTCATGTAAAAAAAATGTCATAGCACATAATTTAGTGATCTTTACATGATAAAAAAGAATGATTCTATAAGAATTTGTTGTTTCTCTAATAGGTACTATGAAATAAATCACATGGGGGGGGTTGTTTCCACCCCCTCTGTACTGTATGAGTAGAAGTGGTAGTAGTTTAGAGCGTAAAATCTTAAATGACTAAGGCATACCGGAAATAATTACTTATATCTGAAACAGTAAGTGTTCAAAACAAACAATATTTAGAATTTAGCTTCGAATATAGTGGCTCAGGACGTAACAGCTTGCTGTTAATATGGAATGAGTAAGAGTGGGGGTTTTGTCAAAGATGAAAACTAAGAACTAAGAAATGCACATATCTCGGTTAATATTCAAAATGGGGAAAAAAACTTATACGTAACAACATACGTAGAAAATTAAATCTTCAGTATTACTGGTTCTGTAAATTTTTTCAATTTTATTTTATAGGAACGGAAATATTTTGAATTTTTGAAATACTCCTTTTTCAACACCCCCCCCCCGCGCTCCAACTGGTTTGATTTCAACCATTAACGAATTTGCTCTTTATTTTTACATAAAACGTTGAAATATCCTATTTGGTATCAAACAAATAAAAATAGCTCATTGTAGTCATCTCCTCGGAAGATATGATGTTTTTCGAAAATCGCCTCTTCCATAGCTCATTTCCCTTAAGGGGGCTCTGCTAAAATATTAAAAAGATATGATTACCTAAAATTTGGAACCTTTAATGACTTAAGAAAGTGCAGAAAGCATGGTTTGTAACAATGAATTTCTTATTATAACATTCAGAAAGAGGTCAATCCCAGGTACACTGAAGAAAAAAACTACGTAGTCATTTTAAATGAGGGCACTAAGAGAACAATACAAACGGTTTTTTTTTAAAAACCTTTCTTCTTTACAAGGTAGAAAAAAACAATGGAGGCTTTTTTAAGCATGGCTGTAGTTGAAAAAAATCTAACCACACGAGGCCGGCCCCGAACCTACTCAACTCTACTCTGTGGGATTAGAGTGTCATCAAGCTAAATCCCTTCAGCCATCGAGAAGCGCACAAAAGGCATTAGAGTTGCCAGTCTGCGGTGTGCACAGACTTTGATATCGCCGAAGAACACTATGAATAAAAGAGGAACTGCCACCGCCTCTTGAATATTAGAGCAAGGGCTTCCCAGCACCAACTAGAATGCAGTATACCAATTAAGCCTTTAACTAGGAATGCCTCTAACTGTAAGCAGGTAAGCCGGGAGCTAATGGGTTAAGCGGTTTTGGTAGTTGGCTCTTCTTTATCGTGCCCATTCCCATACTCCAGCTAGCCCAGTATTTACAGTGATAAGGACTTCCGAGCTTATCATCACTCTGGGACAAATTTCCATTTTGGGTGTGGAATCTTTCTCTAATCCTAAAATAAAAGTCACAGTTAATATATTTTCTACATTTTTTTCCGCATCTGTAATGATGTTATCTATATTCGTCAACAACATTAATGTAAAAACATAAGTTTTCGGTGAGATAAATCGTTTACAGTCTACACTTACCCTAACTATTAAGTCATTCTGTCAAAACATTTGTTCTTGTGACCCAGCCCCCCGTCTTAAATCCTTGGACTGCTAAAATTTGATTTATTGAGGCAAAAAGCATCCTGATTCATTATAAATTACAGTACTAGATGTAGTACATAGTTTTCAATAAAATGAATATGTTACATTCTGATATGTTTCAGTTATTGTTTTTTTTTTCCGGTGAGCCGTTGGCAGATCTGTTTGTTTAAATTTCAGACGCTTCCCGCCGGGAGGGGAAAGATTTCCTATTACCGTTTGTATTTATTCACTTAATATTCACGGTTGTGTTGTTTTAGCAGTATGTAGGTTTATCTATTATTAAACTTCGCAAAAGAAATCCGCTTAGTTTACGCAGCCCCTGCGTGATGGATGCTTCTCCACTTCTACAATTGCTTTGAAGAAGAGAAAGAATGCTGGCCGAAACTATCAGCATAAAAAATAAATAAACTCCTCTATCTGAAGAAATGAGAATTTATAGCCGATACCCTATCATCCCCTACTATCACTCAGTAACAAATGGCTAACCTGATATGATAGTTAAGTTAATGTTGGGTATTATCTTCTTTTAGGATTCAGAATATGTTAAATTGACTTAGAAAAATCATTTTGAATTAATTATAATGATTAGAATATTATAAAACTTAAATTCGAAGCAGCCAAGAAAATATGATTTACTCATCTCACATAATTTCTTTGCGGTGAAACCTTTATATGTTGCTGCCATTTTCACTCAGGGGGCTCAGGTTAGCCATTTGAGTTAAAGCGTTGACCTTATTCTCACATGGTAAACCTAGAGTGGCGAGTTCGATTCTCGCCTCGGTAAAGGAAATTATTTAGTGACGAAATTCATTAAATAACATCCTAATTCCCTCCCCGGCTAGAAAAGGGTGGTCACCTGTAGGTAACCCGTCCCAATTAGCCTGAGTTGCAAAAAGTGGACGTTAATAAATAATAATAATAATATTTTCACTCATACGTTATATTTGTAAGTAATTTTCAACATTAAATGAAACCGAAATTCATATTTACGAAATCAATTCTGAGTTGGTAAGTTATAACAAGAAATACGATCATGGTTAGTTATTATACGTGAATAAGCGTATTTATCATACTGCCCGTAAGGGTCTGAGTACAGTGACTCTTAAACGATTATTTTCTTAAATAAATAATGAACCATCCGAACAAGGTCACGTTTCTTTGAATTACTCATGGAATCAATAGCCTCAATAAATGGACTCGTAAGCTACAGGTATCATCTTACGCGTAAGTCAATTTAGGATTTTAGTAATTTATTATTTTTACCAAGACATTCTACTCGTAATTCTACTACGAACTATTTAGAACACTATTTGCATGTGGCCACCAAGCGTCAGAAACGCAAGGAGAGAAGAAGTATTTCTCTCAAAACTTAGAATCGGCCACAACAAATTAACACACTCATACTTAATGACGAAGACTGACAGACCTACTTGCTCAACTTGTAGCATTCCCTTGACGATAAAACATATACTGACAGAATAACGAAAACGACAACACCAGGACTTCCCCTACGACTAACAAGAACTTTTGATGGAAGACAGCCCACACATTAACAACTTATTCTCATACCTACAAAAAATTCCAATATACGACAAAATTTAACACACAATTAGGTCTGTGTTATGCAACAATATTTCAAATTATATACATTAATTGTATTATATGCGTTTGTACACCTTACTATATGTTTACCCTGAAGGAGGAAATTACGACAATCATTAGTAAAAGTACCATTTTCAGCCATTCATTTCCTAATGATCATTCACCAACTATGCTCATCACCAATTTTTTTTGTTTTTTATGTTCACTTATAAAATTTTTACCTATTTCACTTTCGTTGTTTTTGGTAATTGTTATTGTTACTTGTTGTTATCTCTTATCTATTTTACTTTTGTCATTTCACTTTGTAAAATTTTTAACTTTTGAAAGGTCAAATGACCTTTGACGTGATTTACATAAATAAATAAATAATTCCATAAAGATAAGTCCTCAAATTGGCTTGTTGATGTTTCTTGTTTCTTTTAAACATTTTTATGGCATGGTTTACTGATAAAAACATAGTTTCCCCCTACGTAGACGCATACCAATAATAGATATTTAGTATAATGCCTACATGTTTCGTAGCCTAAATACCAAATCTTCAGGTGCCTTTACTTTTAGTTACGATGCGCTCGTTCTTCGTACACAAGTCGAAAACCTTCCACACCGGGGAGTCCATTAAAACTTTTCTCTAAAAAAGAAGAATGTTTTTCTTCGTATAAAAAAGCATTTAATACAAGAAAATGAAATGACTTTTTTAACCTTATATAACATCTTGAACGATTAAGTTTCTACATGAACGTTTCTTAAGGGTTTGATCGAACCTATTACATGTTTTTGATTGTATGATATATATATATGTGAGAAGATGTGACGGCGGCTGTGAACTTTTAATTTAAGGAAGTAGTCCCAATGTACTTGGCTAGAATGTAAGATGTGTTCAGATCCCAGCACTCTAGTACTTTTTTCTCGAATGTGTGGAAAAAACACACATGCAAATACTCACACTCTCCAATTCAAACGCCATCTATGTTGCACATGAATGCCTGAATGGATTTATCACTACTACTGAGAGGTTTGTTGAAGCTCTAATCTTACAAAGTTCAAAGTTGTTGATCGCAAACTTCGATGCCACAGAACAGCGAAAATTTCCTTCTAGGCTACTGGAACCCCTACTCCAACTTTGAGGGTCTTTCCTTCGCAAGGAAAGATAGTGGCTCGTTCGTTCTCTAAAGATCTGTCTAGATAATGTTCTCCATTCATAATTTCTTTAACTCCTATCTTACGAAGTACATTTTAAACATTTTTTTTTCTAACTACGCACTAGGCAATTATGATCAGTGTTTACATTTCAAAAAACTATTTCCTCTCTATAAGACACATCAAAGCAAAAGAACGTACAAATGAGCGAACGTACAAACACATTAAAGTCGGTATAACAAAATTAATGTTAAGACATAAGTGCTATCCTTTTAACTCAGTGCGACACCTTAACTACTTAGTAACAGTTGAAACTAACGAGTATCAAATTTCATTTAATTAAAAAGCCATTTTTGTTTTTTTTTTGTAATATTGGCTGAAATGACAACATAATAAACTTATCTTAGGCATTTCGAAACTCTTCATTCTACAAGTGAAAACTTTGACCCTGCTAGACAAACTGCTGTTAGTGGCTGAAATCGGACCAGTGGGGGGACGGTTAAGGGGGAATTTTCGGATATTCGAAATATTTATGTTACTATACGTCGGATCGAAAACTTGTATAGAAACAATCTTATTGCAAATTAAATGTACTATAAATATTGTGATATACATTTATTCTTCTTACCGAGACATTTGCATTTTTCATATTCGGCTACTTTCGGTTCTGTTTGTGCGATTCTGCTGAAAGGTAGTTCGGCCGTTTCCGTAACTGTTCGTCTGGTGAAATTCGTGTAGAGGCTGGTGTAAGCTTATACAAATACGTCCTGCTGATCCCCCCCCTTTCTTAGGTTCATAGACTACTAAACTTTGAGTGATTCAGATACAAATTATTCTGCTTCCTTATAAAGTACAGTTTTAGGTATAATAAATAGTTTTCAATAAAATTAACATATTATATTCAGATATATTTCAGTAATTGTTTTTCTTTCCGGTGAAAAATATTTCTATCTTACTGTTCAGCTCTGAGTGGTTGGCTGACTTGCAAGTTTACAATTCAGAGCTTTCCGTTTAGTGGTTATTACAATTAACTGAAATATTTCTCATTATAGTTTGTATTTATTCATTTAATATTCACGGTCGTGTTGTGTTACCAGTATGTAGATTTATCTATTGCAAAACTTCATGAGGGAAATCTGCTTAGTTTACGCAGCCTGTTTGACGGACTTTTTCCTTAACAGTAGACCTCACCCACACTAGGCAACATTCCACAATCCAGGAACAAAGATATCTTTATTTTTCCTGACTGTTCCAAACACTCTTAGGCAATTTTCAGAGGCCGAAGGTCCGCAGAGAATCTAATTATTCTTTGCAACACACTTTCTTTCAAAGGACAGAAATAATTAATTCTTTTGTGTAAACTTTTCAAATATTCCGCCTGACACCAACTTTGTTGGCAAATAAATTACAGTCTTTCAGAGCAATACTGTGAGCTCAGAGAAAGAAGAGACTAGCAAAACTAAAAGTTGGCCACACATATGGCAATTAGAGATTATAAATGAAGGCCTGTGTGTAATATTGTATTAGGTAAAATTAATTCTTACGAAATAGATTACAAGGTCTTTGTAATGTACAAATGTCAGCATTGTAAAATTATGGATACAATGACTATAAGTGCAATCTTGAAATGTCGGTATTTATAATTATGAACAAACAACGTGACATATGACATGCTCTATTTATTATTCTTTTCGTGATTGTGCGTTGTACACTGACCCAGCGTTGCGTGAGTTTCTAATTATATGTTTTTCCATAAAGGTAAATTCCATTGCAAAGCAGCTATTAAGGTTGTACCCATTACGCGATTTTCGAAAAATTTCTTCTAATGTCCATCGATCTGACCTAGATGACGAAAATGAGGTCCGTTCAAATATATATATATATATATATATATATATATATATATATATATATATATATATGTCTGTTAACGCACTAACGGTCGTAGTTATTGTCTCATCGTTACCAAACTTGATACATTATCGTTTTAAGTAAAAAGAAAGGTCATGTTCGTTAATGGCTGAAATCAGGAAGGGGGGTTTAAAGAGGGAGAATTTCGAAAATTCAAAATATCTCCGTTATTACGAGCAGGATCAAAAATAGTACGGTATCTATCTTATTGCAAATGTAATGTTTTATAAATGTTGTTATATACATTTATTCTCTAACTCCAATATTAATTGAGATATTAGCATTTTCCAGTTTTCAGCCTTCAGTAAAGTCCAATACTTTGTTATAAAATGAAACACTTTATTCGAAACATAAATACCAAATTTTGTTATAATTGAATTTTTAATCTTTACAGCACATGCAAGTACGAGGCTTACGTGGGAAATCTGTTTATTTAGTACTCTCATTTGGGCCAATTTACTTTTGATCCGGGACCTCATACGATGACTAAAAAAAGTTAGACGGTATCAATTTTTTAGTCATTTTTCAGTTAATTTAAGATTAGTTTGTTATAAAAATAAAATACAAATCACTTTTCAAAATACTTACATGAAATATTCAGAGTTAGTATTCTAGGAGATGGAAGTGACTTTTAATGTAGGTAGATGAAAGAATTGGCTACGCCTCTTATATAGTTCTAAGAAAGATAGTTTTATTGTTATATGTTATCCATTTTACCCTTTATCTAAAATATTTTAATAGAGATAAGTAATTATTGTTTTTGTGTGTCACCAGGGCACTGATAATGATACACTGCATCGAAAGCGCTCTGCCGTTTTAATAAATTGTTAAAGTGGAAGCGTAGTCAATTCTTTCATCTGCCTACATTCCATGAAATATATCGCATGGAAAGTATTGCTAATGCAAGAAGATGTCACATCAGATTATTGATAGAAAATTATTCTCACTATATTGATACATGATATCACTTCTCGAATTCTAAAGTTCATCTTCTTCTGTGAACTTCTAGAAGTTCTAACTTCTGTTGTGGGTTTAAGTTAATTGTGAATGATGAGTGGGAATGCTTTTCATAGTGGAATGCAATATAGTATACGCCGATGAACGTCGGAGAGTTAGTTTGAAGGTTTACTTTCTTCTGGGGACATCTTTTGAAAGTTACTAACGACAATTACGAGGATACAATGATCAAATATAAAATATAGAAACTGAGAGAAACAATACCTTTCTGAGTAAATGGTGGTTCGTTCATAAAGACTGAAAGTCCTAGAGAACCAAATTGAATGGGCACATATAGAGGTTCTAGCGTTAGTGCTATTGTTGGAGAAAGAACCCGATTGTGAAGAGCATAAAAGATAAGACGAATCAATATCATTGCCGCCACAATAGAAAAGGACAGATGCCAGAACTTACTACACCTTCAAGAGAACGAGGCACAGAAATAGAAGTGAGATAAGATGTACAATAACTGTTTATAATTCTGAACACTGGAGAGTCAACTTCAAACTTATTCCGAAACATTTTTTTTTTAATAATTGCTCAGCCGCTCCAATTATAAATACTTTATACATAAAAATGACAAATAAATAGTGAGACAAAAAAATAATTCTGGTAATTGATGTACCAACTCATGGCTCCCTGAGGGTTATTTACTTTAAGCCAAATACTTTTTTCTCTTTTTTAGCAGATTTCCCTTAAGGGGATTGAGGTCGTACTCATGACGCGATTTTCGAAAAATGTCTTCAAATGTCCATCGATCCTACCCAGGAGATGACAAAAATGAGGTCCGTTCAAAATTATATATATATATATATATATATATATATATATATATATATATATATATATTTGTCTGTTAACACTCTAGAAGTCGCAATTTTTGTTTGATCGTTACGAAACTCGATATTTAACCGTTTTATGTAAAAAAACAGATCAAGTTCGTTAATGGCTGAAATCGGACTAGTGGGAGGGGGGAGTTTAGAAGGGGGAATTTCGAAAATTTAAAACATCTCCGTTATTATAAGTCGGATCGAAAACATGTATAGAACCAATCTTATTGCAAATTAAATTTACTATAAATATTTTTATATACATTTATTCTCTATCTTGAATATTAACCGAGATATTTGCATTTTTATGAAGTCTATTGGTCCGGTATAGTTCGGATTAGGTCGGTCGTTTCCGTAAGGCCCGGCTCAGGTGAAAGCTTCTTCTAACCTTACCTGTCGTTTCTAACCTTACCTTACCTTCATTACTTTCTGAGATTTATGCAAATACGTTCTGTTCATCCAACCCCCCTCCCCTTCTTTAGTTCTTGGACTACTAAAAATTCAGTTATTAAAATATAAATTATTCTTACAATTCAGAAATCGTTTCAGTTGGGAATTTATTTTAATTAACTGAAAGATTTCTCATTACCGTTTGTATTTAATCACGGTGGTGTTGTGTTACCAGTATGCAGATTCCTCTATTGTTTAACTTCACATGGGAAATCTGCTTAGCCCCTGCGTGAAGGACTTTCTTTTTTATTGCTGATAAATATATGATACTTCCCCTCCTTGTCGAAATTCTCATATACAACTTGTCAGTGGTGCAAGACTGGAGGGTAGATTAAATTTGTACTCTGCATACTCAATCTGGCTAATAGTCTATCATTGGTCAGCTTATGCAGGAGGGATGGATATCCAACACCTCTGACCATGAGTGAATTTTCTCCACTCATGCCTTTACAGATGTGAATGAAATTTTCCTCGTGATGACTTTATTTCTGGATGGTCTGACGCAGAAGGCGATGGGAAACCACTGCAAGTTCTTGCGGCTCTCTTATTCCGTTGTTAGATCGCTTGAAAATCAGGTTTACCAGGTGTAGCTTGTAAATACTACATATTATTATTATTATTATTTATTAACGTCCACTTTTTGCAACTTAGGCTAATTTTCAGGGTAAATAAAAAGATTGAACCATCCAAGCATGTGACTTCATATCAAATCCAATATGGGATGAAGTCAAAGAGATTAGCTGTTACCCTTCGTGGTGGATTGAAATAAAAATGGTTTCCCGTGGAAATTTATTAAGGATATTCCAGTTGCAAAGAGCCGAATATTTTTCAGCACAAAAACTGATGCACACACCACACGACTTCCTGTGACTACTTATTGAACCAAATAAACAAAATGTGAAATGCATTATACCCTCTACGATACATTAGATCAATAAGTGTCAAGAAATATAATTAAAAGGTCTTTTTATGATAAAAAAAAAAAAAGTGGTCACACTCATTTTTGTTCTATCTCAAATACTTATGGAGAAATTTGAAACTTTTTATTTTGTCACTTGGTAGAGGAGGCGTACAACTAGACCATACAACACTCCCAAATATAAAATGTAACCTTTCTATTGCTAGTAGTTTTTGAGTTATGTGAAATACATCCACACGTCACTCCGAAGCTAATCAAAGTGGAAACAGGGATGCTCAAAACAAATAATTCTTTTATAATCTGGAAATCGAAGCATTTTGTGATTACACAACGCTTCCTTTAATTCGACCAACGAAGTAAAAGAGTAAATTAAATCAATAATTGTTTGCATACGCTATCAATCATCTAGGAGAATAGTTTTAAAAATTGCAGAACTAAAATATTTGATACCCGAGGGAGTCCAGTGAATTACAGCGTAATTCTTAATGATCATGGCTAACCTAGAATCCTGTGTTCGATTTCCGCATGATTAATGGGAGTTCCCCGCTAAATTAAATCCTTTCCCTGATCCAGGCACTATTAGCTACAACATACAGTGTAGTGCTTTCCCACGTGAAGTTATACAATATACAAATCTCCATACGAGAACCGAACAGTTACGGCAATGGGCCAAACTAGCTTTTGGCGGGAAACCGTCCAACGTCATTGCCCCAAATTTAATAAAAATGCCAATATCTCGGTTAATATTAAAGATAGAGAATAAATGTATAGGACAATATTTATAGTAAATTTAATTTACAATAAGATTCATTCTATACACTTTTGTGATCCGACGTATGGTAACGGAGATATTTCGAATTGTCGAAAATCCCCCCTCTAAACCCCCTTTCTCTGGTCCGATTTCAGCCATTAATGAAGTTGATCTTTCTTTTTGCTTAAAACGTTTAAATATCGAGTTTGGTAACAATCAAACAAAAATTGCGGCCGCTAGCGCGTTAACAGACAAATATATATATATATATGTATATATATATATATATATATATATATATATATATATATATATTATTTTGACCGGACCTCATTTTCGTCATCTCCTGGGTAGGATCGATGGACATTTGAAGAAAATTTTCGAAAATCGCGTCATGAGTACGACCTCAATAGCTGATTTCCCTGAAGGGATATCTGCTAAAATTATCTTGGTTTCAGGCATAAACTTTACTAAGCAGTTGTAGACATTGTAGCGTATTTCTCATAATTTAGTTCTTTAAAAACATTTTGTATGTAAGTCAACATTTCCAAACTCAACATCGAGCAAGTATTTCCAACTACTTACATGGCAAACAAATAGTAGTAGGATACTCCAGACGCCTAAACGCTGAAAAAAATTGAAATGGGCAAAACAAAGTGCTACTATATATATAGCATGTATTAGTATTTTTAGGTTACTAATTGCCTTTTCTTGAAACGATTGACGTCAGTTTGGGAAGATTGGGTTACAGAGAATCTGTTAGAATACTACTTTGACGAATTGGTGACATAGAGGTTAGGGAACTTGCCAAGATAGCCAAGAGACCTACATTCGTGTTTTAGAAAATGTAGTTAATATGCTATAAATGCGAAGCGTAACATTTTAGCAAATTTCCCTCAAGGGAATACAACATTGAGGTCGTACTCATGACGCGATTTTTGAAATTTTTCTTCAAATGTCCATTGATCCTACCCAGATGATGAGGAAAATGAGCTCCGTTCAAAACTGTATATATATATATATATATATATATATATATATATATATATATATATATATATATATATATTTGTCTCTTACTGCTCTAGCGGTCGCAATTATTTTGAATCGTTACCAAACTCGATATTTAGTCGTTTTATGTAAAAAGAAAGATTAAGTATGTTAACGGCTGAAATCGGACCAGGAGGGTGGGAGGTGGGAGGATTCTCGTAAATTCGAAATATCTCCGTTACCATACGTCGGATCGAAAAATTGTATAGAACCAATCTTATTGCAAATTAAATTTACTATAATTATTATTATATACAGTTATTCACTATCCTGAATATTAACCGAGATGTTTTCATTTTTCAGTTTTCAGCCTTCAGCAAACCCCCACTTCTACTCGTTACATAAAAAATACTCTGTCACATAATAAATCACATTATTCGAGACCATAATTATACGAGATACATGCAAATATGTCCTGGTGACCCCCCCCCCTCGTCTTAAGGTTTTGGACTACTAAAATTTGATTGATTTTGATAACAATTATTCTGACTCATTATTAATTACAGTACTAGATATATTAAATAGTTATCAATAAAATTAATATGTTATATTCTGATATATTTCAGTAATTGTTTTTCTTTCCGGTGTGAGGCGGGCAGACCCGTTTGTTTACATTTCTAACCTAACGCTTCCTGTCGGCAGGTTATTGAAATTGGATGAAATATTTCTTATTGCCGTTTGTATTTATTCACTAGTATGTAGATTTATCTATTACTAAACTTCACGAGGAAAATCTTTGCTTAGTTTACGCAGCCCCTGCCGAACAGACTTTTTTAAAGATAAATTCAGTTAATTTTGTCAAAGGTTTTAAGAAAATATTATCCAATTCAAAGCTGGCCCCATTTTATCCATTTCTCACACAAAATAATTGTTAGTCCGAAATCAATATGAAATTCTCTCTTAGCTACTCACTAAGTATAGTCCATCATGCAGGGGTCGTAAACTAAGCATCTTTCTGACGCGGTGGATGAGACACTGGCGTTCTCATCTAGCCATATACGAGTATTCATCATATCTACTTAAAAATCCAATGAGTAGAAGTGGGATTTCGTGAAGGCTGAAAACACGAAAGTACAAATAACTCGCTAAATATTTGAGTTACGAGAAAATGTATAGAAAAAACTATTGTAGAGCATAATTAGCGTAACAAGATCGGTTCTATTACATTTTTCGATACGAATTATAATATTGGATATATTTTGAATTTTCAAATTCCTCTAAACCCCACTCCGCAAGCTCTTCTCTTAATTTTAAATGAAATACTTATATATCGAATTTGGCAACGAGACAAAAAAACTTATGACCTCTAGGACGGTAACAAATAAGAATATATATATATAAAATTTTATATACGAAACACCTCGTCTTCTTATTTCTGAGGTACATGGACATTTGAGAAGTATAATCTCGATAGCTTATTTCCGAGAATAGAAATCTGCCAAAACTTGCTGCACTTCAATTTTCAATAGAATCACAAACACACATTCCAAGCTATATTGATAATGTTGGCAACTTGAATATAAAGGCGGAGATGGTCAAGTCCTAGGGGCGTGGCTGCCCTGCCTTCCAGCTGTCGGGTAAAGTTAGAGGGAAAATTATAGAAGTTGCTAACAAGAGTGTTAGAGAACATGGCAGAGTTTGGGGAACCCCCTGCACCATCATCATAGTATTACTCACTGACACTCATTGCATTAGATAACCACTTCAAACCGAGACCGCAACTCGCAGGGCTTATCTCCTCATCTTTCAATTACGTTTAGATAGGTTCAAATATTGGTAGACTATGTGGCTTTTATAAAACTAAACAATCAAAAAGTCCGTCGCGCAGGGCTGTGTAAACTAAGCAGATTTGCCCGGTGCAGGCAGAGCTTACTTGTCACGGTATATTCTCTATTTCTATATAAAAAACTGATGAGTAAAAGAGGGGGGGAGGTTATTTATTTATTACAATATACTGCATCTACTATTGTCATTAGCTGTAGATGCATCTATATTTCTTGGAACAAACAAGTTTCAGTTAAAAATGCAAAAAGCCTTTTGATATCTTCTTCATCGTCTCTAAGGAGTTCTCTTAAGTTCGGTTTAAGGTTCAAAGCTGTTCTTGGAAGATCGTATTTTTTACAATTAAGGAGAAGATGTGAGGCAGTAAGATGGACATTACAACAATCGTAGGTTGGTGGGAATAAGCCTTTCAATAAATAACTAAGTGTTAATTCTGTGTATCTAATTCGGATACGAGCAAGAGCGACCTCCTCTTTTCGGATTTTTCTACTTGCAGTATTCCAACGCTCAGTAATTTTTTTAATTTGTCGCAGTTTATTGTCATGTTTCTTCGACCAGTCTGACTACCACCTTTGAAATATGATACCTATTGAAACTCTCGTTTCCAAACATCTGGGAAGATGAAGGTAACTGTAGTTCCATCTTCTTGAGCACTACGAGCGTCCAAATCCACCATTTCATTACCCTCCAAACCAAAATGTGAGGGAACCGAAACAAGTGATATGTTTTTTTTCTGAGCTTTATATTAGATCTTTTACTAGGATAGTCCTTGTGACTCGTATGAAACTACTAAAACTAAATTAAACGTATTAAGAGAATATATCTTAGTATACTATAATCTATTATATTACCCATAAAATAATCAAAGCATTATCTCAATTAGGGGAGTGGAGAAAATCCCAACTTCAGCAGTCCATATGTCTGTCGGTTGGGAAATTAAAAAATCGAAATGAAATATTTCTAAAATCTTTTATTAACAGCAGATTTCTAATGGGAGTCCAACATGGGAAGATCAGATTAACCAAGTAAGTTATGGTGTTTGTTTTAATATACTTAGAAAACCTAGAGCTATGAGCGATCGATTCCACGGGAAAACGAATTAAGTTGTGTCCCCAATAAAAAAAATCCTTAGTTCTCTAGTTAGCTGGTGGCAACTAAATAAGCAATCCAAAGTAGCATAAAATGGACGGTACTAAGTAAGGTTTTATAATATGAGGTACTCAATAAAAAGTATCTAAATTCCCGTTCCATTGATTCCTGGAACTTGAGATTAGAAACGATCAAGAATTATAATTTACCTATGCAAAAATTAACTATTTTTAACATTAAATATCTAATTTTTAACTTCTTTAAAATATTTTAGGACTGAGCAGACAGTGGCGAAACTATAAGAGTAATAAACAACGGGTCCTAAAACCGAGTTTGAAAAGTATAAAATCTAGTTTAGATATAATCCGAAATGGCTTAAGTGGCTGTATGACAATTGGCTGGCATATGACAGTTAGAAGGCTACATCGAATTGTCAGTCAGTTCACTTCCATATGCAAATGTGACCCAAAATAGACCCATCCCCTTCCAAATACAACGAGTCAACTCGCTGATATCTAAATTGAAACTAATTTCAAATTCGTTTTCCGTGTCTGCTTTGGTTGAAACAGATCTCTGCCCAGCACCCAGCAATCGTGCTTTATTCAGTGATAAACACTTAAAAGGATTGTGTCTACATTTTATTTTTATTCTTACAATCAATAATTCCATTTTACGACTGGGGCGATTGAGAGACTTATCATTTAAATTTTTATCATATTTACGGAAGTATGCTTATGCTTACGCAAATATTTTTAGTATTTTCCTACATTATAATTTTATGAAAATGTTGTTATGCTTCAAGTAATGTAATGGGTGGTCTATATACTAGCTACAGCCATGTAGTAATTCAGTCAAAGTAGGTGTGGTAGGTCAATGTGAGTCCTTAGATAGCAGTCAGTTAGTATATGTTTTATAGTAAGTCTACAGTTACAGTCTTGGCAGTAGGGTTCGTCTTCTCCAATTATTAACCTCGCTGAAACTACTTCTTCCGTTCTAAATAGACTTTTTGAGGAAGGCCATTTGCGAAGTATATGTTTCAGTTCTGGAAGCTTGTTGTCAGATGTGGCAAACCAAGATTTCTTCCATGAATTGAGTATCATATGTTTTGCTAGAGCTTGAATATCTTGATTTGTACAATATGTGTTGCCGTGAGTTCTTTTTTGAGTAGCTGATTTGGGGAGATCGTCTACTTGTGTGCTTTGACTAATGTTTGTATATCCGGGTAACCAGTACATAGTTAATCTTTTGTTTAATGTTTCAATTTTGTGTAATTTGTACGAGATTGAGGGTTTGAACTATATATGTTTTTAATGAGCGTAAAGAGCTAAGAGAGTCAGTGCAAATTATGATGTCCGTGTCCATAGTTAAAAAAATAGTAGGAACATATTATTAAATATAGGAACATATATTTAAATCCGTGTCCGAAAAATAATAAAATAATAGGAACATATTATAGTTTGAAAGCATTTAAATTCATTATTTTTTTTTTATTTTTTTTTTTTTTAGTGTCCGCTAGATAACCTAGAAAATATACATTATTTTCAGATTGCAATTTTTTTTAATGAAAGAGGAAGTTCAGTGTTAATTCCAATAAAAAAGAAACTTTTGTAGTTATTTCAATGGTACAATTTATAATATGAAATGTAAAGAAAACTCAAACTTTTTATCAATCTATTAAAAAGTCTAGATTTGTCCTTTTTGTTTTTTGTTGAAACTGACTGAAACTAGTGAAGGGGCCAACTACTGTTTGTCCATGGTTTGAACAATAGCACAATTATATAGTTTTCTGTGGACGGGGAAAATAAAAGAATAAATCAGTCAATAACTGAGTGCCCAGGAAGCAGACGCTACTGTGAAATAAAGTCTAAAATAATTGGGTTCCTATGCGGACAAAGTTTAAAAGTTAAGACAATTCAAGAGGAACTGTTAATATTTACGTGGTAGTTAAGCTAAAAGGAGACAAGCCGTTCCATCGATTGAAAAGTCTTTAATATTTATGTATGTCAAGCACTGCAACGGCTGAACTCTAATGAACTTGAAGGCTAAAACCGTTTGTGAACAGATGTAGCCTGGTCAAACCTATAGCCAACTAGCCGTAAAAGTCTGCCACGCAGAAACTGCGTCAACTAAGCAGATTTCCCACGTGATGAAAACTCTACTGATGCAATACCAATTATTCTCCGCTTTTCCTGTAATAGGAAGCTTGTAAACAGGAAATGCAATTTGAGTTGGACATAAGATGTTTTTTGGCTCAGCTGCACGAAGAATATTTGGAAATATATGATCAATATTCAAATCTGAGGTAACCGGTATAGAACAAAAATTGTATAAAATTAAATTTTAACATGATCATTTGTTAACACTTTTCGGATCACGGAAATATTTTATTTATTTCCTTTTATTTTGCCCCTTTCCTAAATCCCCATCTTTATCTTCCAATGAAAACAATACGACCTAATTAATCATAAGATAAGTATTATACAGCCTTATTGCTAATGTGAAATAAATAGGAATGGGTGGTTACTGAGGTATTAAAACTAAAAATATGCAAATTTCAAGGTTATTACATCAGTTAGATGAAAAATGGACATTACACCAATTTTAGAAAATTACATTTGAAGTAATAATTGTATTTATATATAATGCATTCGATCAAGCTCATGACAACGGAGATATTTCTAACTTTTTCTTACTCCGGCAACAGCTTATTATTATAATAGTTGGATAAAAATGTCAAAGCATGTCTATAAAATATGTGTGATTCATTAAACTCTGGTCAGACATATTCGGCTCATTGATAAACACGAATTTCTTAAAATAAATAATTGTATTGTATGTAAACAAACACAAGAGAAACTCTACAATACTCAAACATAAACATAATGATACACAAAGTTAAGTATATTGATAATTCAATTTAGCTACAACTGTAACTAATACACACTTAAAAGAAGAGTTATTGTACTGCTATGTTCCTGTAACTACGATTTTTATGGCATGTAATTATCTATAAAATGACAGACAGGCGTGGGTCTAAAGAAATATTACGGCCTACGTGAAAATCTAGGGGAGTAAAAAACAGAGTCGTTGAGAAATTATGTATTCTACTTTGAATTAATTTATGGGTTAAATTAATAATTTAATGAATACGGTCCAAGTGAGAGAAATCATTTGCATTTCACTAGTTCAATTAGTTTGTCAAACTCCATCCCCGTGGTTCTTATTTTTTTGGATGTATTTCGAAGACTTGTTCATAAGTAATTCTTTAGCGGGCTATGATCAGATCCATTAAACCTTTCTATCATTTCCAGCTACTTATATACTATCGTTTATAGTTTGCACTAAATGGTGCAAGACTTGAGAGAAAAATTTTCTCTGTTTATAAGGATATTACAAATTATAGAAATTTCAAAATTTAAAAAATAAATAAAAAAAAACAGTTTCAGAGATTCTTAAAAATATTTTCTCCTTGGTTTAATTTTGTATGTTCTCAGCCCCACCTCCACTACATGGTTATATCTAACTCATCTGACTATAGTATACCTTGTTCTCTTTGACTTCCACGGCCCATGTTGTCCTCTGGTTTACGTGTGTGTCATGGTATTTTGTACCGTTTTGCTAGTCATCCTGCTGGCTTCTTCACAGAGAATGAGGGTCAGCTGTTCTATCCAATTCATGTATACATTTTTTGTCAGGTTCCAGGGCCGAAGTAGCTTTGATCCGTCATTGTGTACTGTGCTCTTCGGTGTACTTTCAGCATCTCCTCGATTAATTATTTGTCTTTCATATGTACTTAAGCAATATATGTATATATATATATATATATATATATATATATATATATATATTGTGACTTTTATTACAAAATCAGTAATAAACGTTGTTTATTAGAGTTCTTTTGGATTGCAAAATTATACACACAAACTTTAGAGTTTTCATCACTGCACAATTTATTTAACAATGCACTACACACTTGGTTAAGAAGTTATTCTTAACTTCTACTCACAGTATGCGCTGATAGCATCACTGTTCTTCTTATTGCGCAGCCCAATAACTCACTCACAGATCATTGAAGTTCACAAAAACAAGCCATTGCACTGATCTTCTCAAAGATAACGGTACAGCACTGCCCCATTACTTTTACACGGCACTACTCTGTTCTCTACATAAAAGACTTTACTGCACTGCAACTAAAACGCACTGTTCGCTAAAGCTGCACTGAACACACTGTCGATCACTTGAAGAGAGCTGAGAACAAACTGACTCTTGGGACGAACTGAGCCGCTATTATAGTCGGGCGTTAAACATCAAAAGGGATTGTCTAGACACGTCTAGATCCCGGACGGGTATTGCCGAGAACGGGCTATTTCAGCCGGCTCCTTTCAACTGCTTCGTACTTCTGAAATATGTGATTAGCTCTGTTTAATTTTTCATGGACGTAGCTTTTGCAGCACTATATATATATATATATATATATATATATATATATATATATATATAAATTGTATAGAACAACTGTTCCTCTTTCTCTGGTGGGATACCCGGAAGAAGAACTCAGTTCCTGCGAAAATAGTTAACTAGCGAAAAGTTCAGACAAGATACCATGTTAGGGCCAACACCCGAAGACGTCTATAAGTATAATATACCTTATTATAAATGGTGAGACTCTATCTCATTCAAAAATTAATAGAACTGCAGAAAATCAGTCGGTAGAAAACGTTCGCTTCTCTTCTTCAACACATTTATTAATCCTCTGTACATATTTCACTACGTATGAAGCCTCTTCAGGAGGTTAACAACACCACCTAACATATAACTACAATATCTTCAGCTCTGACAACCACGTCAATACTAGCAGATCTTATGAAGTGAAACATGTAGAGAGGTTTCATATTTGAGTCGAAGAGTTGCTCTTTTTCTGCTAAACGACATTCTAGCGTTCTGTTCATCAAATATACCTTGCAAGACGTATCTTGAGTAAAATAATATTTGAGAGTGAGTTGTGAGGTATTAGATGAATCGAGATAGGGACGAGAGATAATTTAAAAATGATTAATTATTAAAGATTCAGCAAAGTCTATTAAAAATATTGATTGATTGCAACACTCCAGCGTTCAGGAGGAACGTTCATTTCCTCCACTCCTTTACATCCCTTCATTTGCCTACAGGTTTATATATATTCAGATTAAATCCGTGCGATTTTTTTCTTTTATAATTACTACACTCTTTCGTTTGCTGTATCATTTTCTAAATCATTATAAGAACTCCCAAGTTAAATTCCTCCTCTTGTACAGAAATATACAATTTCTTTGATATCACAAATTTGAGCTATATTTTTATAATAAGATATAATATACATATTTTTTTTTACGTAAGAGGGGAGAGTAAGGTATTATGCTTCCGCAAAAACTTAAAAGTATGCATTTTTAAAAAGAATCCTAAACATTTATTTCAAATTTACTTTTCATTTCTAATTTCAGCGTTGTGCGAGCTCAGCCCTTATACAAGCGTGTCATAAAGAATTTGGCATACATAACTGCTAATAACAAATGCTACTAACAATATCTATATAAATGCCCATTATTATTGGTTTACGTCTATTACCAAAATGCATATTTTACCTTAAATACTAAAGTCAAGACAATCATTGCCTCATCCCTATCATTAAATAGGGGGTATAAAAACAGTTTATTAGTAGAAGAGAAGCCTTATCGGAATAAGCACAATTTGTTCATACTTCAAAGGAAGGTAAGACTATAAAAATTATTGACTTATAAGTATATCACAATAACACCCCAGTTAGCTCAAAGAGTATTTAAAAGTTTTGGAATTTCTGTACAATTACGACCCCCAATGAAGATCTCAAACACATTTGTCCTTTCTTGATGCACACGTAAACTGTAAAGACCTTCTTTTTTTTTTCTTTTTTTTTTTTTTTGAGGTGCTGGATGGTGTAGGAATCTGGTATCCAGGTAAGACAACAAAGGCTTCCCAGTCCTGGGCAGGATTCAATCCTTGGATCCAGTAGCATCCATGTTAATAGGGCACTGATGATGGAGCGTATGCTACAAAAAGCGCTCTATCGCATAGAATAAATAACGGTGAAGGAACGAGGTATTTTATTCTTTTACTGGAGATAAACTATAAAAAGTTTAAGATTGTGACAAAATAGAACAATGTGATATTTTTTGAATTAATGAAAGCATGCATCAAAACCATTCTTTAGTGCCAGCTTAAACTATGAATTCAAAATGACATCTCTATAAACGAAAGTACTAAACTTCATCAAATATTCTAGTACCAATTAGCTCAGAGACAGTAATAATTCATATGACGTGAAAGCCTATTTTGGAAGATCCACTACATCCCAAAGAGCTTTCATTATATCCCTGAATATTCCATTAAAGATTCAAATTTCTGCCCTAGCGCGCGCACGGGTGTGTGCGTGACTAGACAGATAAGTTCTCAAAATGGTTTATTATAAGGATTAGGGGTAAAAACGTGTTTATTTAAGGAACATTTTGGTTGGAACATTGACCCAGTAATTGAGATTAAGCACTGCGAGAAGAAATAATTATTTGCTAATCGTAGGAAGTTACTAATGTTTATATTGTGTTCCATTTTTTTTTTAAAAATAGCGCAGTTATTTATGCCATATGTTTAGTCTTTAAGGGCACTCAGAATAAACTTAAGATTTAAATCGATCTCATTCCGACCCCTAACCCACTTCCTTTGACAGCTCTCTCTCTCTCTCTCTCTCTCTCTCTATATATATATATATATATATATATATATATATATATATATATATATATCCGTTGGCGCGATAAGTATTGACCGTGATGTGGTGATCAATATAATCACATAAGGTGAGAATATAAACTTTCTTCCTCAAATAGGGATTTAGTTCTGTATCCTCTACGAAAAGGATGTTTTTTTTTTTATTTATTTAAGATACCAAGGTGTCTAACCCTTGCCTCGCGGAAAATATCAATATTTATCGATTTAAGTTCGTTAACCACAAAAATCTGTTAATCCAATTATTACGGAAAGATCATAAATATCTCCTCTTTTATTAAGACATGCAGTAAATATGCAGTTTATCATAAAAATGATCTACAGAAAAGGTGATGTAAAACTTTATGATCCGATCCACTGAGAGGGTTCTTTTTACGATTGTATTTTACTTTGCTTTTAATCCCCACTTAAGACAATTCCGCGTGATCCACAAACTTCTACAAACAGCTAACGAACTTCATTGACACCAGTCAAAAATCGTACGCGTTTAAAGTCTATAATCGACATTACTAAAAATTGTTTGATTGTAAGTGGTTAATCCAGTATCATTTGTTGAGTTTAGAGGTTGGTGGTGATTGAGATACAATGGGTTGACTAACGTTAATTCGTTAATATTTGTTTCAAGATTAACTTAAAATATGAATTTTGGATAACAAACCAGAAAGAAATAATCCGATTAAGTTATGCCCGTTGAGCCTTTTTTTTAGGAAATATAAGTATCTAAGTTTTTTTGTTTTTTTTTCATTTTTATTCATTTAGGATATAATTAATAAATTAACATGTTTTCCGTCTACTTTATTAATGATATATAAGCATTAGCCTTCATATTAGTTGTTGTTCAAAGTGATAACTTTGAGCGTTATTGCAGGCTTGATATATTTCTACTACTAGTAGCCTGAGAGGCCCTGAATGCTGGTTATTTTTAGCATTTATCTATCCCTAAGGGAAATCAGCTATTGAGGTCGTACTCATGACGCGATTTTTGAAAAATATCCTCAAATGTCCATCGACCCTACCCAGATGATGAGGAAAATCAGTTCCATTCAAAACTGGTGTGTGTGTGTGTGTGTGTGTGTGTGTGTGTGTGTGTGTGTGTACGCAATTTTTGACTGAGCTTTACCAAACTCGATACTTGCACTTTTTTGTAAAAATGAAGACCAAGTTCGTTAACGGCTAAAATCGAACCAACGGGAGGGGGGGGGTGGTTTAGAGGGGAGAAATTCCAAAATTCGAAATATCTCCGTCGGATCAAAAAATTGTATAGAATCAATTTTATTGCAATATGATGTTCTATAAATGTTGGTAGATACATGTTTTCTCTAAATTGAATATTAACCGAGATATTTCCATGTTTTAGTTTTTGGCCTTAAGTATACCCCCACTCCTACTTATGTCATACTCGTATTTACAAAAAACTGTTATTTTGAAGCGCAAAATCATTAATCAAACCGTTATTTTAAAGCACAAACATTTTGAATAACATATTACGAAGCACTCTAATTGAAGCCTAAATACCAAATATTGTTCTCAATGAACTGTTACGCTTTGAGATAAATGTAAATGTGTGATGCACGTAGGAAATCTGCTTAGTTAACGCAGCATCTTCGTGACGGACTTTTTCAAAATTTTCAACAATTCTTGTTCATGCAAATACCCTTGTTACTAATTTTGCGAAGAAATATCAATTGTGAATGAATCGGAAGAAGATGGGTTATAATTAATTCTATTATTATAACCCTATATATTATGCTTAACATGAAGCCTGTTCAGGAGTATACCACTTAAGTTAATTAACTTCTGGCCTGAGAGCCACGACATGACGCTTCACGTACCAAACAACTGAAGAGAATCCACATAAACCAAAAGTCATAGAAATAATTCATTAGAATTCACTTTCTGTCAATCTATTTAAACAAAAAAAATTGAGTATAAAATTACAGCTGCAAGTCATTGATAAAGTCACTCATCAAAACATAAGTGCAGTATAGGGGCCTGATTACATATCGCAGTGCACTATGCAGGATTTGTTGCACTATAAACAGCAAATTTGCTGACAATACCACAGTCCCCCACCCATCCTTCGATTTATTCAGTTCACATCTGTGATTCTAATAATAAGTTTTATATTTGCATGCAGTTTATAGAACTGCTTCGTTCACATTTAAATATTTTTTGTTTTAAATATCTGTTACAAATGTCATTTTGGCATGTGCTCCTCGTAAAGCTGGGCCGAAAACAATGTGAACATAAATATATGGATGGAGATACCTGGAAACATTCCGACATATAGGATTTATTCTGTGTTTGCAAGCAGTAAATTGAGTGTTACTTTACATCCTCCGGTTGGCAGGAGTCCATATTAAAATTCCCGGAATGAAGATAAAAAACAGCTCCGCTGTAAGCTCCATTATTCATAGTAAACCTCCGTAACTGATATTTTACATTTTAAAGACGTGATTTTCCTTCTCATCTGCCAATATCTTTGAGCAAGCGCCTATCCCATCATTCTTTTCAAGCGATGATGCTCATGTATTGGATAATTGGTTCTCTCTTCACACGATTATAGAAGCAGTTCTTTTACTTTTTCCATTGATGAAATATATAGGAACGCCGGTGGCCGTGTGAGTTCAGGCATGGGTACATCTACCACGTACCCTCAGTAATCTGATGATAAAAATAGGTACAGGTTTTATCCCCCCATGGAAGAGCATTAGTGCACGAGCTTGCTACCAGAGCACACTAGCTCGCGGCGCTTTTGGATTAGCGGGAGTCTAGCGAGTATACTTGTCGACAGGCTAGGTAACACTGAGTGATCTGACCAATGACACTCCGAGATATGGGCTTCAGCCTAGTGAAGACAATTCATTTCAGGTCCACCTTGGTTAACAGGGGTTGTACATCGAATTGATCACTCTCTACGTAAAACTAACTCTATTCTCGAATAACTTGAACCTCAGATGAAGGCGGTAAAATCGGAATGACTCCGCCATATATTTCTCTGATCAAAAAGTCTCATATAACCATTCTTATTGGTGATGTAATTTCCTATTATTGCGTACATCACTCTCTACCTCAAATATTAACGGAATTATTTGAATTTTTGTGTTCCCAGACTAATCAGAGATCACTTATAAGTTATTCGGAATATTTTAGTTCACACCAACTCAATTTCTTCTTTCTTCTTTTCCACAGGAATGATTTTTTCCCAGAATATTTTCATTACAATTCACATACTGATAATACCGCCCTAATAGAGACCACTAAATAAACAAATGACTGTGGAATAATAAATAAAGTATTAATAATAATACGTAAAAATAAGCAATGAGAAACAACTAGGCAAAAAAATAGAAATTTTCATAGAGCATTGAGTTAAAATTAAATTAAAAAACAACAATGTTCACAAAACTTAACAAAAGTCCGTCACGCAGGGGCTCCGTAAACTAAGCAGATTTTCCATGTGAAGTTTAGCAATAGAGAAATCTGCATACTGGTAACACAACACCACCATGACTAAATACAAACGGTAATGAGAAATCTTTCTGCTAATTTTAATAAATTCCCAACTGGGACGGCTACTGAATTGTAAGAATAATTTATATTTTAATAGCTTAAATTATAATAGTTCAAGAACTAAAGAAGAGGGGGGGGGCGGACGAACAAAACGTATTTGCATAAATCTCACAAAATAAAGAAGGTAAGGTAAGGTTAGAAACGACAGCTAAGGTTAGAAGAGGCTTCCACCAGACCCGAACAGTTACGAAAGCGGCCAAACTAATCCGAACGATACCCGACCACGTGTCCCACAGACTTCATAAAAATGCAAATATCTCGGTTAATATTCAAAATAGAGAATAAATGCATATAACAATATTTTTAGTTAATTTTATTTTCAATATGATTGGTTCTATACAATATTTTGATACGACGCATAATAACGGAGATATTTTGAATTTTCAAAAATCCCCCCTCTAAACCCCCCCCCTCCCTCAGGTCCGATTTCAGCCATTAACGAACTTGATCTGTCTTTTTTACATAAAACGGTTAAATATCGTGTTTCGTAGCGATCAAACAAAAATTGCGACCTCTAGAGCGTCAACAGATATATATATATATAATATATATATATATATATATATAATTTTGAACGGACCTCATTTTCGTCATCTCCTGGGCTTAATCGATTGACATTTGAAGAAAATTTTTCAAAACTCGCGTCGCGAGTAGGACCTCAATAGCTGATTTTGCTTAAGGGGAAATCTGCTAAAATGTGAGGAAGAAAGTAGTTAGTTTTTTTTTTTAAAAAATAAGAAAACTATGGAACCAATAAATTAATAAAATTAAAATAGATCACTAAAAATGTACTACTAAAATAAATGAAAATTGTAAAGAAAATAAAAGTAAAGAAATAAAATAAAAAAGGAATAGTAACGTTCATATTTAAGTGATTTGATAAATTTAGTATATAATAATCGTGTTATTAATTTATTAAAAGAAAATAAAGAAATTATTATTAAATTAGAGGTTAAATTTTGTTTTAGGTATATATCACATTTCTTGGCATGCTTTAAAATGAAGTATTTGTATTAGTTGTATAGTGTGTAAAATAGTTTCGGAGTGAATGTAGGTTCTACTACTAAAGTCGTGCAAAGTATTAACCTGTAAGATGGTCTTTTGAGTCTGTAAGATATGAATGTATAAGTATTATATGTCCGATTCAAAATAGTTTTAAAATTACTTCCTTTCTTCTTGTCAATTAAAGTGTTTTCATTGATGGAATCACTTTGTTTTTAATCCGCTCCCCCACATAAAAAAGATTTTACAAGTATATTTTATAAAATGATGATATATGATTTATGTAAGGCTGGCCTACTGAATAAAAGATAACTAATAATTTGATACATACTTTGCTCATATATGGAGACCTAATCATGGCGATGCAAGGGAGATGGGGCAGTAGATCTCGGGTACTAGAGAAATATACTTGGCACACTACTGACCTAAATATAGCTCAGTTACAACGGCGCCGCCTTACAACACTGTGTTGATGTTTATGATGGGGATGGTTCAAGGCTAGGGATTTGAATCTGACTACAAATGACTTCCGATTAGTGCTCCAAGATACAATGTACAGGTATTACATTAATTCGTACATCAAATATGTGTGTAAGTGCACATGTTTGCGTATGTGCGTTTGAAAATGCTAAGTGTTTTAGAGAAAATCAGCTTTTGAAGTTGTTCTCATGAGGGACCCTTCCTAGTAGATGACGATAATGAGGTCCATTCAAAATTGTATATACATAATACATATATATATCGAGGGGGAAATTTCGAAATATCCCCGTTATTATGTGTCGGATCAAAAGTTTGTATAGAATCAATCTTGTTGAAAATAATTCTATAATTGTTGAAATGTACAATTTTTCATTGTCTTGATTGCTCACCGACATATTTGCCATTTTTAATTTCGGCCTTCAGTAAACCCCCACTCTTACTCATATTATATATTATATATTAACAATAAGCTGTTATATTATGAAGCACAGTAGTTGGCGACTAAATACCAAATATTGTCCTGATTAAACGCAGCTGATGGACATTTATAAAGTATGATGTTTCAAGAGAATTAAGCTTATAGCTTGTAGCTATTGAAACACACGCCTCTGGGCAATATAGAATTTATAACAACGAACCAAAAATCATATTACTTAAAATAAAATAGACACTACAGAAGATTCCATGAAAACCTGTACACATAACAAAAATAATGATATAATATCTCTTTGTGAAATTAGTAACTGGCAAATATGTATTATTTAGAACTATACTGTGAACACTCTAAACATGTTAGGTATATCCCAAACATGTAACTATCATGACCAGAAAAATAACGACACTAGGCATATTCCGTGGCCAGATTACTGTATTTCATACCAGCACTCATTATGGACAAAACCCTATACATCTTGAATGTAGTCCCTATACCATATGTATTCTGCCCAACAGCCATGTGTGTAATCCATGGCGGCACTATCATCATTATCAGTATTTTATGCATTCTAAGTGTAATCCATGCCTGTTCCTACCTGGCCTCTGGAGCTTGGCAGGTGGCTTTCACCTATAAGTATCATGACCAGAATTCTAGACATCTTGGGTAAGGTCCATACCCATACCTATCATGGTCAGAATTCCATGCAACTAGGGTGAAGTCCACGCCCATACCTATGATGGTCGGAATTCTTTGATACAGTACAAAGTATAAAGAAAATGATTATTTTTATGGACATGTTATCAGATAAGGCTGTACAGAGGTTTTAATATTAATTTATGTGTAAAATATGGTTTTAGATGTAAATGAAATTTTCATTGAATGCTTATATCCAGAAGGAAGATTGTAATTAATAAGATACTAGTTAATAGTGCTCTTGTTTGTAAATAGTATAATGGTTTTATTTATACATCTGATGATGTAAATAAACTATTCTTTACTCTTTAACTGATTATAGCTTATTTAAATATCTGTTATTTATAGACTCTTCTAAGAGTGACTTATGTTGATGCACGTAGTTCCGTCGAGTAGTAGACTCGTATAATATCTAAACAATATTATCCTGTGGAAAAACCCAAAGTTTTGTTCATTGTCATACAAATTGCCAACTTCAAACCAGCTTACTACATATTGACCATATCTTTCCTTATTCTAATAAGGAAAGATATGTTCAATTTTATTCAATATAACGGCAAAAAATAATAAATAAAAATTCCAAAATATGTATACATTAAGAACAACCAAACAAACCTTTTAGTGTTTCCTTTGCATTAGGTAAATATATAAAAGAATATACTCATATAGACTTATTCAAGATTCCCCATACGTCAGGGGAATCCCAAGATATTTTTAGAAGCATTAATTGCAGAGATCAAGGTTTGTACTTCTCCTAGAATTTTCCGTCCATGTGTTTATAAGGCTTATTGCGAGGGCAGGGACTAATGTGATAAGAGATTAACACGTCATTCTGTTTAGTAGAAAACATAGAAGTTGAATAAATATTGACATATATCTAGGAAAAATCAGAACTATTGCTATTATCTTGCTAGAATTACTGTGCTCGTTTTACAAGTCTTAATTATTAACTTTTATGGTCTCGGAGCAAAACATAGCTTATAATGTCTGATTAAATTTCTTGACAGATCCTAAAGCTTTAAAAGAAATATAATTTTATTTAACCAGCCTTTATTTTGAAGCGATACCAGTTTCCAATGATGATGATAATACCAATTTCAGTTTCTGGATAAAAATATTTTTTGGTTAGTACACATTTTATTTTCGAGTACAGAACGAAAAATCGTAATTGTTGGTGTCATCACATAACTTGCAAGTCTCACAAAGTAAAAGTTCAATGAAAACAATATTTGGCATTTAACCGTATAATAAAGTGGTTCACGATATAGCAGCTTATAGTAATATGACATGAGTAGAAGCGGGGGTTTACTGAGTGCTGAAAACTAAAAAAATTCAAATATCGTGGTTAATGTTCAATATAAAGAAAACATGTATATAACTCCATTTATAGAACATTGCAATCGCAGTAAGATTGATTCTATACAAATTTCGATCCAATACATAAAAACGGGGACATTTCGAATTTTTGGAATTCTCCCGCTCTAAACCCCCCCCCCCCTTCTCTCTCTCACTGGTCTGATTTTAGCCGTCAACGAACTTAAATATAGAGTTTGGTAACGATTAAACAAAAAGTGTGACCGCTAGAGCGTGAACAGGCAAATAGTATATATATATATATATATATATATATATATATATATATAAAATTTTGAACGGACTGCATTTCCGTCATGTAAATAGTATCGACGGGCATTTGAAGACATTTTTCGAAGAGTCATGACTACCACCTCAATAGCTTAAGGGAAATCGGCTAAAATTGTTGTTATGTACATTTTGTTTTGTAGTTGGAAGTCGGGAATTTTTACTGAATCATTTATATTTTTCAGTTTTCCGCTTTCAGTGCCCCCCCCCCCGCCGTTCATATTCATAGGAATCCCAAGATTTGTCATTACAGATTACACAAGTATTTCATCCCATATATTGCAAGTCATCTTTACAGAGGGTGATTACTCCGGAGGAAATAGAGAATAGAATTGAAGATATCGTCATCAATGACGAAATCTGTTTCATCTGCTTGAGTTAGAAATATTTTTCCTAAAAACAAGACATCTCTTTGGTCCAGGGAAGTTTGAAAAGTAGACGCAATAGTTAATTTTCCTAAAGGGAAATTGACTAGTAGTTAATTATTTTTTTTTTAACTTCAAGAGTGTTATGCCTTTTTACAAATTACTATATAACCTGGCTATAACATGAGTCAACTTCGATTACAGAGAACTCCTATCTCTCCTTAGACAGTAACCCCAAATTCCCCATTCCAAACAAATATCGTGTCAAGATTCATTACACTCCGTTTACTAATCGTCACGAACCATCATTGAAGGAGCCATCACGCCACGAACCAGGCTAATACTGCATTATAACTTCTGTAAATCCAGTCACGAGATGGGACCCAATGTCATAATAAAATATTCATTTGGGGAATGCGATTTGGATGAAATGAATTAATTTCATTAATCTTATAAAACTAAATGAAGTCCAATTTAGTATTTGATCATTTTTATATATTTTAAAAGTTTATAACGAAGTAATTCAATTTTACATCAGGACAAAGAACTTGGGGAGAGGGAAGGTGATGGAGTAAACCATATATTTTGTCTCTTGAACATTCATCTCAAATAGACTAAATTTACATAAATTAAGTAGTAAATAACGAAAACAATTTTACATAAAAAGAGTCTAAACAATTACGGAAAGTCCACCAGGAAATATCTTAAAGCGAAGAAGCAATTTGAGATTAGCTAAATACTGACTCTACTGGAACGAGCCATTAACGAGAGAAAATTGCTAATTTGTCACGTAACTGAAAGACATATAAGTATATATATATATATATATATATATATATATATATATCCCCGTGCGGGATAAGCCGTAGATACATCAACCACTGCCTGGTAACCTGGCTGTAAAATAGATAGAGTTGCGATCACCCCATTCACCACTTTCCTTCCAGAGCGCTATAGTTTAGTGGTGTTAGCAGATTTCTCCCTTATGTTTTCATGAGACATTTATTATACCAGATACATGCAAGTAGGCTCTGGTGACCCCCCGTCTTAAGTTTATGGAATTCTAAAATTTGATTGATTGAGATAAACATTATTCTGATTCAATATAATTTACAGTAGTAGCTTTAGTAAATAGCTTTCAATAAAATAAATATGTTATATTCAGATATATTTCATTAATTGTTCTTTTTTCCGGTCTATATTATATCTATTCAGCCCTGAGATGTTGGCTGCCTTGTTTTTTTACATTCAAACGCTTCCCGTTGTAGACTTCTTCTTACCGTTTGTATTAATTAGCTTAGCATTCAATGTGGTATGTATGTAGATTTATCTATTGTAAGCCTTCCCGTAGGAAATCTGCTTAGTTTATGCAGCCCCAGCGTGACGGACTTTGTTGTGGATTAGCGGGAGTGTGGCGAATATTACGTCAGGAAGCGGCTAAAGATAAAATATCTATAATACCAAATTGAAGTATATATTTGTGTGTGTGTCCGTTGCTAGACCCTGAAAATCGTTAGCTACCCTGTGTGGTTGGATATCACCAAATTGCCTTAATCCCATGAAATAGATTTTTATGTTGCAAATATAATCTCTTTTTTTCTGTTCCTTCTCCTGAGTCCTAAACGACTATCCCATTTTGGCTCTATTAACCTTATGTTTGAACCTTTCAATGCGCCCATTCCTCTGTCCCAAATTACAGTACGGGTTTAATAATGGAATTAAAGCCCTTTACTTTCACGGCTTTCTTTGATCTTTAGCCCTTTAATCTTTGATCTTCAGCCCTTTAATCTCACGATTTTCTTTGATCTGAAGACTTTACAAACTGAGAAGAAAGCGCGTTAGGTACTAGTTTTTTACTGGGCTATTAAAATAAACTGGTCTTTCTGGTTTGAATCTTTCTAATATTGTGAAGGATAGGTCTCCTTCACTCCAGTTGTTTTCCAGATAATAGCTTACTACCAAGTATGTAGTATTTCTTTTTTATGTCTATTTGCAAGCCAATCACTTTTGAAGGTAGCATACCATATTTCTGACTTCTATCAGACATCTTTATCTGTATCAAAACACGCTCACTATGAGCAAAAAGTTATATTCGTTTCGATTATTGCTTTAGTGACTGTGCTAGGAAAGTATTTAAATAACTTATTAACTCTTGCCTAAACAGAAATATTTATATAAAAAGCTGCGATAAACCCCTTGTTTGTCTCTCTAACCGTATAAACTGAATATTATAAAAGTTAAGACCATAACCAGAAGCTGAATATCTAACCTACGAAAGAAGTAAATTATTATGCTGCAGAAACAATTTAATGACTGAATCAGAGCAAAATGACCATTATATGAGCCAAAGGACACTAAGGTGCTTTTCCTTCTAAGGGAGGAGGGGGGAGGGGATACGACCAGGTGTCTTCTGAAATAAAGTTACTAATAGGAAACAGTATAAAAAGCTAAAAGAACGGGACCACCTATGTCCCCATATTTACAGTAAAACTCGCTCATGAAAGTTTGTTGATCTTATGGTTTTAAGGGAGACAGAGAAGAAGTAGCTTTATTCGAATAAAGGAAATAACTCGATCTAAGGGAGTCCAGAGGCCAAGTTCTTTCTGCAAGTAAATAAGAAAGAAAAAGAGAATTGAGATCCCTTAGTGCTGGAGGAAACTAAAGAGCTGCTTTTCAAGAAGAGGGCGGCAACTTTTTGTTTTGAATATTCCTGTACTTTCTTTAATGCATAATACGAAGTCTACGAATTTTGTGTTCACTTTTATTTCCACTATCTGAATGCCACTATCTGAATGAAAATGCCACAAAACTGCAAATAATATACTGTTTTGCGATCTTTTACAAATCTCTCAAATACCAAATCTAGCCTTTAAGCAGATTTCCATTAGAGGAAATCAGCTATTCCAGGTTGTACTCATGACGGGACTTTCAAAACATTTCTTCAAATGTCCATCTATCCTACCTAGGAGATATGAAGTTCGTTAACTGCTAAAATCGAACAACTGGGAGGGGAGTTTGGAGTGGGATTTCGAAAATTCAAAATATCTCCTTTATTATACGTCGGATCAAAATATTTTATCGATCTTATTGCAAATGTAATGTTCTATAAATGTTATAATGGGCGATTTTTATTATCTTTAAAAACATGTAAACCACCACTCCTACACGTGTCATAGTAGCAATAAGCTGCTATTACTATGAACATTGGCCACAGGTCTCAACAGACAACCAAACCGAGCATTACGTAATAAGTCCCTAACTAAGCAGATTTCCCTCGTGCGTTACGTATTTGCATTTATCTCAAAATTTAAACAATATTTGGTATTTAGACTTCAAATAATGTGCTTCCGAATATAACAGCTTATTATTAATACGGCATGGGTAGGAGTGGGGATTTAGTGAAGGCCGAGAACAAAAAACGGCCAATATCTCATTAATTAAACAAGATATTTGTTATTAATCAAGATAATGAAAAAACGTGCATAACAACACTTGTAGAACATTACATTTGCAATAAGATTGATTCAGATACATTTCTCCGTTATTTTGAATTTTATAAATTTACTCCCTCTAACTCCCCCCCCCCTCACAGGTCCGATTTTAGCCGTTAACGAACTTGATCTTCATTTTTACATAAAACGTTAAAATATCGAGTTTGGTGACGATAAAAAAAAGCCCCTAAAGCAGTAACAGACATATAAAATATATACCTATACATATATGTTTGACTATATGTATGTATATATATATATATATATATATATATATATATATAAAATTTTGAACGGAACTCATTTTCGTGTTCTCCTTGGTAGTATCGATGGACATTTGAAGAAATACCTCGAAAATCCCATCATGAGTACAACAGCAATAGCTGATTTCTCTTAAGGAAATTTCAGTCCAATTTAAGCTGAATAGTTAGGTTAAAATTTGAATTTTAATTCACGATTATCATGAATATTATAAACGAGTCCCCCTTTCTCCCCAATTGTTATTTTTTCCTCGGGAAAGAGACATGACAATCATTTTCTGTGGGAAAGTGTGACGTAATTGGAGTAATTAAAAAAGTACGCTATTGCAACCTTCTCCTTGGCCTCCAACTAGAAACCCTAGCAAAAAGCTCTCTGAAGCTTTTGGACATAACACTCCCTACTAGTTTTTTGGCTTTTCTTTTTACGGGGATTGTCTTATTTATGAGGAGGAGTGACTGGAAATCGTTATTACTAAAAGACGTTTAAAATCGCTTCACTCCAGTATATGTGTGTGATAAGACCCCATTCATCATGTAAGTGAATTTCCATTAGAGACAACGCGCTTCACCAATTCGCTAAGTTCTCCCGAAATGATCTGAACAATGATAATTGTTTTCTTGTTCTCCATATATTGTGGAAAACATTTCACTGGATGCGGGGCTGTCCTTTTGATAAAGTAATCGAAAAGGCATATCCCAAAACCACAGGTGAACTTTGAGAAGTTTTGACAGAACACAACTATTTTCTGTCAAAACATGCATCCAAAAACGCTACCTACCTGCACCCGTAAATGTTGGAATTTTAAGACACGAAGCAGCAAAAAAAAAGTGAAGCAGAGGGTTCTACGAAGCAAAATTCAGAGTTTATTTTATAAATTCAAATCACTTGTTGGATAATAGCGATAAGAATTTGATGTGCACATATAAGTCAACAATGCATTCATAAATAAACTAAGCTGCTATTAACTGACTTTTAGCAGATTTCCCTTAAGGGAAATCAGCTATTGAGATCGTATTCATGATGATTTTCGAAAACTTTCTTCAAATGTCCATAGATCCTACCAAGGAGATGACGAAAATGAAGTCCTTTCAAAATTTTATATATATATATATATATATATATATATATATATATATTTATATATATATATATATAATTGTCTGTTAACGCTCTAGCATCGCATTTTTGTTTGATCGTTACCAAACTCGATATTTAAACGTTTCATGTAAAATGACTGATCAAGTTCGTTAACGGCTGAAATCGGACCAGTGGGAGGGAGAGGGGAGGATTTTCGAAAATTCGAAATATCTCCGTTACTATACGTCGGATCGAAATATTCTATAGAATTAATCTTATTGAAACTACGATTTACTATAAATATTGTTATATACATTTATTCTCTATCTTGAATATTTGCATTTTTATTAAATGTGGGCGGATAACGGACGAGAGTGAGTTTCCCGCTAAAATCTAGTTCAGCCGTTCTCGGCTCTCCTGAAATTTCTCTGTTATAAAACATCACGTGGGAAATCTGCTTAGTTTACGCATGCCCTGCGTGACTGGCTTTTTTCTATTAAATTCATTCGATTTGAATATTTTTTAGGTGTTTGTCTTAACAATCATGGAAAACCTTGTGCCGTGAGTTAGATTCCAGCCTAAAAAGCTGGAACTTATTTAGTGACGAAATTATTAAATCAAATCCTCAGTCCCGCTCTGACATGAAAATGATTGCAGATTGCTGATAACTCGATGCGGTAGCTGTAATAGTTATTACATTTTTATAAGAGCCCAAAAAAATTGTCTAATATTTTATTTCGTATTAGGCCCAGAAGCTGGGTATAAATGTACGTTACACGTGCTAAAATGCTCAATTATATACTTTTATGTTCTGTCAAGAAGAGATAACATAAAAACGACATGAAAAAAATTTATAGAAGCTTTAGCAATTTTTCAGTGGGTCTTGGCCTTCTAAACTGATTTTTAGCGAATCCTAGCTGATTTTTAGCGCATATGATAACTTAACAATCTCAAAATCATGAGAAGTACCATACGCTTCGAAACGAAAAACCCATATTAAAAAAATTAGTAATTTATTTTGTGATTTATATATATATATATAGCCTATAAAAGGGAACCGATTGAAACCGAACAACCATTTTCCGGCCAGAAAATCCCCTCATCCATATAAATATCTAAAAAGATGAGACAGTGTCTTGTCGCTGGCAAGCTCTGCCCTTGGCGGTTTCCGCGAGAACCATTAAGGAGAACAGCTGATTATTATGCAATGCATAGCCTACAATCTTGACCAACCATTCTACAGTGTGGCAGACAGCAAATATGCCAGACTAAATTAAGGGGTCAGAAACTATGTTTAGAGAAAGCAATTTGGAATTCATACACAGGCAAAAACAGAATCATGAATTTAACAGAACGTAAAAATTAAAAAACAAAAATGATAAAAATGACAATGTTTGTTTTAGGGGGAAATATTTTCATTCAAATGCACAATGACATATTTAATATAAATATTCGATTATTTGGAGGGCTGAAAAGGATTGTTTTAGCCTTTACATTTCTTCTTAGGGGTTAGAGACATGAAAATGTCTAAAATATGAATAAATGTAATAAGAGGAAGGTTTGGGGGAATGTGCCCTTAAATTGTACAAAATGGTAGATTTTTCTGGAATTTTACTCATAATTTTTTAAAATGATTTGACTTTATTATCACTAGAAATGTTATAATGAATATTTGGATTCAGGGGTAATTTTACATAACATCCAGCTGGAAGGTTGACGGGGCTTGAAAACATTTCTTATTTTGGGCAGATCTCATTTTCTTAATTATATGTAAGTCGATTTAATAAATCTGCAGTCATTATAAATGGTATGGGCTTCTTTATTAATGTAACAAGGCGATCTCCAGGAACTGAGCGCCAATAAAACCTTTGTGCCTCAGTTGCTGTATAGTTAGAGTTAGCAGATAAAATATCTTGGAGTGAAGCAATCTCGTTTGCCAGAATAGAAATAGGAAGTTATATCTCCGTATCTAATGTAACTTCCTCACAACTAAAACACACCAAGTTCCGCACTTATTTTAGTAGATTTCCCTAGGGGGAATCAGTTATTTCCTTAAGGGAAATCACCTATTGAGCTCGTACTCATGACGTGATTTTCGAAAAGTTTCCTCAAATGTCCATCTACCCAGAAAATGACGAAAATGAAGTCCATTCGAAAGTATATATATATATATATATATATATATATATATATATATATATATATTTATATATATATATATATACGAGCTCAGATACCCGGCTTCGCACGGGAATTGATTTGAGGCTGAATGGCGATGGTACTTTTTTTGGCAAGAAATTACTTTGCACAATATTTTGTTTACCCGTCCCAGTGTTTAGGGTTTATACCTGTTGTTGGCATTTGTTAATAATAAAATTAATTTTTTATGTAAGTCTTCACTGTCCTCCAAATTGTCATATTTCCCGTCTCCTGTGCATTATGCATAGATTTCAGTTATTAAGGACAAAATATTAACATAGATTCGAATTAATTTTTCCAGGTGAGGTACCTGATAATTTAAATAGGAATGAATTGTTAAGCATATCAATATTTCTACGCACATTACTTGCTCCACACATTTTTCCTGGAGAAATGTATAAAACAAAAGTTAATCTAAATAACAAAGTAAACAACTTTTGTTATATGCATGTTTGTCGAAAAACAAATAGACAATGAAATATCGCGAATTTTTATTTCAGTCTTCCTTTATAACCCCCACTCCCGTTGGAACCTAACAATTTTAATATAGCTTATCATCATGGAAGAATTAATGCTAATTCACATTCCGAGTTTTGTTAAGTTCTGTTCAATCGTTAGCGCCCAATGATATATTTGACTTACTCTTTAGTTTATAGTGTATATCTCGTTTATACTTTGTTAAAAGACAAAAATGAATATACCAAAAGTTACTCTAAATAACAAAATAAACAACTTTTGTTATGTTCATATTTGCCGAAAAACTATTAGAAAACGAAATACCGCTATTTTTAAATTCAGGCCTCCCTTACAACCCCCACTCCTGCCCGTCCCTAGAAATGTTAGTATAGCTTATTATAATGAAGGCGATAGTGCTAATACACATACCGATTTATATCGGTTGGGTCTTTTGTCCCAAATAAAATTGTTCATTTCCGCTATAGGTTTTAGCGTTTAACGCCTTTATACTTCGGTATACGACGATAGTGTATATACCAAACGTCACTTTAAATAACAAAATAAACAACTTTTGTTATGTTCATATTTGCCGAAAAAAACAATAGGAAACGAAATATCGCTATTTTTAATTTCAGGCCTCCTTTATAACCCCCTCTCCTGTTCGTCTTAGAGAATATTAATATAGCGTAAAGTCTAAGTTGGACTAGTAGTAATATACATACCAAGTTTCATAAAATTCGATTCAGCCGTTTATGCGTGAAAAGAATAAACAAACAAACAAACATACACGAAAGAAACAAAATGCAGTTATGGTGTCTATGACATGTGAAATGCAAAGTTATCGTGAAATTTCTTCGAAAAAAATCAATGTACAGACAGAGGTTACAATTTTATATATATACTAGCTCAGATACCCGGCTTCGCCCGGGAATTGATTTGAGGCTGAATGGTGGTGGTATTTTTTTAGCAAGGCTTTACTTTGCACAATATTTTGACATTTACCCGTCCCAGTGTTTAGGGTTAATACCCGTTGTTGGCATTTGACAATGAAATATCAATATGAATTTTAAACGATAGATAATATTATATTACTGCTCAAAATTAATACTACTCACTTATAACTATTAGAACATAAGAGAGCACATAATTAAATAAATTCCCCATCAAGAAAGAATAATAATGTTTTAATTTCTTTTTAAATATTCATTGATAGATATTACTTATTCGTAGCACCCTTTCCTAGTGTAATATAAGTTTTGTTTGAATTAAAACCAATATCATACAAGTATAAGATGCAGTCTATGTGTATTTCAAAATAAGGTATTATTCTGACGATATTAATAAATTTTTCGTTTCACTAAAACCAAATTGGATAAATTTAGTGTAAGGGTTGGCCTTTAAGTTGGCCAAAGAGTTAAGCTAGCTTAGTTATATATGCTAGTCTATTATATTTCAAACAATACTAATATTTTAATTTATTTTTATAAAATAAACGCCTACACTATGATTATTAACTTGGATAAGGTCTATAGCAGCAGAGCCTGCAAGTTGCAGATACCACTCTATTCATATTTTAAAAAGATTAAAAGTCCGTAAATTATTGCTAGGCATACAATTTATCTGTGCATTTTTCTTCCTCATTGCCCAAGTTTCTTTTTATGCAAATTTCTCACTAAAATCTATAAATAATTTCTCTTTTATTTTATATTTATATATATATATATAAAAACTTATAATCTAGTGAATGATAGGTCAACAAGTACTTCGTCAAGTACTCTGAAAATGTGGTCCAAATACAACCAAAGGGAAAAATTGCGTACAATTCATAATGATATAAATTGTTTTCTCAGAAGAATTTTACATATATTTCGACGAGAAGAACTATTAAAAATTTTAATTAAATTAAGCATTTTTGTTTTTAAATAGAACTTATCTCTTAATCGATCAATGTTACTGCTGGTCGCTTCGGCCGAAGTTTTAATTACATTACTATGACCTACTTTTAAACCAATTTTATTATTTTTATAACTGATAGCCTGAAGTTTTAAAGGCGACAATTACCCATAATTGATAACCTTTAAATGGAAACACTCTAAATTACTCCACAGGCCTACATAAATAAAGTAACAGTGTAATCTAATTAAATATGCCGGGTACAGATATCACGCTAGTTGGATAAGCCTGGAGGAACATTTATGTTGTAGTACGAAAATTTAACTTTATACTCATACTGGATACTCTGCATACGTATACTGGATCAGGTTCAATATTAGTCATTTTATGCACGGGTAATATTAATAAGAAGCCATTTTTAATTAAGTAAGAATCGTCTTACTTCAAGGACTTTCAGGGACAACCTTTTAAGGAGAAATAGCTTACAAGCAACTCTAGTCTCAAGTAAAAAAAAGTCCGTCACGCAGGGCTGCGTAAACTAAGCAGATTTCCCATGTGAAGTTTTACGGCAATGGGAACTCTTTCACTTAATTAAAATAAATTCCCAACTGAAACGGCTTCTGCATTGTAAGAATAATTTATATTTTAATAACTCAAATTTTAGTAGTCCAAGAACTAAAGAAGGGGGGGGGGGCGGATGAATAGAACGTATTTGCATAAATCTCACAAAGTAACGAAGGTAAGGTAAGGTTAGAAACGACAGTTAAGGTAAGAAGAAGCTTCCTCCTGAGCCGAGCGGTTTCGAAAATGGCCGACCTAATCCGAACTATACCCGACCACGTATCACAGACTTCATAAAAATGCAAATATCTCGGTTAATATTCAAGATTGAGAATAAATGTATATAACAATATTTATAGTAAATGTAATTTACAATAAGATTGGTTCTACACAATTTTTCGATCCGATGCATAATAACGGAGATATAATGAATTTTCGAAAATTCCCCTTTAAACCCCCCCCCCTCCTTCTAGTACGATTTCAGCCATTAACGAACTTGATCTGTCTTTTTACATAAAACGGTTAAATGTCGAGTTTCGTAACGATCAAACAAAAATTGCGACCGCTAGAGCGTTAACAGACAAATATATATATATATAATTTTGAACGGACCTCATTTTCGACATCTCCTGGGTAGGATCGATGAACATTTGAAGAAATTTTTCGAAAATCGCGTCATGAGTACGACCTCAATAGCTGATTTCCCTTAAGGGAAATCTGCTAATTCTCTCCAATACTCCTGGTGTAATTAATGTTCAGTAATAAATCATGCCAATCACCTTCCATGTGGGGCATAATCTAAATAAATAATGTTAAATAAACTCATGTAGAAAACAACGTGAATCCACGTCTTGTGACCCTCCTCACTTTCCTTGTCCGTTTCTATGAAAATCAATACATTCTGTTCATCAGAACAATTCACAACCTTTCAAATATAATAATCAATATGAACAATAAAATCCCCAATTTGGAATAGCGCGTTAACGTCTAAATTTTACAAATCACAATAGCAGGGGCTGCGTTAACTAAGAAGATTTCCCAGCTCCTGGTATGACAATTGTAATCTCACATATTCTCTATTTATATGTAAATAATCAATGAGTAGAAGGGGAGTAGGGATGCGGGCCTCTAAAAGCAGAATACAAGAAAGTTCTAATAACTCGCTTAATACTTGAGTTACGAAATAATGCATAGAACAACAATTGTAGAACATCAATAGTTTAACAAGATTAGATCTATAACGTTTTACGATCAAACTCATAATGTCGGAGATGCTTTCAATTTTCCACCACCCCCCCCCCCCCGCTCTAAACCTCCAGTATTCCAGGTCCGATTTCAGACAATAACAATTCTGATGTATAGTGTTGAGTGAAACGGTTAAAAATCCAGTATGGTATAGATCAATTAAACATCTTGGAATAATTGATGACATCATCACATAATGTATTTGCATGTATCTCAAAAAAAATAATAGTTCAATGATAACTATATTTGGTATTTAACTTTGGAATGAAGTGCTTCATGATATAACAATGCATTGTTACTATGACATGAGAACGATTGGGGGTTTACTGATGGCCGAAAACTGAAACATAAAAATATCCCGGTTAACATTCAATAAAGAGAATACATGAAAATAAGAACATTACATTTGCAATAGGATCGATTCTATGCAATTTTTCGATCTAACACATAGTAACAGAGATATTTTGAATTTTCGAAATTCCACCCCTCTAACCCTCCCCCTCCCCTGCCCGATTTCAGCCGTTAACGAACTTGTTTTTATAAAAAACGTTTAAATATCGAGTTTGGTAACGATTGAACTTAAATTTCGACCGCTAGAGCATTAACTAATATATATATATATATAGTTTTGAAGGAACCTCATTTCCCTCATAAATTTCTGTGACCGAATCACGGACTTATTGACGGACTCATTAAATAATTTCATTAGCCACACCCTGCCTAGAAAAGGGTGGTTCCCTGTAGATAACCCATTAGCCAAAGTAGCATAAAGTGGACATAAATAACAAATTAACATATCATTTTCGTCATTTGGGTATAAACTTTGGACATTTGAGTAAATGTTTCGAAAATCCTGACATGAGAGCAACCTCAATAGCTGATTTCCCATAATGGAAATGTGCTAAAAAGTTTCCGAAAATCGCGTCATGAGTACAACCTGAATTTCTGCTTTTCCTTCAGGTTAATCTGCTAATACTCATAAAACATAATTAAATTCCTACTAAACTCAACCTAAAAACTGTAGAATACGGAGGCCACTTTCAAGCGGCTAAAAATCTAATAAAGCCTGTAATCCTCAAATAACTGAATTACACTAAAAGGCTGCTCGGAGAGGGCCACTTTCAGACTAATAAATAGGAAAATCACCTCCAAGACCCTTCTCAAAGTAGCATTCAAGTTCTCAAACAAATAACAAATACTTCCTCAATGTGTAATCAGTGAATTCTCATTCGCTTTACCGCATTCCATACTTAGAAAATATTGTTCAAACAACAATACAACGCCTACCAATTTAGGCATGTGTATGAGGAACAAGGTAATTAAAAATTTTAAAGCTGTAGCCAAATATTTTTCTATAGTCCACCGACCATTTAGAGACGTCCTACGTAAATTGGTCGAAGGAAAACCAAAACGTAAACATCTTAAATTCTATGTATTGGATAAGTCTTCAAAATAATTCACAGAGTAAAATGTAAATGAAACTTATACAAGTCTTTAAATTTGGGATTTATAGTACTTTTAACTCCCTAACGACAGGAATTGTTTGTTCGCAACGAACCCCAAATTTAATATTTCCTTTGTTTATGGTTACGGAGGAGAGGAGGGGAGTACAAAATTTCCATTATTATTATAATTTTTGAAAAAAATAATTAACAAAAAAAAATGTGTATTTAATCATTACCTACAAATATTAATTCGACCTTTTTTGTAATACCTCAAATATTAACGGAGAAATTGTTTTCTTTTTTTTATTGAGCTAGTATTATTTTGGTAGCTTATGCATTTGTCGGAGGAAAATTGTTTTAACTTTCATATTTATGGACTTCACAAAGCCCCAGCAATGTTGAGTCTATATTTTTATCCATCTTAGTATCTTTTTATTTGACTCATAATAAATATTCCCAATTAATTAACATTCATAATACTCAAACAGTTTTTGTTGGAGATTTTAATATATTAATATATACATCACTGTTAAGCTTCCATTCCTTGCTCAATAAAAATAACCCTTTTATAGATTCAAAATTTGCTGTGCTATGGGAAACCAAAATCGATTATCGATTCCAGTCCGTTTATTATCGCTCATATATGAAATATGTTCTGAAACTCTTGGGTTTTATATTACAAAATGTTATTGTTATCAAATGTTATATTGTTTAGAAATTTAGCCATTCTTTTTTGTATTATGTATTCAAAATTTTTTTTTTAATTCCATTTTATAATGAGGTATCTGCAATGAAAAGGAAATATTTTTAATAAACGTTTTGAAAAGAAAAAGTTGACGCATTCTTCTGAATTAAAATAATCACTAGATACAAGTAGCACTACTATTTGAATATTTAATAGTTGACATATGGTTATTATATCTGAAAAGTTAATGTGAATTGTAAACATATAGTTAATTACACACAATTAACATAAATCTTTTCTATATGGTTCATGAACAATATTATAAGAATTAATATGATCTTTAAACGTATATTTAAAATTTCTGAAGAATTAATATAAAGTTGACATATGGTTAATGTGCAATATTATAAGAATTAATATGAATTTAAACGTATTGTTAAAGTTTGTGAAGAATTAACAGAAATCGTTAATATATCATGAACGTGCAATACGTGGAGAATAAACATGCACTGTGAAAGTATAGTTAAAGCATTTGAGGAAGTGACATAAATTGTTCACATATGGTTAATGTACAATATTAGAATAATTAATATGAATTGTAAACGTATAGTTAAAGTATCTGAAGAATTAACACAAATCTTTCACGAAAGACTAATGTATCAAAAGAACTAATATGAACGGTTCACATATGGTTAATGTATGAGAATTAACATTAATCGTTCAGAAGAGTTAATATGAATCGTTCACATATAGAGACTGTGCCAGAAGAGTTAATATGAATCGTTCACATATAGAGACTGTGTCAGAAGAGTTAATATGAATCATCACATATGGCTACTGTGTCAGAAGAGTTGATGTGAATCATCACATATGGTGACTGTCAGAAGAGTTAATATGAATCGTTCACATATAGAGACTGTGCCAGAAGAGTTAATATGAATCGTTCACATATGGTGACTGTCAAAAGAGTTAATATGAATCGTTCACATTTGGTGACTGTGTCAGAAGATTTAATATGAACCGTTGACAAGTCATTAATGTATTAGAACAATTAATATGAACTGTTAACACATAGTTAAAGTATCTGAACCATTAACATGAATTGTTGACATGCTTTTAATTGTCAGAACATTTAACATGAATTGCCCACATATGGCTAAAGTTTCAGAACAATTAATATGAATTAAGGAGAGGAGTGAATCCGTGAGTACAGAATTAAACATGAACTGTTTTCTGAAATGAGCGGGCTATTTATATTCAAATGAGTCTCGGTTGAGCAAGTTTATTTGCTCCTTCTCCCATAACCTCCGTAGAATATAAAGCCGCAGAGAGCTGTCAGTTTATATATTGTTCAAACGTTCTACGTCATGAACGATTTGAATGACGTGCTTCTTAAATTGTTATAGCAGAATCTCCAGCTCTTCATATAGAGGAAAGCTTAATACGTTCAAGGGGGACAAAAATAAATAATGAACGTGAGAAACGACCAGCTCAATTAAGAAATTGTAAATTAGGAACATGTATGATGATATATAAAAGTCTCTGTTATATATAGCCAGCAAATGTATTATAGTTCTATAAATATACACGAACGCAAAAAAGAAGTAAGGCGAGGTCTTCCGAGGAAAACTTGTACCTAGTATCAAAATAAACTCCATCACAAAGCAGATTTCCCTCGTGAATTTTAATAATTGATAAATCTGTATATTGCTAACACAACACCACCGTAAATATTAGGTGAATAAATACAAACGGTAATAAGAAATATCTCTGGAATATGCAATAAGAAGAAATCTTAGGTAATAAGAAATCTTTCCCCTCCCGGCGGAAAACGTCTCTAATGTAAACAAACTGGTCTGCAAACGGCTTTTAGTGATGTTTCTCTTTCTGACAACGGAAAGAGAAACAATAACTGGAATATATCAGAATATAACATATTAATTTTTATTGAAACTATGTCTAGTATGGTAATTTATAATGAATCAGAATACATTTTATCTCAATCAATAAAATTAAGAAGTCCAAGAAATTAAGACGGGGAAGGGCCTCCAGAACATAGAGGGCCTATATCTCGTATAATAAAGGTCTCTGGAAAACAATATTTGATATTTAAGCTTCGAAAATGTCGTTTTATAACAGAGTGTAATGTACTGTTACAGCAACGGGGATATTTTGAATTTATAAAATTCTCCCCCTTTAACCCCCCCCTTGATCCAATTTCAGCCAATAACGAACTTGAACTTTCTTTTTACATAAAACGACTAAATATCAAGTTTGGTAACAATCAAACAACAATTGCAGCCGCTAAGAGCGGTAACAGACATCGCTCATGAGCACGACCTCAATAGCTGATTTCCCTTAAGGGAAATCTGCTAAAAACCATCTAATTACCGCAAAACTTTACAACTCATTATATACTTACAACGTGTATTCAAAACATTTATTTACAAGTGGTGGCGCAATTTGAGAAGTGCGTGTTTGCGACACTGGAGTGAGTAAAACTATCAACTTGCCCAAAGCATAATTCACATGAACTCTTTTAGTCGTGTAAGAAATTACTTGAATTTTAACAGTTTTATTTTAATAAAAATATCTTTTTCAGACATGGTTTCGCGAACAACGCAAGTTTGTCGGTTAAATATCTATGGTTTTGGGGGGGTAGATTTTAGTAGTCAACGAACTTGATCTTCATTTTTGCATAAAACGTTTAAATATCGAGTTTGGTAACTCTCAAACAAAAATTGCAACCGCTAGAGCGTTAACAGACCTATATATATAAAGTTTTCGAATATCGCGTCTTGAGTACGACCTCAATAGCTGATTTCCCTTCGGGGGAACATGCTAAAATGATATTGAATGTAACTTGGATTGCGGAGGAGAGAGGATTATGTGGAGTATTCCGGACTACAGAAGGAAAGTGTGGAGGAAGGAAATACGTGGGAGTACGTATGAATAACTAATTTTTAGAAAGCGTGTTGATTTCTAGTTTGCAATATTTTATTACTTCCCACTGCACTAGTTACTGAGATTTTCTTGACAAATTACTAACGGGATAATACAAAAAAAAAAAAGTGCTTTCTTTAAAACAGATTTGAGAACTCTTAAATATAATAATACTCGGGAATATTTACAATCGTAGTTGTTTCTAGAAACGATAAGGAAAAATTAAACGAAATATCTCTGTGTAACCGTCAGAAGTGGGTGTGATATAAGCATATTATATGATAACCAGTACGTATAATCAAATATGGATACTAGAACTCTAAGCTGTCATATAATGTTCATTTTCTAACCTCTCCTGCCCGATGAAATATACTAAAACAACGTCAGTTCTAGGAGAACTGAGAATTTTCCATTGTGCGAGATTTACGAGCCCCTGGCGCGTTCTATCACCTTATTTTCCCCTAGCAATAAATAACACATAAACAAAACTTGCAATGCGTTGTGGAATTGCCGCGTTAAATGAAAATCTCTTGAGTTTATCTCTTAAGGATTTACTGAAGAATAATAAAACTATGATAGAAATAAGTCTAATTGAGTCCTTTAAGACCCTCAAAGACGAACGCCTATTTACATGGATGCCTATTTACACCCACAATTTATTTAGCTATTGAGATCGTACTCATGACGGGAATTTCCCATATTTTTGAAAAATTTCCTCAAATGTCCATCCATTCTACCTAGGGGATGACGAAAATGAGGTCCGATCAAAATTTAATATATATTTGTATATTTGAATAATAACGCTCTAGCGGCCGTAATTCTTGTTTGATCGTTACCAAACATAATAGTTTAACGTTTTATCCAAAAATAAAGATCAAGTTCGTTAACGGCTGAAATCGGACGTGGGGGAGGGGTGGTTTAGAAGGGGAGATTTTGAAAATTCTTAATATCTTCGTTATTATGCATCCGATCGAAAAATTGTATAGAGCCAATCTTATTGGGAATGCAATTTTTTATAAATTACCTTTAATATTAACCGAGATATTTGCATTTTTTAGTTTTCGGGCTTCAGTAAGCCCCCACTCCAACTCATGTCATATTAACAATACGCTATTATGATATGAAACACTTTATTTGAATCCTAAATACCAAATATTGTACTTTTTCAGATAAATACTCGTGGGAAACTTGCTTAGTTAACGCAGCCCCCTGCGTGACGGACTTTTTAAACTTGAAATTGAATGAAACTCCTAACTTAACCATTTTATATATTTGCAGTTACCGACAAAATGAGAATGGGAATATGTCGTGTTTTAATGGGTGATCAAGTACTTAAGTGTTTCCCATTCATTTAATCGAACAGTACAATGTTATAGAAAATCATTTTTTTTTATTTATTTATTTGATGAGCTCCGCAACTAGGCGATGTCGCTAAGGGAAATCATTTGTTGTAATATCTATATTAAATCAAAAGGCGTCATACATTTACTGTTATCTAAAAAGGAAGAAATTTTGTATTTCAGCCTCCCCCTCGCCCCCCTCCCCCCACACCATAACTGATTAATTTCAATGACCTTTTTGTTAAAAAAGTAAATTTCGAGAATCCGATCCTATGAAAGCCACGAGCTAAATGACTCTTCGGTATTTTTCTTGTAATAGAAATGATGATGTAATAAATGATTCTAATTCTCCAATTTATCCAAGTTTCATTTTTCAAGACAATTTTTCATAGAAATCTATATAATTTCTAGGGTTAGAAAAGAAAGGCCTCGTTCCCTCACAGAAGTTTATTCTATTCGACAGCGCGCTTTCAGAGCGTACGTTCCATCATCAGTGCCCTCTAAAAGGATGTTACTGGAACTAAGAATTCCCTGTGACTCCTGTCCCATGTAGTGTCACAGGGAACACTTGGTTCCAGAAACATCCTTGTGAAGAGGGCACTGATGATGTAGCGTATGTTCTGAAAGCGCTCTGTCGAATAGAATAAACTACTGTGAGGGAACGAGGACTTCCTTTTCTTATCTGAGATAATAATTCCTTCACCATCCAGCCCCTCAAAAATGGATATATAATTTCTCTCCGTATATGTGTGTTTTATATATATATATATATATATATATATATATATATATATATATATATATATATATATATATATATCAATAGTGTACAATACTTGTATTCGAGAAATAAATTAGAAACTCTTTCGTAGTTTTCCATTTCATTATATGTTGAACATCTTCAGAATAAACAGGGGAATGGCAGTTTTCAAATAAATGGTAATTGATTATTCACAAAAATTGGACTAGAACAACATAAATTCAATTATTCGGATATAACGGCTGTGGTCCGTTAACACCTAATTTCATTATTATAGTATTATTCAGTTTAAGTCCTGAATATTTCGTGATATTTACTCCAACCCTTCAGTAGTCATTCACAAGGGCTAAATGCCTACTAACTTAGCATAGGTCAACATGTACTTCGTCAGTATAAAAGCAATGGCCTCTGAAAGGGTGGTATAAGAACACGAAAGTAAAAATTGCATAAAATTTATAATGACATTAGGTGTTTGTGTTTAGGAAGCACATCTATAATCCCTGAGGACAAAAAACAAACCAAAAAAAACATTAAATTAAGTACATTCATTATTTACTAATATTTATCAATTTTAATCTTATATTATAGCCTATTAATGCGTTATATTATCGTTTATTTATTGTATACTATAAAAAATGGAATCCTTTTATGGCAATAGTTATAACAGCCAATACATTTGCTTAATTCCTCCTGTTCTATACATTTAATTCTATTATTCGGACAGAAATTGTTAAAAAAGATAAAAACTCTTTAGATTGTCGAAATTGATTAGCAGAAATGAATTTCTATAAAATAATGCACTAAATGAATTTATCTTATTAGTGGAAGCGGTTTTCATGCCATTGAAATATGTGAGAAAATTTTGTTTACTTTCTTTTTCTTTTCTATTTTGTCTGCTTTACGGTTTCTTATTCCACTGTTTATACGACCAATTTGTGATTTTTTTTGTCTACAAAGCAAAGAAGTAATTACTTGTGAATGTCAGGAATCGTTTTAAATATTTTTATAATAAAACATCTTGGTGAAGCTGTTTGGAAATAATGTTGGCAACTATTTTTCAGGATAATTGATGAAACTGTATAAAATAATTTAATTTTATAACCTCATGTTGCAGTTACTTAACGTATAAATATCAAATACAAAAAAAAAATCCGCCAGTAAACAAGGATTTTTTGACTGAGAGAAAATATACACCACTGCGGACATTTGCTGCTGTACTCAGCGAGTAGCAAAGCTTAAGCTGTACATAATTTTAAAAATAAATTGTGATAAATAAGTGTGTAAGGGCGGAGATTGTGCTACTCACCTTGTTCATGCCGTTCCCCATGATGGGTAACCTGTCAGACGGCCGGTCACATCTCTACTGAGTCCGCCCCTCCCCCATCGCTGGCTGGCTATCCCCACTCCTACCCTTCCTTCTATATATCCACCCCCTCCACTTGACTATTCACCCTCACCCCTAGACCCCGAGCTGCCTCCCCTCCTACCCCTCCTCTAGACCTACCCTTCCCACTCAGGCCCAGGGGCAGGTCCTGGTGGCTGGACTAGGTCGGGGTGACTGTTGTCGTCAGTTGCGAACTATTCCCAGCGTACTTATAATTAACATTCCTTGACACTTACAGTGTAAATATTTAGCGCAATTAAATTCAAGTTTTGTACCACCCTTGTAAATTTGTAAACCTAACATAGAACACCCCTATGAAAAAAGGAAAGGTGCAGGGTAAACCAAACAGATATATCGGGATAACTCTACAATAAATACCCATGCATACATTGTCAACGGACAAGTTTAAGGCAGTATCAGTTCTCCCGCAGGAACGAAACAGATGATATCAAAGTCCTACACGCTACAGTAAACTCAATAATTGGTAAATCAAATAAAGGGTTGGTTCCCCAAGTATAAATGATAGTTATCATAACTATCGGTGAAGACCATCGTCACTGGCTGATGATCGAGTACAACTGGGAAGCGCTTTCGATGCGCTGCTTTTTGATGATTTCAAGCTCGCAAAAGTTGTACTCAAACTTTTGACGGGCTTGCAGGAGATGTCATCGCATCGAAAACACAATGCCAGCAGTACTCGATCATAAGCCAGTGACGACGGTCATCACCGATAGGTATGACAACAGTATCAATAACTGGTGTTTAAGCTGGGTACGAGCCATTCATTGGTACATTAGAGCATTATGAATATAGCTCATATAGTGAGTTGTATGGGTTGGAGACTTTTTAGTTGGTGGGTAGCCACCTGAATGTCTGGTATCAAATTAGCCTGTGGTTTCAGTTACTAGCTGATTCATAGAAGAGTGGACAAGTGGGCCAGAATGGTTGACATTGTCATTCATTATGACTGTGGGTCAAAATTCGAGGAGGGGTAGATATTGAACAATGGGATTCGGAATGTAGATGTCGTGTTACTGATTTACGATGAGTTGCTATTGTACGTCAGATGATTAAAGAGAAGAAGAGATGTGTTATAGGAGCCGGCACGCTGAAGAATGGTATGTGTTGTGAAGTTTTCGCTTCTCATACATTTAAACTGGTCGAATTCATGCCTCCACTATTATTGGCCCTAAGGTCCACTTTGAGGAGCTTTTGCCCGCCATTATAAGAGTTTCTGAGACTAGAGAAGTTGACTGCTTTGTGAATCTCTCTGGTTCCTGCACACGGACTTGAACTTTGTACGCTTTGGGGATTACGCCCTTCAAGTGCTTCTATTCATCACTAGATGGCATGGAACTGCTCTTTTCCGAAGGAGCACCTTCTTGATGCACAGGTTCAGTGGTCGTCTCCAGTGCAGATACACATACATACTAAAACTAGAAATGAAAGCGCTCTAGACGCAGTAGATCCATTTGTCCAGATGAAATTAGGGGAACCAGCAAATCTGTCTCGATTACCACCAGACTGAACAATGTGATTTCTGCATTGTGAAGAAGGTCACCAAGGATTTATGTGTTTGATTCAGATTCATCTCTTGCTCAAAGAACTTATACCCTGATATGTTTAGGGCGTTTGATCAATACTGTTGCCCAAGGCGGTTAATGTCAGGAACCCAGAAGATTTCAAAAACGTATGCACTTCCTCTCCGTTCGTGAGGAAGTTAAGAAGTCTACATGCCTTTAGCAGAATAGATTTCGAAACATGCAAACTTGAATTTCTCACAATACTTTCTTTAGTAAGTTATACTAAATTAAGCATGGATAAAGAGTCTGTGACCATATTTGGCAATAGGAAAGCACATAACAGTGTTATGGAGCCAAGCTACTAACTATTCAACATATACTGTTTGCGGGGGCGAGCAGGATGAATTTTATGATAACGAAGCTAGTACTGCACAGGAGTGCTACATTTCTCATAATTAAATCAGGTGTGACACCTCTAGGATGAGGTTTGTAAATGGAGTTAGCCTGTAAACTTCCCTTATTATGTTTCCCTTCAATATGATAATGGGTCATGTGATGGCTGCTCCCGCAGATAGAGCAAATTTCATAAATTGGGTCACCTCATTATTTAGGTACAAAAGTGTACAAAATATTGACTATTTAGTCATTTCGTGATGGATAACTTGGAAAGGAAATCTTACACTATATATATATATATATATATATATATATATATATATATATATATATATATATACTTTTCGACTTGGGAACTAACGCCTCATTTCAATTTTTGGAATTTTAATAAATTTATTATGAAATATACACAATTAAGAGGAAATCACTAAAGTTAGTGATTTCATTTGGTTTTTCTTTTTAAACGAATATCTATTGTACACATGATTTGCGCAGTCAATCCATCTAGGTATAGTCAACCAATAAAATGTTATGCATATTTTGGGATAGATGGCATCCGGGTAAATAAATCCAAGTGACATGACACTAGCTTGTTTTGTATTAAGCCACAGAAGGTAGTATATAATGTTATACTTCTTTACCTGGCTAAATTGAGAAATAAATAACAGACATATATTAATTAGATATTTCTGAATCTAAGAAAATGTGAATGAAAAATATTTATTCACGGACATTGAATATTTAATAAATTTAAACATGAATATATTTCAAATATCAAGGATTTCAATCCAGGACAATATATTTATTTAAATGAATTCCGCAACGATATTGATCCACTCATGAATCAGTAGAACTTAAAAAAAGAAAACAGCAAAAAAAAAAGAAACAGAAACAGAAGAAAAATAAAGACCCTCGAATGAGCAATAGAATACAGCGATTCCTGAAACCATTTATGAAAACATCGATGTTATTTAATTTATAATAGTTAATGAAAATATAAATACAGAATAAAATATACTAATTAAAACAAAATAGAAAAACACAAATACGAAAACAAGAAATGAAAAAAATCATGATAAGAAAAGTAAATACATAAAAATGGGTACACCCAACTAATATTATTGAGAAGAATAGTGTGAAGACTTATAGTATGTTGTGTATATTAATGTTTTTTAGATGTGCTGTGATTGTGTCTATGTAATTACTGTTATGGGTCCATACTTCTTGTAAGTCATGAGGAATGCCTCAATCAATATGTAATTTACTGTCAAAGTTTCGTTGTAATGTCGACAAGTCGATGTGTACTTAACTCATTAAGTGTACGTGAATCAGTAAGGAATGGCTAATACATTGCCTGGCCAGCATATCTTTTTCTCTTCGTGTACTCCTGGCACTTGATGGTTATTCCTGAACGGTTTGTTTTATCTGTATTAGTTTATTGTCACGTGTGTTATCCCAAGATTGCTGTCACTGCTCTTGTAGTGCCTTAGTGTATTCGGCTAATACATCTTGATGGTCTGTAGAGTTTAAGTCTAATTCTCGCATGACTAATGTAACTTTAACTAATGTGAAGACCTCTATACATTTAGCACATTTTCCTTAAGGGAAATCAGCTATTGAGGTCGTACTCATGACGCGAGTTTCGAAAAACTTCTTCAAATGTCCATCGATCCTACCCAGGAGATGACGAAAATGAGGTCCGTTCAAAATTATATATATATATATATATTTCTGTTAACGCTCATAGCGGTCGCAATTTTTGTTTGATCGTTACGAAACTCGATATTTAACCGTTTTATGTAAAAAGACAGATCAAGTTCGTTAATGGCTGAAATCGTACCAGAGGGAGGGGGGGGGGGGTTTAGAGGGGTTTTTCGAAAATTCTAAATATCTCTGTTATTATGCATCGGATCGAAAAAATGTATAGAACCATTCTTATTGCAAATTAAATTTACTATAAATATTGTAATATTCACTTATGCTCTATCTTGAATATTAACCGAGATATTTGCATTTTTATGAAGTCTGTGGTCGGGTGTTGTTCGGGTTAGTTCGGCCATTTTCGTAAGTCTCGGCTCTGGCGGAAGCTTCTAACCTAACCTGTCGTTTCTAACCTTACCTAACCTTCTTTACTTTGTGAGATTTATGCAAATACGTTCTGTTCATCCGCCCCCTCCCCTTCTTTAGTTCTTGAACTACTAAAATTTGAGTTATTAAAATATAAATTATTGTTACAATTCAGAAGCCGTTTCAGTTGGGAGTTTATTAAAATTAACTGAAAGATTTCTCATTACCGTTTGTATTTACTTATGGTGGTGTTGTGTTACCAGTATGCAGATTTCTCTATTGCTAAACTTCACATAGGAAATCTGCTTAGTTTACGCAGCCCCTGCGTGACGGACTTTTCTTAATGCTTGTATGTTCAGGTACCCATACGAGAGTAATGCGTGTGTTGTTTGCGTTGTCTGTGAAATTGTTTATATATTTCGCCAGCCGAAGGTTTCGCCTTGTAAACGTATGTATTGAGCATAATGAATTTTTCTGTAGAATTGTATTCTTGACTAAACGTATAGGATGAACTGCAGCTCAGCTGTATAAGAGCGTATATTTGAACTGATAATTATTGGAGCCAACTATCGCTGCAGAGCCTTTACCATTTACTGTCTTTGATCCAACAGCATAAGCAAACACACTATTAACTTTGTCCACAATACTGACCTAAATTAAGTATTGTAGGTACGAGTGTTGTGAGATTGGATTCGATTTTTTTTTAAATTTTCTAAAGATAGTGTCTATTGTAAAATTTTGAAAACGCGAAATAACCGGTGAGTGTATACCATATATATATATATATATATATATATATATATATATATATATATATATATATTAATTTACAATTGACAGTTGGTTATGTTTAAAATCAATCCGCCTTCCAGGTGATTGAGACAATCTGTTTACCGGCTTAATGAACAATCGTCTCAATGAATTTCTGACATATTCCATATATTTATTTTTTATGACGTCAAACCTGATTTCTTGTGATATGTGTTTATTAAAGTTTTTTTTTCTTTTCCTGAGGGCGGCGGGAGTTATAAAGGAAATTATTTCCTCATTAATTATTTGTACAATGTGTAGTAGTGTTTCAGAATTTTAGTGACATCTCTGACTTTTATTTTTGTGTAGAACTGGCAACAGGTAGTAATTAAAGTAGTAAGCACTGGAGATGCATAAATGGAAAATCCAGCAAAAAATGAATAAAGATTTTCAGGAATATTTAAAGAAAATCTGACATTCTCCTAGTATCCTTCTTTTCTTATTATTCCCTTTCCTGAAAAGTCCATTATTGATGCACATAAATTTCAATATTTTATCCAATAATTTTACTTTAAGGTAGTTATATTTCATAAGTAAGAATACTATTGCTTGCTCTCTTTCTCGCTGTATTTTTTACAAAAAGTTAACTATTTTAAAATTATTGACTGAATAAATTACTGTTTTAAATCTATCAAAAAAAGGGAGAAAAAATGGTTGACAAACGGCCAATCACTCAGGAATTTGATTTTTATATTTTTTATTCACTATGTATATTATTTCTTTAAATTCATCTTGGCGAAATTAAGGTAGTAATATATCAAAAAAATTGCTCGATTAAAGTGAACTCCCTAATAGAAGAACAACAGACCCTCCTCACTAGCATTGAGAAAAAAATTCTTATGAAAATTATTAGGAGCATTTTTTTAGCAGATTTCCCTTAGGGGAAATCAGCTATTGAGGTTGTACTCATGACGGAATTTTCGACATTTTTCTTCAAATGTCCATCGAACCTACCTAGTAGATGATGAAAATGAGGTCCGTTCAAAACTGTATATATATATCTATATATATGTATATATATTTATATATATATATATATATATATATATATATATATATATATATATATTTGTCTGTTACCGCTCTAGCGGTCGCAATTTTTGTTTGATCGTTACCAAACTCGATATATAGTCGTTTTATGTAAAAAGAAAGATCAAGTTCGTTAATGGCTAAAATCGAACCAGTGGGAGGGGGGGGTTTAGAGGGGAGGATTTTCTAAAATTACAAATATTTCCGTTACTATACGTCGGATCGAAACATTGTATAGAATCAATCTTATTGCAAATTTAATTTACTATAACTATTGTTATATACATTTATTCTCTATCTTGCATATTAACCGAGATATTTGCAATTTTATGAAATCGCGGCGGATAACGGATGAGAGTGAATTTCCCGCCAAAAGCTAGGTCGGCCGTTTTCTTAACTCTTCGGCTCTCGTAAAATTTCTCAATTGTAAAATTACACGTGTGAAATCTGCTTAGTTTACGCAGCCCCTGCGTGACGGACTTTTAAAGTGTGGGGAGGGCAACCCCGAACAGAAGGAATTAGTGCTTTTTAGAAAGATAGACTGTGTTTATTAAGCCCTGGGGTTATTTATTTATTTATTAACGTCCTCATTGTGAGGTTAGAATGAAACTGTTTGGTGTACAGAATATATAAAGTTGCAATAGAAAAATAAAGTCCGTTAAGCAGAGGCTGCGTAAACTTTGCAGATTTCCCGCGAGCTAGTATGGCAAATTATTGATCTCTTCTCCCGATATATTTTTTAATTCGAAATAAAAATCCGGTAAGTAGAAGTGGGGGTTTAATGAAGGATAAAACAAGAAAGTATTAATAACTGAATTACAATCTTAACTATGAAAACGTCAGTCACGCAGGGGCTGCGTTAACTAAACAGATTTCCCACGAGCGTCACGTATTTGTATTTGCCTCAAAACGTAAAAGATCAATGAGAACAATATTTGAAATGATGTACTTCATAATATAACAGCTTATTGTAAAAATGGCATGAGTAGGAGTGGGGGTTAACTGAACACCGAAAACTAAAAAATGCAAATATATCGGTTAATAAGCAAGATAGAGCAATGACGTACATATCAAAAGTTATTGAGAATTGCATTTACAATAAGACTGGATCTATACAATTTTTCGATCCGACGTATAGTAACGGAGATATTCCGAACCCCCCCCCCCACTGTTCCGATTTTAGCCAGTAACGAACTTAATCTTTCTTTTTACATAAAACAATTAAAGACCGAGTTTGGTAGCGATTAAACAAAAATAGCTAACAGACAAATATATCTATATATATATATATATATATATATATATATATATATATATATACACTAGCTCAGATACCCTGCTTCGCCCGGGAATTCATTTGAGATGAATGATGATGGAATTTTTTTGGCAAGTCTTTACTTTGCACAATATTTTGACATTTATCCGTCCCAGTGTTTAGGGTTAATACCCGTCGTTGCTGTGGATTTGTTATTAATAAAATTAATTTTTTATGTAAGACTTCACTGTCCTCCATATTTTCATAATTCCCGTCTCCTCTGCATTATGCATAATTTGAATTATTAAGGACAAAATATTAACTTAGATTTGAATTAATTTTCCCAATTGAGGTAGGTGGTAGTTCAAATTGGAAATAATTGTTAGCATATCAATATTTCTACGCAAATTACTTGCTTCATACATTGTTCCCGAAAAAATGTATAAAACAGATGTTACTCTAAATAACAAAGTAAACAACTTTTGTTACGTGCATATTTATCGAAAACACAAATAGACAATGAAATATCCAGAATTTTTATTTCAGGTCTCCCTTATAACTCCCGTTCGTACCTAATAATTTTAATATAGCTTATAATCATGGAAGATTTAATGCTAATTGACATACCGAGTTTTGTTAAGTTCGGTCCGATCGTTAGTGCCCGATAAAATTGTTGTAGTGTATATCTGGTTTATACTTCGGTATGCGACGAAAGTGTATAAAACAAAAGTTACTCTAAATAACAAAATAAACAACTTTTGTCATGTGCATATTTGCCGAATAACCTATGGGAAACGACATATCGCTGTTCTTAATTTCAGGCCTCCCCTTCAACCCTACTCCAGCCCGTCCCTAGATATGTTGATACGGATTATATTGAAGGCATTAGTGCTAATATGCATACCGAGTTTTATTTAGTTCGGTTGAGTTTTTTGTGCCAAATAAAATTGTTGCCTCCTGCTATAATGTTTAGCGTATAACGCATTTATACTTCAGTATAAGAAGAAAGTGTATGTAACAAAAGTTACTTTAAATAACAAAATAAACAACTTTTGTTATTTACATATTTGCCGAAATAGCAATAGGAAACGAAATATCGCTGTTCTTAATTTCAGGCCTCCCCTTCAACCCTACTCCAGCCCGTCCCTAGATATGTTGATACGGATTATATTGAAGGCATTAGTGCTAATATGCATACCGAGTTTTATTTAGTTCGGTTGAGTTTTTTGTGCCAAATAAAATTGTTGCCTCCTGCTATAATGTTCAGCGTATAACGCATTTATACTTCAGTATAAGAAGAAAGTGTATGTAACAAAAGTTACTTTAAATAACAAAATAAACAACTTTTGTTATTTACATATTTGCCGAAATAGCAATAGGAAACGAAATATCGCTATTTTTAATTTCAGGCTTCGCTTATAACCCCCACTCCTGTTCGTCTCAGAGAATATTAATATAGCCTAAAGTCTAAATTGGGTTAGTAATAATATACATACCAAGTTTCATAAAATTCGGTTCAGCCGTTTATGCGTGAAAAGGTAACAAACAAACAAACATACACGAAAGAAGCAAAATGCAGTTATGGTGTCTATGACATGTGAAACGAAAAGTTATCGTGAAATTTCGCGAAAAAATCAATGTACAGACAGAGGTTACAATTTTATATTTATATATTATTCGAAGGAAATCGAATAACTTGTTCGCTGTCCAAAAACAAGAAAAATGAACCAATCCCTATGATGAAAGGTGTGGGCCAGGGGGATCCACTATCGCCCTTTCTCTTCAACATGGCGATAGATTTCGTATTTCAAGAGCTCAGTGAAAAAGATGTCTGCAATGCTTACGGATACCAAGTGATTGAAAATTTACCAAATCTCTCATGCTGCGGATTTGCCGATGATGTAGCTCTTATCGCAAAAGATAAAGCTTCAGCCGAACACTTGATCGAGCAGGCAATTGACTGTTTTCAAAAAATTGGCCTAAAGGTAAACACGTAGAAACGTTTAATGACTGGCAGGCCGGTAATGCGTGGATGTCTGACAAAAAAGGGCTGTCTTCATCAGAATGGACAACAGCAGTGAAAATGAATGTGAATCTAGTGCCAGTTCTCTCTGTCCTAGGAAGGAACCTAGGAAACACCCACTGTAGGCATTGCAGTGAGATTGAAACCCTACCCCATGTCCTAGGGTCCTGCCAATGGGGCGAGCAGATGCGCAATTCTCGACATCATAAAGTCCGGACTCATATTGCTCACCTCTTGAAAAAGAAGCACCCTGATTGGGATATATTTGAAGAGGTGACTTGTAATTCGTCAGACGGCACTCCAAGAAGAGCGGACATAGTAGCCATAATGAAAAATGAAAAAAAAGGCCTCATCCTGGATCCTACTGTCCGTTTTGAGATGCACAAAAATCAAGCTGACGAGGTAGATCAAGAGAAAAAATCAATATACGAACCGTGATGCCCGTATTTCTCAAAAAAATATCAAATACAAGATTGGGCGGTTATGGGACTACTATTCGGCTCAAGAGGAGTCCTCCACCAAAAAACGGTGAAGACATTAATAGAGCATGGGCTGGCAAAAGATGATTTGAAGGAGTTATCGACACTTATCCTAAAATCATCGATAAGAATCGTCAATCACCATTTATACAAAAAATAAAGATGAATAAAGTTAAGCTGCACTCTCACCTGAGATACCCCCCTAATCTCCACGCATTCAATTTATTCCAAATTTTCATTTAAAATTTAATCAAAATTTAAAAAACAAAACATTACCAAGAAATTGGCAGATTAGGAGGCTGACCACACAGGTACCCTCAGAAAGAGGGCAGCTTATTTTGTTTGTTTGTTTTATATATATATATATATATATATATATCTATATATATATATATATATATATATATATATATATATATATATGGAGAGAGAGAGAGAGAGATAGTTTTGAACGGACCTCATTTTCGCCATCTCCTGAGTAGGATCGTTGTACTTTTTCAAAACTCCCGTCATGAGTACGACCTCTCTGATTTTCCTTAAGGCAAATGTGGTAAAAATGTAAAGGACAACAATTGTAGAGCATCAATAACCTAACAATGTTTTTTCTTTAACAGGTTGCGAGTCATAATACAACGATAATGATTTTTGAATTAAGGACCCCCCCCCTCCAATCCTGGTCTGATTTCAGCCTTGAGCTACTATGAACTTTAGTGTATAATTAAGGACTTTTTCATCATTTATATGTAGGAATGATGGTCATTTGAGAAAATTTGTCAAAAATTGTTTCATGATTACAACCTCAACCTTAAGGGAAATCTACTACAAGAAGAAGGTGAAAGCGTGGATAGATGGTTGGAGGAGGGGATGGTGAGGTGTTGTCTCGGATGGGCTGATGGCTTTGAGGATGGATGGATAGATGTGGGGGTAGATGGATGAATAGATTCATGGCTGGATGGATGGATGAACGGATGTTCGGGTGAATCGATGGATCAATGGATGGGTGGCTGGATGGATTTGTTAATGAGTGGGTGGGTGGATGAAGGGGTGCATGGGCGGGCAGATGGGTTGGTTGATCGATGAATGGGTGGTAATAGAATAATAATTATAGGATATTACTTAAATAATAAGGTTGGTCATTAAAGATTTTGATGCATCCTATAATAATGAAGGTATTTAGAATATTAAATTTCAAACCTTCCCTAAATCAGTAATTAGACATGTTGCTGATTGGTTGCCTAAAAAGGTTTCCAGTAGAACTATGAAGGATAGAACTTATGTTCTAAATAGCCCTTTCATTTCCATCATAAAATGTAAAGGTCCTTCTGTGCAGAAAAGGCCCTCCTTGTATCTAACTCTTAAATAAATGTTACACCAGTGTTCTTTAGGTACAATGAAACATGGTTGTAATAAAATAGATAACATGACTTTATTTTTGCATATCAAGTTTTTCATTACAAAAATTTGACAAGGAACTTTGTAGAATTCTTGAAATAAAAGTATCAAGAAGGAAACTCAATCTTTTTTTATTTTATTGCTAACTGAATGTTGGTACTGAATCACACCTAATCCAGACACAATAAAAGCAGTTCCACACCACCAGGTGAAAGATAGCTTCTCTCCAAGAATCAAGACGCCAAGAATTGCCTAAAACAAAAATTCAACAATAATCAAAACAGAATAGATTGAATTCTGTTTAATTACTACTTACATCAGTTTTAAAATCATGCATATGATATATATTTCACTACATCTCCATTTTATAACGTACTGTCAAACATATTAAAATGATTAATACAGTTTAAACATAACTGTGTCCAACATTAATCTGGACAACTAAGAGATTAGATTATAGTCAGTTTTATACACACACGCACGCACACACCTCTATTTTGGTTTGACAGAGGGACAATTGAAATGATCCTATTGCGTACAGTTTTATTCGAATAGGAATAATGCAATACTATATTCTATTCTCTTAGTAAAAATGATCAGTTATTTATGATAAAATCCTGCGACCTTAAAAACAATGCAATTTTTTTTTTAAAAAAAAAGCTTGTTTAAGTAGTGTCCTTACCAAAGAAAAGTAGCAATATTAATGAACTAACTTAGGAGTAAAATAGGTCAGCTTGCTAAAATTCTGTATTTATGTGTGTGATATATATATTAACTTCCTTAGAATTTAACAGAGATCAATGTTCATTAAAAACACATAGAATTCGATTAGCATAAATAGTTATAATTAGTGGGATAGACCATCCTAATAATGTAGACAATTGTTATACAAAACAGTGTTAGCTGTAATGAATGGCAGTGAAACTTGGAATCGCAAAAGAAAAAGGAGGGTGCTCTTGGTGAACAAATATTGGGAGCATTCAAGCAGCAGACCAGATTATATATCAGACTCATATATGGAATTGTATGACAAGCTAGGAAATTGGGAAATGAGTGAATTTATGTTCTCCATTCTTTGATTTATGACAAACCTCAACATACTTTTTTTTGTTTTCAAATTCTAAAATAACTCTTAAATTTTTGAAGAATACACCAGCAATTTTCTTTTAAAAACTAAAAGGAAGTAGATTGTGTTATTATCACGCAGTATGGACATTTCCTAAAGCTGGATGGCAGAAGGTTAAGATTTTTATATATATATATATATATATATATATATATATATATATATATATATATATATATATGCATTTATTTATTTACTGTTTGAAGACATTGGACTCATCATAGCCATTAGTGCTGAGTGGCCAAAATTCAAACTAAATTGTAAAAAGAAATCTTATCTTGGCCAGATGGCTGGCCATTATTGCCTGTATGTGTTCTATGCTTACTTTTGTTTATATTGTAAGTTGTTAATAACTTATGTTTGCACTTAAGAAATTATGACCTAGTAGCATAAGCTGTCAAAAAAAAAAAAATTAGTTAAACATTGCACTACCAAAGAATATTTATGCAGGTTTTACATCAAAATTTGGCCTATAATTAGAGAAAGCCTGTGCAAAAACATTACTGTCAAATAAATGATTAAAATTTAAATAAACAAGAGGAACTTCAAAAGTTAGATATACTTCAAATTATAGTATAGCAATGTTCATTGATACTGGTTTGATAAAGCCTCATTTTAATATAGACAGTAGATTCTTGCAAGTCCTTCTATTGTTCTTTATTCAGCTAAATATTTTTGACAGCTCTTGCTGTCATCATGAGAACTTAAAATGAGTGGACAAGAGGAGATTTGGTGAACAACACACATGCCTCTCAAGCTCTGAAGATCACAGCAAAATATCTCAAAATTATTTAGCAGAATAAGGAAGAACTGAAGAATATGAACTAGTTTTTTTATACTTCAGATACAGAGGTCTTTCATCTCCATTGCACATCTACCGAGATAGATTCTTTCAATCGGGGAATCAGGATTATCTGTAGAACCCATGCATAACATTCATCAAATCAAAAAGAAAACATCAATGGGGAAAATATGTACAATGTAATTTAAGATTATTGGTGGCTACTCAAAATTACAGAAAAATATTAGGGGTTTGGCAAAGTGAAAGTTGCACCCACATCATTTTTTTATCCCAAAAACCAAATATTGTAATATGTGTAAAAGTGTATTTATAAAAGTGAATTCCTGCCTCAAAATTACTGAGGATAAACAGCCCTGCAAGTTAGCATGGATCATTCAAGTTCAAATATTCAATTTGAAAGTCTTATATAGAGAGTGACTAATGACTCACAGTGTGTTATATATGAATACAAAGGTGTTCTAGTAATATTAATGCGCCCTACAATGAATTAATATCTGGTTAGTGGTTCATTATTCCTTCTTTTTTTCATCAATATATATAAACAGTTTTAGATAACAACAGAAATAAACATTTTAGAAGTATTTTATTGGTAAGCTATAATATTATGAATATTTTGTCTCTGCTCTGCCTCCTGTTAATTGAGCTTTTGTTACAATTGTAATTTATTAAAACATAAACAAAATAATAAGGAAATAGGCTTGAGCAATTTATTGAAAAAATCAAGTAATTCAAATTTGAATGCTATGGATTTTTGTCTAATAATAATTATCCAAGGAAGTAAATGAATTAATTAATTAGTTAATGAGATTAGCAAAGGAACAACTTTTATTATACTTAAATAGGCTAAGTATGGCAATGAAAGTGCTTAAGATATTTAAGGGGTTTGATGTTTCCCTTAATCATCTTAATTAGAGTAGGACCTACATCTATGTCATATTAATCACCTCTGATGGGGGTTATTAATAAATAAATAATAAGTGAATGAATTAATCATCATCTACATCATATTAATCACCTCTGATGGGGGTTATTAATAAATAAATAATAAGTGGATGAATTAATCATATCTAAATATTGAAAAGATGAAAATTATGTCAAATTATAAGAAGATGTTGATATAGAAGAAAAAAAAAAGGGCTCAGGTTAGCGATGTGAGTTAAAACTTGGCATTAATCTCACATAGTAAACCTAGAGTGGAGATATTGATTCCCGCCTGTGCAATAGGAATTCAATGCGTGACAAACTCATTTAAAGTCCCACTCTGGCTAGAAAAGAATGGTAACCTGTATATTACCCATTCCTAATTAGCCATACTATAAAAAAGTGGACGCTAATAAATAATAAAAAGTGAATTATTTATACAGACTAGAAGAGAATGGAGAAGAAGAAGGCAAACTTACAGTAAATATATAGTTTGAAGCAGCACTACATAGAGTTGCTTTTAATGAAGATGAGGAAAAATTAAGCCCTTTGATGTGATTTACCATTCCAATTGTGTTAAAGGTGACCATTGCAATAAAAAGGAGAACCCTCCATATTGATAACCAATCCTAGAAAATACATATATGACTCAGACGAAGTTGACAAGGCAAAGCAAAACAAAAAAGGGTGAAGTGAAGTAAATGATTTTTCAAAAGTCACCATAAATTGGGATATATATATTCTAGATCTTTGTGTAATTTAGATATCCCTAGGAGAATTTGTGATCTGAGGTTATGGATAGTGAGTGATCATCACAACGAACAACAGCTGTTACCAAGGAGGGCCTATACCAAGGGACTGAGTTGTACTCAGTAGCCTACAGTGGGGGAAAAAAGTATTTGCACACCAGGTTTTTTTAAATTAAATTATGAATTTGGATAATAAAAAAAACTTTATAACATAATAAATAAGAAGTATATTTAAAACAGAATGAATAGATATATAGTTCAAATGAAAAACTCCGTGCATAGTTAAATAAATCTTACAAAAATTCCATGAAAAAAGTATTTGCACATCACACTTTTTCTTCATTTAATATTTTTTATGTAGTTTGTTAGCATTAATTACCACTTGTAAATGTCTAGGCACTGAGAGTACAAGGTTTTTAAATAAATTTGGATTGATTTGTTCCCATTCTTCTACTAAAAGATTCATGAGGTGGTGCCTTCCAGTTATGTGGCGATTTGGAGCATTTTGGTCTAACGTGTGGTATAAATTTTCAATTATATTCAAGTCTCGTGGTTGTGGAGAGGTGTACAATTGTTGGTGTGCAGTCTGAACATTAAATATTAACCATTCTTTAGTTTTATTGGCTGTATTCTTTTGTGTTAATGGCTATATGTGTTGGATCTTCGTCCTTCTGGAATATTAACTGATGCTGGACTTTCCATTTAGTTGCAATTGCTATGAGATTGAACCTCAAAATTCTCATATAACCTTTTTAAATACCTTCAATAGGTACAAGATTTACCACCTCCATTATAAACTATGTATCGCCAAACCGTTACATTGCCACCCCCATGTTTTACAGTAACAGTAACGTTTTGCTTTTCCAGTTCCTCATTTCTCCTACGCCAAATAGACTTTTGTCTGTCAAATCCAAACAAATTAAACTTACTCTCATCAGAGAATAGCACTATTTCCCAAAACTGATGGGCTAGTTAATTTATTCTCTAGGAAAAGAAAGGTTTTTTTTTTTTTTTTTTCTTTAATATGTTTTTATTTCTCGAGATCCTCTCATAAAGACCTTGAGAATTCAAAACATTCCTTACCGTTTTCGTGCTGATGTATGCCCCAGAAGTTGATTTGTCTATATTAGCTAGCACTTGTACATGCAGCTGGATTTTTAAAAGCTTGAATTTTTATTTTGCTCTCCATTCTTTCAATTAGTATCCTGGGGCGACCTTTGCCTCGGTTATTTGCAGTTGAATCTCATTCTTCATATTACTTAATTACCCATTTTATGTTGAAAATGAAGACCTAAGAAATCTAATATTTCATGATACAAGTTTTGTTGATTGCAAAAAAATTACTTTTTCATGAGAGGCAGCACTGAGTTCACTTGTTTTTGGCTTTATTAAGAAGTTAAAATTATGTAGATCTTACATGATTGAAATATTTTAGAATACTGACAAAAAATAACAGGATTATACTCTAGGAAGTAAAAAACAATAAGTAAACAAACAGACCTCTTCACTTATTTACAAATAAACAAAGTGTGCAAATACTTTTTTCCTGGAGTTTATGTTATTTTAAAATATTTTTTTTATTATGACTAAGGTTTGCAATTGAATGTCTACTGATATTTAACAAGTTTTAGTTGTACTTATTATTGGATAAACTCAAATGAATAATTTTCAATTCATTATTTAAACAAAAAACAGGGTTTGCAAATACTTTTCCACCCACTGTATATGTATAACAACTAAAAGTAAAGATCACTTTTGTTTACAGTTGAAATCAGACAAGAAGTTAGGTTTTAATGAAGAGATAAGATCAAGAGTTCAATGAATATCCAATATTTTGAGGAAGACTAAAAAAATATAATATTAACAACCATGGTTCAAATATTCTGTTTTTTTTTTCTTAGTTAGATGTTAATGAACCGATTTATTTGAATTGTGTTTTACAGTCTTGTCAAATCCCTACTCCTATTCATCTCGCGTTAACAATAAACCAACAGATGGCAAGAAATGACTTATTACAAGTCTATTATTGTCATCATCAAACCTGTGCTATAAAGTTGCAAAGATAAATTCTCAATTTGACTTCATTGTTATTACTAAGGCAACACAAATTTGCATAGTTACCAGGTATAAATTAATTTTCACCCATAGACCTTCGACTGGTGGCAATGAGATCAAATTTGAGCAGACTTATGAAGTAATAAAGCTAACCATACATTCAGCTTCAAAATGGCTAGTTGGCATACACTGCTACTAAGGGCATCAGTTCTTTTAAAAAAAAGTATACTCTCAATACTTTTTTTCTAGAAGGTCTTTAAAATCATTTCATTATGACAAGGAAACATTGAATTAGTAAAATATATATCATCGGAAAAAAAAACTGTGTTAATGGGCAAACTTCAATATTATTTTCAGAATATTTTTTGATCTTATTTGAGAGAGATTTGGGACATAGTATTATGAAAATATATCTGCATATCATGGATCTAGTCAGCTAAAATTATTAATGAAAATTGTTTCATTGCAAATAATTCAATTTGATCATAGTTACTCCACTTCACCCAATACTAAAAGTGTCCTCACAAAATAATTAGAAAATTTGCCAAATAAACCACCTATAGATGAAAATAAGCCACCCAATAAAGAATAAAACATAAAATTTTCTCTATAGCTTCCCTCTATTTGAGACATGTTAAAATTGCCAAAAGAATTTCAATTAAAACTAAGGCATTTCTTATAAAAACAACCTTTTGCGAAGGTTACAGGTAAACAGTCGTAGTTCACGAACGACAAGTTCATTCCCAACAAGAGACAAGAGATGTGTAGAACTTGGAAACATTTATTTTCTAGTACATGATTCAATATTCCTTTCATTGAAGATAATTAAGTTTTAGCATTTTTTGTTTTTCCCTTTTTCATAAGAAGTAAACTCGGTTATCAGGTTAACGTGGCAATATAATTGGATGAATCAACAAATTCTTAAGAGTGAAAAATATTTGGTCTCGGAAATTTTACATGAATCGTTCTGAAATCAAGAAGAATGTAGGATTTATATTATTATTTATTAACCTCCATTTTTTGCTACTACGGCTAATTGGGATGGGTTATCTAAGGTTACCACCCTTGTCTAGCCAGGGTGCAACTAAGGATTCTATTTATTAAGTACGTCACTGAATAAATTCCTATTGCCCAGACCATTGGAACTCACTACTCAAGGTTTACCGAAGGGTTTACCATGTGAGATTAAAGCCAACGCTTCTAACCTGGGCCCCTTTTTTACGATTTAAAATTGAAGAATTTTATGTTTTTCGAAAAACAATTTTTAGCAGATTTCGATTAAGGGAAATTTTTTGTTTGATGGATTCCAAACTCGCTATTTAATCGTTTAATATAAAAACAAAAATCAATTTCGTTAATGGCTGAAATCCAACGAGTGAGAGGGGGGATTTTCGAAATATTTCCGTTACTATACGTCTGATCGAAAAATTGTATAGAATCAATCTTATTGCAAATTAAATTTATTATAAATATTGGTATATACATTTATTGTCTATCTTGAATATAAACCGAGATATATGCATTTTTCAGTATTCAGCCTTCAACAAATCCCCACTTCTACTCATGTCAAAAACAATACTCTGTTATGTAATAAACCACATTATTTGAAGCTTAAATACCAGATATTGTTTTCAAGTGGCCTTTATTATACAAGATATATGTAAATATGTTCTGGTGACCCCCCCCCCCCACCGTCTTAAGTTCTTGGACTACTAAAATTTGTATTATTGAGATAAAAATTATTCTGATTACAGGTAATAATATATAATGAATTACAGTACTAGATATAGTAAATAGTTTACAATAAAATTAATATGTTATATTCTAATATATTTCAGTAATTGTTTTTCTTTCTGGTGAAAAGTTGGCAGACCTGTTATTATGCATTTCAGACGCTTCCCGTCGGGTGGTTTTTTAATATCGTTTGCAATTATACGCTTACTCTTGACGGTGCTATTGTGTTATCAGTATGAGGATTTATTTATAGTTAAACTTCACGAGGGTAATCTGTTTAGTTTAGGTAGCCCTTGCGTGACGGCCTTTATACAAAATTGTAGTCAAAAATCTCCAAGATGTAGTAAAATACATTGTGCGAAACTTAGTATCCAATTTGCAAACCCGTTTATTAGTATGTAGTGATCAATTAATGAATAAAATGATTTTGTAAATTCCAAAACTGTGAGAAATGACCGGCTGCGTCTAGCTTTCCTATGTCCTTGATTGCCCTGATCCTGTGAGATACCTGTGTTCTCATTGGAAAAATACATTTTAATATCTTATGGATAATGTTAAATACATAGCTATATTGGTGGGATTATTTTTGTGAATAGACAGTTGGAGAATACAGTACCACATCTTTTTAAGCACATACTGTCCCATTTAGGCCAAAATTTAAGTTTAAAACTGAATGTAGCTCACAGCTGACGGGCAATGTGAGGCTAGTCTATATTTAAACCTACTTACTGATACAGTTTGCTGGAAGTAACTGTAGAAGTCATTAGCAAGAAGCTGTTAATTCCAAAGTAGCCAACAATTGGGTACACAGCATTAATTGTTATATGAAATATTTTCGGGCAATTGTGAGGCCTCTTTGATATTACATTCATCTGCCGAAATTCATTCGTCCGAACTGTGAAGGTAAATACAATTTCATTTTGACACATATTCATTTGAACCTCTTCAAAGCCATTCAATGAGCTTTTGATTCTCGGTTTTAGCAGATTTCCCTTAAGGGAAATCAGCTATTGAGGTTGTACTCATGACGGAATTTTCGAAGTTTTTCTTCAAATGTCCATCGATCCTACCTAGTAGATGACAAAAATGAGGTCCGTTCAAAACTGTATATATATATATAGATCTATCTATCTATATATTTGTCAGTTACCTCTCTAGCGGTCGCAATTTTTGTTTATCGTTACAAAACTCGATATTTAGTCGTTTTATGTAAAAAGACAGATCAAGTTCGTTAATGGCTGAAATCGGACCAGAGGGAGCGGGGGTTTAGAGGGGGGATTTTCGAAAATTCGAAATATCTCTGTTATTATGCATCGGATCGAATAATTGTATAGAACCAATCTTATTGCAAATTCAATTTACTATAAATATTGTTCTATACATTTATTCTGTATCGTGAATATTAACCGAGATATTTGCATTTGTATTCTGCGTGTTGTCGGCAGGAGTTGCCTATGTTCGGACTTTCCGCCGAGAACTCTGGTGGCCGTTTCCGAAACTATTCGTCCCTCGTGAATAGGTTTAGAGGTTTCTTACTACTACAGTTGTTATTAGGCAGATTTCTCTTTTGTAAAACATCACATGGGAAATCTGCTTAGTTTACGCAGCCCCTGCGTGACGGACTTTTTGTGATTGATGTATTGTAAATTTTATAGTACTGATCTTATTGCAGATGCAATGTTCTATAAATATTGTAATGTGCATTTTTTCACTATCTTGATTATTAACCGAGATACTTGAATTTTATAGTTTTCGGCCTTTTCAGTAACCCCCCCCCCTCTTACTCATGTCATATTAACAATAAGGTGTTATGTTATGAAGCACATTATTTGAACCATATATGCCAAATATTGTTCTCATTGAACTTTTAGTTTTTGAGATAAATCCAAATAAGGGGCACACGTGGGAAATGTGCTTTGTTTATGCTGCCCCTGCTTGACGAACTTTTAACTGCTTTGGGGCATCAAATATAAACACGAATAAAGAATAATTCTTGTGTGTAGCTCACTACATTTTTTTTTAAACCTGAGTAATTCCTTAAATGTTAGTTGTTCCAAATATTTCATAGAACGAACGTAGCCGTATTAATCAACCCGTAATAAATTTTGTCTTTTGGTTCCTCTGTCAGAATTGAGTCTAAGGTTCTGATCATTCCCAATCTCGCCCTTCCTTTCATAATGTTATGTTTCGATTTAATACCTCAAAACTACCGTCGCTGGGCTGATCTCTTTTTACATGTCTTTGCCACACAAGTTATACTGTTTGGGAGCATTTGAAGACATGAGAACAACCTTAGAAGTGTATTTCTTTCATAAAAGTTTCTAACAACAACGAGATCAAATCATTATGCTCTCCATTAATAGCTGTATGTTACTTACAATTTTCACATGTAAAACTTCTGCGCTCCCCGATCCAAATGGTGAAGTGCCCTATCCTGCGCCTGGGCCGCAACTTTTAAGTTCTCTGGGAAGAGTATCTTGTGCCTGGCCACTGATTTGAGGACGAGAGCTCCAACGTAGATAATGAAGTAAATACTGAAGTACAACGGGATATACCTACAAAGATACATAGCCAGATTAAATTTCACAAACGATTTAAAATATCAACTATTACTAATACATTTCAGTAAGTAACTGCTGCTTAAAGCAATAGTTAAAAGATAAATAAAAATCTAAATTTTTGTTTATGTTAATTTATTCTTAATTATTATTTATTATCTGTCCAATAAAAATTTTACATTTTTTTCAGTCCCTCGCACTCCATGCAGGTACCCAGGTGTTTATTTACCTTCACTGCAAGTACCCATATCTTGGCTGATTGAAGACATCAAAATCAATTTTTGGCTCAAACAAAATGGCTATTGAGCTAAACGTACTTAGTACTGATAAGTAGAAAAATAACTTAAAGTGGATTTTTGAACGTCATTTATCCCATAAAGAATGTTTTATACTGAATTAATGTTTTAACCTATTTTTTGCAGAGTCCTAAGGTGGGGTTTCTAAGATCTATCTGAGTTTTTTGAAGATTTTGAAATTTACTTTTTTTTTCTAAAAGTGGTAATATTCCAATAACGTGAGAATGAATGAGCGAAAGTTATTGTTAGCTCACTAAAATGTCCCCCATGAAAACATATATTGATCATATAGCCGCCTAATTATGAATCACTAATACTAGAGTATAATCCACTTATAATAGTAGAAAAAATTAATAGTATATTATTTATAGTAGTAGACTAATTTATAGTACATTATTTATAGTGGTAGACTAATTTATATTATATTATTTATAGTAGTAGACTAATTTATATTATATTATTTATAGTAGTAGACTAATTTATAGTACATTATTTATAGTGGTAGAGCAATTTATATTATATTATTTATAGTAGTAGACTAATTTATATTATATTATTTATAGTAGTAGACTAATTTATATTATATTATTTATAGTAATAGACTAAAACCAGTCTAATCCATTTATAGTAGGAGACTAATTTCCAGTATATTATTTTTAGTAGTAGACTAAAACGAGTCTAATCCATTTGTAGTAGTAGACTAATTTATAGTATATTATTTATAGTAGTTGACTAATACTAGTCTAGTCTTTTTATAGTCCCAATGAGCTGTAGTAGCAAACATCTGACGTTAATGAATAATAATAATAATCCATTTATGGTAAAATGATCAAATTTTATTCAGTTTAAATTTTATTTTAAAAGTATCATAACATTATTTATTAATCTATTTTCTTTATAGTAATTCGTAATATTCAATTCATTACAGTGGCATGTCTTGTATTTGTTCAAAATTAGTAGTCTAATAAGTGAAATTACCTTTCAAAAATGAATTGTTACTTCATATCACGGTAAATTTATGGATAAAATGTAAGTGAATTTAGATTTTAAGTACCTTGTTGGTATCACATTTTTTTCATAGGATTCTTGATACAATGCAGATTTGTATACAAGCGAATCACTTTATTGTACAAAGTTATATACAGGTTGTGGGGCTGCTCAATTACATTGAGATGCTGAAGCACACAGCAACTGAAATCAATCCCTAGGGCAATGCCAATATCAAGTAAAACTATACATATTGTAACTAGTCAGCTAAATAACTAAAATATTATAACACAGTAAGCAACCAAAAAGGTGTATGTCGTTAGATATAAATTAAAAACTCTATTATTAGAATAACATGATGGAATTCATTAAATAACATCTTAAGTCCCACCCTGGCTAGAAAAGGGTGGAAACCTGTAGATAACCCGTCCAAATTAGCCTTAGTTGCAAAAAGTGGACGTTAATAAATAATAAGAATAAAATGATCCGTCGATCTATAATAAGATCACGGGTCAAAGTTAAAATTAAAATATATGGTGGGAAATAATCTATAAAGTATCAATAAATTTATGTACTCAGATTTCATTAAATATGTTTATATTTTAGAGCAATGTGAACATTTGACTTATATATTAACCGAACTTGATATACAAGCGTTTCATATAAAACTAAAGGACCAGTGGCAGGAGGGTTTAGAGGGGGAAATTTCAAAAATTCCATATATTTCCGTTATTATACATCGGTAGTAGTATAGAACTAATTTTATTGCAAAATTATAAAAATAGTTTGTGTAGCCCTTGCGTGATGGACTTTTAGCAGATTTCCCTTAAAGGAAATCAGCTATTGAGGCCGTACTCATGACGCGATTTTCGAAAACTTTCTTCAAATGTCCATCGATCCTACTCAGGAGATGACGAAAATGAGGTCCGACCAAATTATATATATATTTGTTTGTTAACGCTCTAGCTGTCACAATTTTTTTTTATCGTTACCAAACTCGATATTTAAACGTTTTATGTAAAAAGACAGATTAAGTTCGTTAATGGCTGAAGGTTGGGGGGGGGGGGGTTAGAGGAGAGGATTTTCGAAAATTCGAAATATCTCCGTTACTATACGTTGGATCGAAAAATTGTATTGACTCAATCTTATTGCAAATTAAATTTACTATGAATATTGTTATATACATTTATTCTCTATCTTGAATATTTACCGAGATATTTAAATTGTTATTAAATTGGGCGGATAACGGACGAGAGTGAGTTTCCCGTCAAAAGCTAGTTCGGCTGTTTTCTTAAATATTCGGCTCTCCTGAAATTCCTCTATTGTAAAACTTCACGAGTGAAATCTGGATAGTTTACGTAGCCCCTGCGTGGCGGACTTTTTAAAAGAGAGAACAAAGGAAAAAAAAATGGGCTTACCATAAATGCCGGCCTAGGTAGTAGTAGGTGTAAGTTGGGCTCTGCTTGGGTGCCTGAGCTGGTGGGGGAGGGGGCGGAGTTGTTATTACAGGCAGTGCTTCTAGAACATGGTGATGTCCTGACGGTGGGAGGTACTCATAGCCATGAGGGTGGTCATAGTGATATCCTCCATGGTCCAGCTCAATCCCATGGTGCGTCGGGTAGTCGTACCCATGATCCGGAGGCAGCTCCACGCTCCCTGTTGGACCGCTCGCTTCATGCTCGAGGTCACCATTCAGATGATCAGAACTGCCAGAATTTCCTCCATTGTGGCCGTCTCCTCCATGGACGCTCCCCTCCATGATTACGGAATGGCCATGGGTTAGGTCTACTTCTCCAGGATGTCCTTGAGTAATGTCTACTTCTCCTGCGTGACCTTGGCCGAAATCAAGTCCACCGCCTTGTCCGCTTGTCAGATCGACCTCTCCAGGGCGCACCTTGCTGAAGTCTCCTCCAGAAAAAGAGTCCCCACCTTCATATGCGTATTGAATACTTTCGGCGGGATCCAACTGTTTTAAAAAAAATCTTATTAGACCAACCGTACCATAATGTCCATAAATGAACTTAAACGCATAGAAATATGTCAAAAACTCACAATAGAAGTTATTATATAATCTGATATATTTGAAAACTCAACCAAATTGTTTAATAAGTAAATTTCCTGAAGACAAGAAGAAAACTTCCATACACAATGGAGGGGGGGGGGGGGGTTCTTTTTGACACTACCCCAATCTCTAGTGAGTTTCAAAGTTTATAACTTTTCTTAACTATGGAAGGTAAACTTCAAATGATTATTCAAATCAATTTTATTTCTCAACTAGTTTCGTGTACATATGAGGCCTCATCAGAAGAACTGAACTTATTGCTACATCTTTCTTTATGACCTTCCACTAGCCGTACCAGTCTGAGAATGGCTTACAAAGTATGACGAGTGAAGTAAGCTGATATATAGCGATACGTCACGAAATAAAAATATATCGATTATTCCTAAGGAAGTGTACTTTAAATCGTAAATGAGAAATTTACAATTGATAAACTATCACTTTAAAGTTTCTAATAAGAGGGTCATGTACACTTTCTCACTAACTTGATTATTAACCGAGATATTTGCATTTTTTTAGTTTTCGGCGTTTAGTAATCCCCCACTCCTACTCATGTCATATTAACAATAAGCTGTTATATTATGAAGTGCATTATTTGAATCCTAAATACCAAATATTGTTGTCATTGAACTTTTACGTTTTGAGGTAAATGTACATTTTAAGGTGTCGCACTTGGGAAATCTGAATAGTTAACGCAGCCCCCGCATGACGGACTTTTTTTATTTTGTGACGTATCCATATAAGTCAGCTGACATGACCCGCCTTACTTTCTAAGCCATTCCCCGACTGGTACGGCTAGTGGAAGGGCTTAGAGAAAGATGTAGCCGTCAGATTACTGCATTTGTGTAGTAATGTTCCTGATGAAGCGCCATATGGACTCGAAACTCGTTGAGAAATAAAAATGATTTGAATAATCATTTGAAGTTTTCATTTTTTGTTGAATTTCGAGCATAGACTAGTTAAGTAAAGTTAAATAGGTCATATCTTCGCAATTTATAGCTTTTGTTTACCTAAAAAGTTAGTAAATAGAATACATTTTTTAGAAATAATATAACTATTTATTTTCATAAAATGCTTCACTTACATCCCCGTGGCTGTTGAACTTTGTTGGATGATATCTCTTGATTGGCCCATAGCGTGAATAGCTGCCACACCTTAAATCATTAAAATAATCATTTTAAACTTATTTATTTTTCCATTAGATTACTAGAAGCTGACACATCAAGATAAATTCTTTGAGGTGCGAATCCAGTCATTTATATGTTCCACTTCATTCAGAACCAAAAGTCCTAAGTGTTTACAGAGTAATGGATTTATGGACAGTATTAGAAATTCAAAAAATGAGTTTAAAGTTCGAGCACGTGTTCTCCACTGGAGAATTTTTAACCTGGAGAGAACTTAAGGGTATTATTCCAGTTCTGTGTGAAAAAATAAAACGAAAATGACTGGATGTAAAGAGATAAAGGACTTGGCTATTAAACTTCTAAGAAAACAAATTAAAAAGAGATTCAGATGCAGAAATTTTTAAATTTCATGATCGAATAGAGTCCCCTATAGAAAAAAAATATAGAATTGTGAAAGATTGTCTTAGGCACCACGAGCATATTTGACTAGGTAATTTTGATCATTCCGTTTCTTTATCAGAAAATGAGTAATCATTTATTAACACCATTTGGTGTTTATGATCACCACGAACGTTTATAATTACAGCACTTGGACAGCTACCTTGCAGAGTTCATGTGGCAGACGAAGTCCGGGACGATTGCTTTATGCAGCTCCTCCGCGAAATCGTTCAGTTTTGGACTACCTAACTAATTTATAATTACACTTTATAATACAAATAAATGTTAGAAGTGTTATTTTAAATTATAAATATTTTCTTCTAATTATTATTTATTAATATCCTTTAAATGGGTGGCCTCCCAATAATTATCGGTTGTAACCGATAAATACCAGATAATTGTGATCCATACATACTGCTAATGTGTTATGTTAAAACAATTACATACAATGATATTTATATTAAAGGGCACTTCCTACAATAGCCTAAAATAAAAAAAAGCTCCGAAAATTGTATAGTTTAATAAAGTGAGTAGCTAATACTTTAGTTAGTAATTAACTATATCTATATCTTTCTGCCAAGAAGCCATTAGTATGGATGAATATTCGTTATGGATAAAAATATTTATTTTTGTTATTTATTAATATAAACCTGAATTAATTACAGATTTAATTACCATTTATTTCTTTTTGAATTGCTAAATTCCTAAATAGTAGGAATTCTAATGTTAGCCTTGCAACCTAATTTTTGACAGAGCCTGAGTTTGAATGGTGTAATACGACTGCCGTAAAAAACCAGGTGCCATTAAGAGTTGTGAACACAGTGATCTTTCCCCTGACTATTACACTATTTGATTTTGTATTGAAATAAAATTGTTACCTCGCTGAGTGCAGGAGTGCCAGGACGTAGAGTGTTAGAGATCTCTTCATCTGCCGGAGACTGAGTAGAGAATGTCTGCCAAGTTTACCTACTTAACTGTTGTGCTGGTTAGCATATGGACCAATTTGCAGTTGTAGCTTATACCCCTTCAATCTTCTAACTATTCTTCTAACACCCTTCTCTTTCTCTTTCCCTCTCTGTCTTCCCACCCCCCCCCTCTCTCCCTCCTAGCAGATTTCCATTCTCATCATGGGATTTTCAAAATATTTCTTCAAACATCCATCGATCCTACCTAGGAGATGACGAAAATGAAGTTCATCCAAATTGTTTTATATATATATATATATATATATATATATATATATATATATATGTATGTACTTGTCTGTTACCACAATTTTTGTCTGATCAATAGCAAACACGATATTTATACTTTTTATGTAAAAATTAAGTTCAAGTTTATTAACGGCTAAAATTGGACAATTGGAATTGGGCTTTGAGGGGGAATTTCGAAATATCTCCGTTGGTGTGGGTCGGATCAAAAAGTTGTACAGATTAATATCATTGAAAATTTAATGCCCTATAAATGTTGTCATGTACGTTTTTTCATTATCTTGATTATTAACGGAGGTATTAGCATTTTTTAATTTTCGGCCTTCGGTAAACTCCCACTTGTTAATGTCAAATTAGCAATAAACTCCGGTGAAAGTGCATTTTAGTTCCCCCCTTGATGGCGCACGATGATGACGGCGGCCATCTTGTTTTTCTAACACCAAGGGTGGGGGTCGTGTTTTTCTTACTTTATATTTTTTAACACTTTAAAATTTCCAAAATACGCCATCGGGTTAAAACGAGGGGGGAGGGGGGGGGGGTAATTTTAGCTTAAATTTTGGTAACTCGCCTAATTTGTTGGATCCTTAGACTGCGGAGGATAGACTTTCGTATGTAGGCGATAAGAATCCCACTTTTATACACCATTCAATAACGGCACGCTTTCCCTGCACTTCCAATTGTGTAAAAAACTTAGTCGTGCACTCACTTTGAGCCATAGCTAAAACGGATACGGTATTAATAGTAAACACTAGCAAAAACAATATGTTGGACGGTAGCAAGAAACAAGATGTCGGACAGTGACGTAACAAGATGGCGGCTAGGGGGGAACTAAAATGCACTTTAGCCATAAACTCCTATATTATGAAGTACATTATTTCAAACCTAAATACCAAGTATTTTTCTCATTGAACTTTTGCGTTTTGAGATAAACGCAAATACGTTACGCAAGCGGGAAATCTGCTGAGTTAACGCTGTCCTTGCTTGACTGACTTTATTGTCACTGTCCTTTATCTCTACAGTACCCATGATTTGCACTCTTCTTTATCATTATAACTTCACGAAACTTCGGGCGACTTTGTACCATCTTTTGGGTGACATTACTTACAATCATTTCTACAATATTCCCCACCATTTAATTTATACAAAAAAACGTTGAAAAACCCAAGCCATAAATAGAGTTGGAAGAGATAGACTTCTCTGATGAATCTTCGTTATAATTATCTTATTCAAGCTTGATTGATTTTTTGTATGGAGCAAAGAATAATCCCAAGCTATTGTCATTTCAATGCAAACATTTTTTTCATTGAGGAAACATTCACTCAAATGTTCACCGATACTAGATGACGAAAATGAGGTACATTCAGTATTTCTTATATATATATTGTCTGTTACCACTCTAGTGGTTGCAATTTTTTTTAACCGTTACCAAAGTCGATATGTAAAACTAAAGATCACATTCGTTAACGGCTGAAATCGGAATGGGGGAGGGGGGTTAGAGGGGAGGAATTCCGGAAATTCGAAATATCTTCGTTATTGTCCTCCGGATCGAAAAATATTATAGAAGCAATCTTATTACAAATTTAATTTACTGTAAATATTGTTTAATGTATATGTTCTACAAGATTGATATTAACCGAGATATTTGGAATTTTTAGTTTTCAGAATTCAGTAAACTCCCACTCCTACGGGTGTTCTAATAACATGATCTGTTATAACATGCGACTCTTTAATCCAAGCTTAAATGCCAAATATGGTTTCTATTGGACCTTTAATATACGAGATACATACAAATTCTTTGTGGAATGACTTCATCAATTAAGGTTTTACATATTTGTCTCGAAAATCTGTATTTGATCTATACTCGATATTTAACGGTTTTATTCACATCACTAAAGATCGTATTTGTGATTGACTGAAATCGGACCAAGAGTAGACAGGGTTTAGAGAAAGAGGGGAATTCGAAATTTCAAAATATCTCCATTATTATGATTCGGATCGTAAAATGTTATAAAATCAATCTTTCTTTTCCTTAGAAATATAGAATACGTGGTCTGATGAGATCTTAAGTGTGCTATACCAGCACGAGGAAAATCTGCTAGTTTACACAGCCCCTGCGTGACGGACTTCTTTATTCACGTAGTCTCTCAAATGCTTACTACACTTGGTGGGCAACGGGAAACTGATTGCTTCCAACTATTACTTATTAATACAGTGTAATGGAGTATTTGGGTTAAATCAATATGAACTGTTAACAGATTTATTTGAAAATTGAAGCTGATTTTTCCATTGTCAGCAAAATAATAGTGTAAGCTCCTCACAGAATAGACTTGGAATTATATATATGGTAATTTTAAAGGTAAATAGTAACCCAAATTTCATAATTGTTGAAATTAATTGTAAATGGGCCACCAAACTATCTCGGTCATTCTCTGGTCATACACCTCATTCATAATCAGCTAATTGGTGCCTTCGAACACTCGCTAATGACTAGTTCAAACTTCCATGTTACAGTTTTAAGTGGTTCAGCAGCCACTGTTTGCATAGGTTCTCGCCAAAGAGGTCTCCAACTGCTCAGGGTGCAGTATGCCCTACGGCTGGCCAACATGAAACCTGCTTCTCCATGGATCGTAATCTTCTTTATCCTTGTGATTTTGATATCATTATTCTGCCTTGCATCTAAATCTACTCCAGCGGCCGCAAAGAATCCTTGCAGCGTACAAGAAGTTTCTGTCAGGTAAGCTACTAAATCAAATGAAATATAAATGTTGATTCAGGCGTAAATATCCCAGTATAAGAACTTATTAATATTTTTTCCCCGACAATAATTACGTACACAGATAGATATTTCGCTAATGAATTACATATTATTTCATTTCTAAGAGTAATAAATTAAACTCGTATCAAACGAAGTCTAATACACTAAAAAATAACATTTTTTTTGGGGGACTTTTGTAACACATATAAGACTTTATAATATTTTAATGAACCTTCTGAGATTCTAAGGGCAATGAGGATAAGTCACAAGTGACACAACATTTTCACTGAATCAGCTGTTTTTAACATACTTACTTCCTTTTTCGGAAGTTCAAAATATAAAGAGTATTTTTTCAAAAGTATTACAACAACCTATCTAAGTTTCTATGATGAAGAAAAAGTGCTATTAAAGTTTCTATTTAATTTTATAGTTATTGGAAACTTATCTACTTTGAAACAGTATACACATGTTAGCTGTATAGATTTGTTCTAAAAAACATAAAATATCTATATTTAAAATTACCAATTTAAACGGGGGTTTTTGTTCTTCTGATAAAAAGATTTTGTGGCTGATATTACGTTTCCTTAGCTATCCAAAAACATGTTATAATACATTTTGTATTTGCGACGAACTTATAGAAAATAAAATATCATCTAGTCTGATTTTATTTGTAATAAAATATTAAAAAGCAAGTAGTGTTATTAAAATTTATATCTCAGGTTATTGTTTCAGTGAAATTAGAACAAGACGCCAAGCAGTTGAACCTTATTACGATTTTCTCATAAATGAGTGGTCCTTCAAGTTCTGGGCAGTATTTCAGGTAAATAATAGTTAAACATAATCAAAAAAATATTTAAACACTTCTTCTATTTTCATGACAATAATAAGGACCATTCTATGTGAATTTTGCTAGATTTTCAATGTACAAAATTCAGCTAATGGGATTCGTCCTCACTTATTTTACTTAATTTTTCTCTCATTAACACTTATAGTTTTTTACTTCTTAATACGTTTTATTTTTATGAATTGAATGAACGGTATAACCACTAGACATTTTTAGTTCTAATAATTTTGTAGATCAAAAATTAAAATTATTCAATCTATTTTCACTAATTCTGTTGAAAACTAGTTTGAACCTACCCGGACTTGAACTCTGGCCCCCTCGTTATTTGTCCTAGTTTTTTGAACTACCGACTCGTGTGAATACCAAATCAAACATTCCCCTGTGAAAGGGAAACTCTTAGTACACGAAACTCGGAGGCAGTGTCCTGATGTTCAAGCAATTAATTGTCTAAAATAAGAATGGAGCCCACATCAGGGAACCCGAAATGTTTTTTTGTTTTTTTAGCGAGAACGAGAGACAGGCTCTAGTAGGAATTGTGGAGGTAGAGGAGTTCCACAATAAATAAAAGTCCGTCACGCAGGAGCTGCGTAAACTAAGCAGATTTCGCACGTGAAGTTTTACAATAGAGAAATCTGCCTACTAATAAAGGCAGTAGTAACGAATGTCTAAACCTATCCAAGAGGAACGAACAGTTACGGAAAGTACCGAACTAACTCTCAGCGGATAGTCCCGAACATAGCCGACTTCTGCCGACCACACACACAATACAAATGCAAATATCTCGGTTAATATTCAAGGTACGGAATAAATGTATATAATAATATTTATAGTAAATTTAATTTGCAATAACATTAATTCTATACAATTTTTCGATCCGACGCATAATAACTCAGATATATTGAATTTTCAAAAATCCCCTCCCACCGGTCCGATTTCAGCCTTTAACAAACTTGATCTTTCTTTTTGCATAAAACGATTAAATTTCCAGTTTGGTAACGATCAAACAAAAATTGCGACCGCTAGAGAGTATATATATAATTTTGAACGGACCTCATTTTCGTCATCTCCTGGGTAGGATCGATGGACATTTGAAGAAATTTGTCGAAAATCGCGTCATGAGTACGACCTCAATAGCTGATTTCCCTTAAGGGAAATCTGCTAAAAGAACATTGTTTTGTGGGCCAAGTTCTTAAAAGATGCGTGTCCAACAAGCTTTACCTACCTGTTAGTATTCATTAAGACTAAACGAGAGAAATGTATGAATTTGATAAAATATAGTTTGCATGTCCTATTCATAAAATTGAATTATATACATGATTACTTTTTTTTTGTATTTTAATTGAGTGTTTGACATTTCAGTTGGTAACAATAGCAGTTCTCCTCTACTCCACATTTGCTGCAATATACTACGCCAAGTGGACATATCTGCGAACGCCGCCAACTGACGACGACTTCTTTTTTAGGTAAGTACATTCTTCGAAAAATATTTCAAGTCTATTGTAATAATCTTCTTTAACGATCTTGTACTTCATCTGCATTATTTGATCTGGTGGTTCATCGTATTTGAAAGTTACAGATATTGCTTATTTAGAGCCCTCAAATTTTATACTGTCTGGCTACTTTAACTGTTTGAGCAGATTTCCCCTTAAGGGAAATCAGCTATTGAGGTCGTACTCATGACGCGAGATCCAAACAATTTTTCAAATGTCCATCGATCCTACCCAGGAGATGACGAAATTGAGGTCCGTTCAAAATTATATATATATATACTAGCTAAGGTACCCGGCGATGCCCGGGAAATTATTGTTGACTGACTATTGATGGTATTTTGATAGTAAGACTTCAATGTGTACAATTACACTGCCCTCCACGACGTAATGTTTTTCCGAAATAACCAACCCTGAAGGGTAACTTTTGGAGATTAATAGAATAGAAATTTTAGTTTTGAAGGATAAATGAAAATGTGTTCCTAATTTATCCTTCTACACATTATGAGTCATCGTTTTTCAATAATTCAAACCATAATCATGGGTAGCATTTATCACAATTAAATATAATCTATAATGAACATATTTTCTTTCAAAAGCCAACCCAAGCTCAAATAGTTTAGGCAATGTTTTGCACGTAAGATTATATTTGTAATAGTGAATCTCACTGGAAATCACTTCCAGCAATGCCAGACGGGAAATAAGTAAACTCAATTAACTGGTAAGGCTCCCGTCATCTTCCGCTCCCGCGGACTTCTTGCATTTCAGCCTCTCTTATAATCCCCGCTCCCGTTTGGATCTAAAATTTTTAATGAAAATTGCCAAAAATCCCAACAACATCGACAGAGAAGACGGATACCGACTAAGTAAAAACTGGATACCAGCATTGCACGACAAGAGGATCCCGATACCCACCAACAGTGTCCCACCACGAATCTCAAGCACCACCGGAGACCCAGCGCCGGGAGACAGAATCAACCAATGGGAAGGCAGGCTCCGACCGAGACCCGGACCGCGGCAGGTATAAAAATCAACTGGATTACAAGATGCTCTCATTCTCTACTCAGCCCTGAAGAAGCCATCACACGATGTGCGAAAGCTCGGCAACGATGAAAATTAAGACACGGTCCAACCCGAAAGAAATTTTTGTACATAAATTATTACATTTTGTCATTCAAATAAATTCTAGAACGGTTATTTTAAATAATAAAGTGATTTTCTAATCATTAATTAATTATGATGTAATAATCGTGTTTAAATGGATGGACCCGCGATAAGTACCTAATCTACTTTAAAAATAAATAATACAATAGTTAACAAAACAATAGTAAACCTTACGCTTTCATAAAGTAGCTTAACGTTTATTATTGTTTTGTTCAATATTATTGTTAGTTTGTTATCAGTTAGGTTGTTTTAACTTACCACCTGATCTCCAGAAACCATGTGTGGCATACTCAGGAGTACGGGCTATACTAGTATTCACGATTTGTCCTGTAAAAAGACAAGTTCCAGGAAATATTTCATTCTTGTCTTTTAGAGAAATGTGTTCTAATTATAAAAATCATATTAATATACTCTAAATATTACTAATACCTGTGTTAGTCTTATTCTTCTTCTAAGCCTCTCCCTACCAAATAGAAGTGAACAGCTTCATGTACAGGAACTCCGTTTTGTATAAGTAGTGTTCTATTTTACCAGTCTATCTCTCTAAATCAAGCACTTTCTAAACACCACCTTCCCAAGATTCTCCTAGACTTCTCTTGAGTTGTCTTCCTTCGAACAGT